>JAMXBB010000009.1:2791247-3302024 GCA_024138015.1 Lumnitzera littorea | reverse complement strand
TAGTTTATAGATCTGAATATGTAATTGTTATACTAGTTGAATTGAAGACATGTTTCAGACTTTGTAATTGTAAGCTTTTATACAAATAGACCATGTGTTATGTTTTTATAATTTTATTATTTATTATGAGATGATATTGCTTAAGCTTGCGCACTCTTGGTAGTTAGTAGTAGCTGTAACCTTGTGTATCATATAAAAGGGTCGTCGATTGTAAAGGAATTCAATCTGCAATCCTTTATATGATATACGGCGACTGCCACGACTAGCCCCCTCGAGTTATGACAGTTACCCTACCAAATTCTCACTGCGAAAGATTAAACACTTAAACACCTTAAGAATACTACCTTATTATTCATCATTAGTAGAGTTTGATGCCTTCGAACTCCTACACTTGTCAATAAAGTAATAGAGTCTTTTTTAGATCACCTGCTCCTCCTCCCTATATTTCTCTCTTAGTTATCCCGTACATACTATTCAAGTTACTTCCCTGGTTATGCATAGTGCATTCATTACATAGCACACACATGATCCTTTTATTCAAACCCTCTCCCCTACATTCTCTACTATTTTCTTACTCTAATCTCTTCTAATAACCACTTTTACACCTCTCTTGGCCATTGGTTCCTTAGTTACTTTCATTCTTGCCTTAATTATCATCAATATCCATTTTTATTCTAATTCTATAAGAGTAACACTCCAAATTTTCTTTTCCTTTTACAATATTCTTAGAAAAAATGATAGCATAATGCATTTCAAGTTTCATTTTTATATATGTATTCATCTAAAGATACCTTATTAATCCTAACCTTAGCAACGAAGCACTTGATAGTTTTAGTAAAAGCCAAATTAAATATATTAATTAATTTTTATTTAGGTTAATCATGTAATGTTGTAAGCAATGTTGTCAAACCAATACTAAAAGGTTAATTTGAGAATGTCAAGGGGTTAAGAGTCAAAATGGTTAAACCGAGGTCAATTAGGATTAAATTAGGGCTAATAGAAATATTAAAATATAATTCATGTTTCAGTACAAATTAATAAAATTATCCACTCTTTTTATATCAGAAAGTTAAGAGTTTTATCATTTACTTTTTGACTTTTTGGATTTATATTCATTTATTTATTTTGTAAATTGGTGTATCCTTTAACCAAAAAAAAAAAAAAAAAGTGTACTCTAACTTAAGAAGCCTAGTTAAGTGCCATATGAATTAGGTTAGACCAGTTAAATAAATCAAGTTTCTTTGAGTCGCTATTAATGAGGATCAAGTTGACCTAAACTAGTTTGATCACTAAGTTAGGTCGAACTAGGTTAGATTAACTCCAGTTTACCAAAACTTGTAATTTAAGATAAAGAATATTTTTGTTACACATTTTCATTCAACTTAATCACATGTTACATAAATTTGAATTAATTATTGGATTCTCAAGCTATTTTGTTTTTATCCGACTTATCTATATATTTACCTTAGAAATACAGAGCCGTATTTGTAAGTATTAGTATAGTTTTCAATGTGAATTCCATTACTAACATTATACAAATTGAAGATAATATTATAACTTTCAAACAAGTACTCAATAGTCATTATATATTTATTTTAGAATTTCCATACAATAAACAGCTTTGACTTGGATAGGAAACATGCTAATCACTAATTAAATGGATTAGGTCAGGAGTTTGGATTTTCAAATATAATTAACAAACAAGTTATATTATTAGTTAAGGAGCTTTAAACAAAAACCTATTTAAACTTAGACGTAAAACACAACTTGTTAAAACAAATTACAAGCTTATACATTTACACAATTTTGGTTTATATGTAATTATGTTGGAAATTTCTTATATAGATCAATACTATTGTGCCTTTGGATCCAATGGACCAACTATTCTCTTCCATATAAACTTTTATAAATTTAACATCGAAAATATATAGTTTATATAAATCATGTCTAAGTTAGAAAAAAGAAAAAATGATTGAACTACACATGAAAATTTAGATTGTCTTCTATTTAAACTAAGCCGGTGTTTCGAGTAAAATTAGAAAAGAAACATTGGATCTAAGTTTCAAAACATGTTACCTGAAAAAATGAATAAATAAATAAATCAAAAAGGAGTTTTAGCATCATTGGAAAAATTTTCAAAAGTTGCATAATCAAATCCTATCACGCTAAGTGGATAGTATAAACTTACTTTAATATGTGTTATATTATATGCCACTAATGTGATGTGCCAAGTTAGAAAAATGGAATAGGTTTATCAAAATGTAACAATTAGACTAAAATGTTGGATTCTTCACTTTTTTAGAGTAATCAACAAGAACATTACAAATTTCACCACCTTTACCTTTAGTTTTATATAATTTCTATATTATAGGTCTCATAAATAATATAAATAAATATTAATAACTATTTTTATGAATTATAAAAAAAGATGGAAATTTTATAGGATGAATAGTTTTTTTTTTTTAATACTAACGCATCACTCTAAGGATCTAAACATGGTCCTTATTAATATGGATGACCTAATATCACATTTGGTATACAGGAATAATCAATGAAATGGAATATATTGGAATATGATGGAAATTAATGAGGACTGGAGTAATAAATTCTTTCCTATATTTAGAAATATCACAAAATGGAATTGAATTAAATGTTTATATAGTAGCATTTATAAAAAACGTATTAATTATTACAAGTCATAATAATGTTGAAAGTTAAATGAGTAACTCTCAATTAATATAATTAATGAGAGAGGAATAGAATAAGTTGGCACCTTTAAAGTGGTATTGAATTCTTCCTTAAAACCAAATCACAACTCTACCTTCTAAAAATACTTAGAAACAAAAAAAAGAAAATGAAATCTAGAATGGTGATTCCATTCCAATATATTCTTGCATATGAAGCATGACATAAGAGCATGTACAATAGAGCTCGTTGTCCCATTCTCCTAAGCTAAGACCCCTTTCAAAGCCCTTCACCATTGGTAATGAGTGCATTAGCTTTTTAGGGTTCTTATCATAAGATCTCAAAAAAGTTAGATTTTCCTTTTCTTTTTTGTTCTATTCTATGTTACTTTTGTGTTGAATTTTATATTGTGACTAGAAATAATTGCAAGTGTAGGGGTCATGTAAGAGTTGCATACATACCACGTATTGAGTTACACTATACATAATTAAGGGGAGTGACTTAAGTTGCACACATAGGATAATCAAGTGAGGAGGAGCGGGTAATCCTAAAGGCATAAATACAAGTCATGATAAGTGGAGGAGTTCAATAGTGTCAAATTCCATACTGATGAAGAACAGAATTGTGTTCTTTAAATATTTAAGTGTTTGATTATTTAAGGTAAGAATTCGGTAAAGTAACCACATTTATGCCAAAATCCTATTCTATCCAATGAGTGAAGTAGTGAGGTATTTATATGAATTAGTCATTAATTTCATCCGAATCTTGATGATGATCAAATGTCAAAATTAGTCCCTTCTTTTAATAGCCTTCAAGTGGACTCCTTATATGGATTCAAGTTCAATCAAGACCTTTTTCTTACTATGAACCAATGGAGAAAGGTTGCATCATATTAGTTGATCCAATGGACCATATGCCAAGCTCATCATGCTCAATCTTTCTTGATCATCTTAAGTTTCATAAACTTGACTCTTTAAACCCTATTACCTTAGCCTATAGAGTCATATTCGTTTTGATTATTAGGTTCAAGGCCAAAAACTGGGTTTAGTCCTCTTCAAAAAAAAAAAAGAATCTTAAGGACCTTTTTATAAGAATCTCAATGATAATGCAAAGATTTTCTTAAATAGAAGAAATCTTTGTGGTCTATTTACTTTCCAGAAAGAGATAGATAGGGAATAGAAAACTTACGCTTAAAGAATAACTAATGCTAGGAATAGGCCAACTCTTTTTATTTTAAGTTGGACATATAATCAAAAGTATCAATTTGTCCTTACTTTTAGTGAGTAATTTCGTCAATTTAAGTTTTTAGAGGGGTATAATGGTTAAAGTACTTAAACTCTTTATTCCCTTTGTAGAGGAAATAAAAAGTTTAACATTTTATAAGGTATTCATCATTCCTGTTGTAAAGAGAGTAAAAAAGGTACTGAAAATAAATGTTTCCCAGCTAGAATGCAATTCAGTAATGAAAAGTTGAGAAGGATTCATTAAGGTTCTTAACATTAACAATAGTATAATAGATACGTTACTATTATTAACTATTCCAAATAAACTAGCCATTAAAATGTTGATATAGTAATTTAAGGATTAATTAGGATTCTTAGCATTAATGTTATATAACAGAAGGGTTGCTACTAATTAGTGATGGCTATCATCCATCATCTAATTTTCTTTTTTTTTTCCTATTTGAAAATGAAAGGAAAAAAAAGTTCCAAGTCTATAGTTGAGCCAAGTAATAAGAAATCCAACATCATAAATAACTTTTTAAGGAAAAAACAAAAAAAGAAGGTGGTGGACCATACCTATCACACCATCTTTCCTAAAGATGCATGACTTACCTCCTATATATTTTGATGGGTAATAATATAACCCGTAGACCTGTAACCTTTGGCTAGCTCATATGGTGGTTTACATTGCCATTATGGTATCATCCTTTCTTCATTTTGAATTTTTATATTTTTAGTTTAATTAGATAAATATATTTTAATGGATACTCATTTTTCACCATGCTAATGTAAGCTTCTATAGGACATTTGGATAGGTAAAATTAGGCTTAAGCCCTTCAAGGCCCATTCAAACCTTCTTCCTCATGAATAGGCCTTTTTGCAGTTGAAGGATGTGTCGTGACCCTAAGAGGGGTTTAGTATGATTATTTAAAATTTTTATATCATGTGTACACCCATGATACAAAAATCGCCTTATAAATCAAAGATTGCAAAATTCTAAATAATTAAACAATAAGGTTTTTTATTTTAATTAAATAATTTGCTTTAAAATATAAGTGACTATGATATCCGATATTCCACAGTTCACCAGAACCATAGAGAATTAGTATCAGAACCATAGAGAATTAGTATCCTTACCAAATGCTAAAATAAGGTAAAACAACTTAATAATTTACAAAAAATACTATACCACACATAATCTTATCATATAAATATTTTCTACCTCAATTATTTCTATATCTACTATACACATTTTAATTAACTCTAACATTGTCAAACCTATCTTCAGTTTGTACTCTATTCTCAAGGTTATCTCAATCTTTGATTAAAGGGACCTACAAAAGAAACTATAAGGGAATGAGCAAACCACGACTCAATGAGTTCATTCCTCACCACTACTGTTCAATCAAGTTATCAAACATTATTAGCACACATATAATCTATCTACAAGCGAAATGAATGCATATGCAATAAATATAGGTAATACATCCATAAGAGTTTAGAACTATGGATAGTATAGATTTACGTTATCTACATGTCGATTTTTCCTCTGTACTTACCCACACAAAGCACCTCACCTTAATTGCATAAAGCTACCTAAGGGCAACGTCTCATCAAACGACACTCGACTATTACCCTAGCCGAGAAACAGCAATCAATATAGGTAAACCGCAATTAGGGCTACCACCAAAAAGGCCCCTCGGGCACACAAAACAAGTTCTCTTGCTATCAACATATATCCAAGGCCTTATAGGCACAAATATACAAGTTCTCTCACAATCAATTGGAGATATTATGCTAGCTTTGCCTTAATAATAAAAATCTTATTCATAGATACTACGAGTCTTCATAAAAATCATACAAAATATATTTAAGATTAAAAAAACATTTACCAAAAATACTTTTTTTCAAAAATCTGCAAAACTGGCACTCTCCATCAGTATATCAATTGGGTCATAGATATATATCACTAGTTATTTTAGTCGAATAGTTATAGTTACCAATTTAAGAAAGTGATCACATCAATAATAATACATAAAGTAATCAATTATTCAATCAAACAATCAATATCAATCGACAAGCAGCATATAAATAACAAACAACAAGCAAATAGCAGATCATAAGAACTCCCTCAACTAGGTTAATACTCATTCTCCAATCTTTTGGGATTTCCAATTCTTGATAATTAGATACCTAAAAGATAAGAAAGTTTATAGGTATTTTGAAAAACTAGGTTCCCTAATTAACTAAATATCTATCATTATTTACCTAACTTTCTCACTATAACCTAAATATGATATAGATATAATTTAACTTAAATCTTTTATCGATTTTTCTCAATTTGGTTTAAATTTTCAATCGTATATAACTTTTTTTCATTTTAATTCTGATTTTTATGAATTTATAGTCATTTTTTATCATTTTAACGTATTTTTCCATAGCAAGGTCCATTTTGGATGTTATAAACCGCATTTTCCATTATGATATAAAAATATTATGAATTTTATTATTTTTACTTAAATAATTATAAATTATTATTTTAAGCTTTATTTACATATTTATGATTTAATAAATATCAAATTCTTATATTTTGTAATTTTCTTATTTTAGAGTTTATTTTATCATAATTTACGTATTTTGTCATTTTTAAGATTTAATATTTATTTATTTTATTTTTATATTTTAATAATTTTCTAGTTAATTAATTATTTTATTATTATAATTATTACAAATTTAATTAAATTTTTATGAAATGCTAACGTGGCAGCATGAGGAAGTGCCACGTGTTAATTTCATGAATTTGTATATTTTTGAAATTTTTCCTATTTTTTATTTTCATGTAATATATATGTAATTATATTTATTATTGTATTTTATTAAATTTTATAAATTAATTACTTTCCGTTTTCTTGAATTCCACAACATACATACTTACTTATATATATTATCTTATTTTTGTATTATAGTATATATACTCATAATATTTATGTATACCCGTATACTTAGATATATACTATAGCCTTAACTTACGTATTTTATACGTATATATATACTTATGCAATTAATTTCCCTTAACTTATTCATACATATGTAATTAAATAATCAAACCTTAAATATACTTTATGTGTTTTATGCATATACGATACCTATATAAATTATACTTGTATTTTTATTTTTTTATTTTTATAATGTATACATACATACACGTAAGGTTACATCTATATATATATATATATATCTATTGAAATTACATAATATATATACTATTATATATGCATATATATCTATACATGTACATATACATAAATCTTTTATACTAAATATTTGTAGAATCAAATAGAACATATATGTATACATGAATATACTTAAGTATTTATACATACATGAACACATGTCATAAGGAAATACTAATTATACATATAAACCCATTACATAACTCTATAATACATAAAAATTCCATAAAATACATGTGTAGAAAAGAATTCATATAAATAATTATTACAAAGTAGTTATAATATACATACTACTTAGCTATTTCTCTTAGTAATTTGATGAATAATATATGGCAAATCTTCTTCTTCTTCTTACTTTAATTGTTGTTTTCGAAATAACAGAAAATTGAAAAAAAAAAAAAAAAGAGAGAAAACAAGAAAGAGGATGCTTCACGATTGGTTCAAGGAAATATGTGTTTTTCTTTCACTAGGATAACTTAGATTTTGGAAAAATATAAGCAAGGAAAAGAGGAAATGGAAAAGTAAAAAAGTAAACAAAAAATCATTAACTAATTATAAGAGGCAAGAGAATGTGATTAGACCTTATTTTACACATTAAATCTCCACCATGTATTATTTTTGGCACATGGGCTATTGCTGTTTACGTCCAGCAAGGAGGCAAACGCTTGGAGATAAAGAAAAAAAAAGAAGAAAGGAAAAAGAAAAAAGAAGAAGGAAAAAGGGAAAAAGAAATAACTAAAAAAACCGAAATTCCAAACGTAAAATTTATAAAATATACGTTTAATAATAATTATGAAATAATATTTGAAATTTATAAAATTTATTAATTAAATTGTTACCATTACATTTATAATATTTAGAATATTTAGGAGTTATCTCAACATATGAGATTACGCGTATTCGCCAAAAATCGTACTTTAGTAGGTTTTTAATACTTTTAGGGTATAATTAATCATTTTATAAGCTTTTGTTTATAGTTTTAGAATTTTTGTTAAGTTTGAGTTCAATCTTGAATATTTACGTGTATTTCAACTTTAAGATTTTCATATGCGAATTATGTTTCGATCAAATTTTTAGGGTTTTTATTATATATAATATATTTAATTTCATATTTTAATAAAAATTTTATCTTACTTAGCATTATTAACTTATTAAATTATCAATAATACTAGGATTCGATTCTACTTTTAAATATCTAAATTCGTGGAATTTACAAGATAAGTCTTATAGATCCGGGCTCGGCTACTTTGTAATCCTCGATAGTAAGTTTGGACTTAGCTTTATAAGGTCGAATTCTTCTCATGATAGCTAAATTTGAGGATTTCCTAGGGCTGGAGGCCGAGACTTGAAGATAGGATGACCGTTGATTATTAGCATAAGGCAAAGATATCGACCTACTTGGGACACCATTAGACTAGCTACCATATTGTTCTCGTGGATCTTAAACTTGCTTAAAATAGAGAAGATGCATTTTCCTATATAGGGGGATCCAAACATATCCAATTTCCAAATGTAGTGCTGCCGCCACAACTATAATTAGGGAGTCACCCTCCACAAATAAGATCATCTAGACTCCTTTCCAACTTATAGTCTCCATTATTCTTAAATTTTTGCTGCATTGATGTCGCCTTGCCAAACAACCCTCAACTTTCCTTCATAGTGTTCACTTTTACAAATTCCAAGCCGAAGTCCATCACACTCACCAGCAAAATGTTGGAGACAATAGTATACATCACATTATATTGCAAGATTCTCCAAGCTCCTAAAATTGAGTGGTTAAATTTAAAGTGAGTACAATTTTAGGACTTCATTATTAAAAAAAAGAATTAAGTTGGTTATGTATATATATAACATGACATCGTAAAGTACCAATAAAATTTTGACATAAATAGTACTAAGTGAATAATTTTTAGACATCCATCCACATTTTATACAAACTCTATTCAAAAAAAGTTTATTAGTCTATACACATTGCATATAAAAAACACGTGACAATAATAAATTTTTATTTTTTAAAACTTTTGTAATGTAGAAATATAAATATTGTTCTCCTAATTTGATACATCGAGTTCAAGTCCCCCATTCTTAATACATTAGTTGTAATATAGTTAAAAATAACCCTTTGTTCTTGCACTCCACATTATCTCTTTTCCCACTCACTCCATCATTCCCATAAAAAGTCCACCAAACAACATCACAACTCACAACCACAGCCACAATCTAAGTTTCCTTCATAATTAGGTGATGAAATTTTGGAAAATCGCATGGTATTATCTAATCGGTAGGGATAACTGAAAGTCTTTATCATTATATTTTTATAAATTGAAAAAAGTACAATTAATTATTAAAAAGATATTTCTTTTCTATAAACAATTGGGACTTTACTACAACCTCACTCTTCTTTTTGTACTATTTTAAGATAATAATAATAAAAAAAAGGCAAATAACGCTGCATCAAATTGGAAAAATAGTAAAAATAATAATGAAATAATTACTTACACTAGGCGAATAGTGTCAGACAGACAGTAATATTAATTTAGTTCTTCTGTCTGGTTTAAAATTTAATGTCAACAAATCAGACTTATCAGCTTCCCAGTTACTACTTAGGTACTTATACTCGCACAACATAACCAACCTAGCTTCTAGCACTACATGTACAGAAAACCTTTGGTTAAAGAAAATATAATAAAGTTTATATTCATTTTTTCGACGAACTGAATATTTTATTAAAACATAACTGAAATTGCAAATTTATCTTTTTTCAATTTCCTTCAATTTAATCTTTGGAAATGCTACCACGTATAGTCCTTATTTGTTGATATTATAAAAAGAAAATGATAATATTAATAACATCACGGCGTATTCAAAAATTCTAAGTAATCTCAATGATTGATATGTAAATTAAGAGAAATTGAAAGGACTTACACTACAAGTAATGTTGTGTGTTGCCATACTTGGATCCTCATATTTGAAAAGCTTGGATGTGTTAAGTCACCACCAACTTCATGAGGATTTTTGGCACCTAATTGTATCGCCAAGCACTATTTCAACTTAGCCAAGACAACGCTCATGTGAGGCCTTTGGATCCCTAGGATTATTGTACATTATATGGCTATCTCTATGGCCTTCCATATAGAGCTAATATTGAATTCTCCATGTAGTGCTGAATCAACAATTTTCGCAATATTGGATTCATTGATCAAAGGCTTGATCTAATCCAGTATAGAAATGTTTTTCTTGTCACCTCTAATGATTGTAGAGCAGCCTATGTTGAGTTCGAATAGAATAATGCCAAAACTATAGACGTCACTTGCCTTGGTTAAGTTGCCAGTTGCATGAAATCTAGAAAGCACAACAAGAAAATTGTAAAAGTAGATTCTTGTCATAGAGAAAGTCAACATTTGAAAAGCAAAAAAATGGCATCATTTTCTTAAATTCATGAAATATATCTAAAGAATCCAAATTTTTGTTTTCCTTTAAGAGTGCTTAATCATAATATTAGTAAGATGATAGAAAATCTAACTTCATAAGTGTCAATTCTTGATTATCATATAGTACACTCTCATGAAATTACAATAAAAAAAGGAAAACAAAAACTATAGAAATATGAATCCTTTGGAATCAAATTCCATAAATTGATGAAACAAGCCTAATTATACATTGAAAGCAAGTTTAATTAAAACACTTACTCAAGATCCACATATCTAATAGTGCTTGCAACAAGAGTAATGATATGAGTTATGCTTTCTGTTAAGAATGTTCTAGACAAGCCAAAATTTGCTATCTTTACTTTTATGTTTTCATCTAATAAGATATTTAAGGGCTTCATATCTCTATGTACCATAGGTGGCTTGTATCCATTATGCAAATACTCTAGCCCTACATCACTAAAATTGATTTTTGTAGTTGCTTAAGGCACTAAGTTTAATAAAGCAATTCATCCCTTCTTTATTGTCACCAACCTTGTGCTGCATCAATAGCAATTTGAAGTCTTTGATTCCAACTCAACACTTTTGCCATTGCTTCTATAGAGAAAATATTTAAGTTAATTTATCAACTTATTATTAAATTAGAGAAATCATAAAAGTTAACATCAAGTAAAAAAAAAAAAAAAGACTTAAAATAAACTTCTTTCTAATTCTTACATTGTCCAATTCGATGCAAATAAGGCCATGTTTATCAAGCATATTTCCAACCAACAAATATAAAACCAAAAAAGATCTAATAAGGCATAGCTTTTAGATCAATTGAGGTGTTTTATTCAACATCAAGTCATATTCTTTAGTGTAATATGTTCCCAAACTTGAGAATTTTATAATATTTAGATATAATTAATTGGAGTGCTTATCAATAAATATAGTTATAATATCATATTGAGCAAGGTTGACATTTTAGATAAGCCAATTGATCTAAAATTTATCATTATATCAAAGCAAGATATCCCAAGTTTATACTTGTGCGCATCCACTTTAGCCTTATTTATACAAAATGCATGCTACATGTAACAAGCTTAAACTTTTGGAGTAGGTAGTTGTGAATCGAAAATTTATATGGCAAAAGTTCTTATCTAGTTTTGAATGAAACATAGTTTACTTGTCATCTCAATGTTGAGAATGTCCATTCAAGAAATTTTATAAGAAACTACATTTTCTAGTCTCTAGTTTGTTTTCATCATATAATTCATAACTTAATGTTGTGCATCTCAACTTGTCAATCATCTTATTAGCCATGATGGTTTAGTATCACTAGTACAATCGATGCACTTTCTTAAGCATGCAAGAAGAGATGATCGTGCTAGTGATATATGCACATTCTAATAAGATTAGGTCATAAGTTGGAATATTACCTTTTCTCCATCTAGTTCTCTAAAAATGAAGTAGACCTAATAAGATGACCAAAAGGACAAAAGAGAATAACACAGAAGCAATGATTGGAAAAATGGATCTCCTTTTAGTGCTCTTCTTATTTTCTTCACATTGTTATGCTTGACATAAAAGATTTTCTGCCAAGCTTTTAAGAAGAAATTGATATTTTAGTTAGTGTTACCTACTTATTCTAGAGCTCTAACTATAGAGCATACTATATTTCTAAAGAAAAATACTTAAAGAGTTTAATATGTCTAAAAGATAACTTTGTAAATGAATTGTCTACTTTTTAACATGTAAAGAGTACCCATTATGAAAAGTATATGCTCCATAAGATGTTAAGGAATCTTGGATAATGTACATCTAGATCATTTCTTACCTTAAATTCAATGCTCCATTCTGAAACTTACTTCTAAGTGAAGTAGGAATAGGACCACTAAGGTTGTTTCCTATCAAAATACTAAATAGAGATTGTAAGACAAATCAATCAAATATCTTTAGCTAGGAAACAATAGTTATGTGTTAAAGACTGAAATTTTACTAAGTGCAGTATATTTCTATAACTTACAAGATCTTTAGGTTTGGCAATTTACCCAAAAACTTTAGCAAAGGTCCTGATAATCCATTATATGATAAGTCCTTGATATGATATTAAGAAACAAAATTAGCTCTATGATAGTTTATTCGTTCTTTAGCATCAATATAGCCTTACACCTATAAATCAAGAGATATCGACAAGGAGATTCATAGTAGGCTCTTTCCTCACAAGTTATATAAGATATTATAAGTGTCACACCTTTTAACATATAATAAATTATTCAAAAGTAATAACCAATAAATTTTGGATCCATAAACAATTGATTCAACTACTTAAATCTATTTGGTTTGGTTAGTTTGACCTTTATTAATTAACACTCCTTTTCACTTGTTAACTAAGTATTTAATTGAAGTCCATTAAGTATAACACATAACTAATTCATACTTGAAACTAGTATAGTGGGGCAAAAATCATGACATCCCATTGTGCAATTGATTAATTTGAAAGTTTAAACCTATTAGACCAAGTATAATTTTATATCAATTAATAATAAGCAAATGTTATAGACATGCTCGTTGATGTTGAAAAGTGATGGCTACAACAACACTTACAAGGCTTGTATTTTAGTGAGCTTAGAGAAAGAAATAGATATCTCACCTATTAAGTTGCAGAAGCTTAAATTCCTGTTTGTAATAGGTGTAGAAGATCAATTTCAACTTTATTTGAACATTTAAAAAAATTGTTGAATATATACAATTCACAAACTATGTAAATGACTCCAAAATGGAAAACTAATCTTTTCAATTGGATCTAAGGTTGTACAATTTTTCCAATTTTAAAGCATCTTAGAGTTAATGTAACTAGTTACTTACAACAAGATAATTCTTGGAGGATTGTTGTAACTATAGTTGATACTTTCCCATGCAAAAACTTGAGGAAAACATGGATCACCTTGCCAGTATTTAGGCATTGCATATGTCTGCTTAATATTTGTGATTGCATCAACTGCAAAATCAAGAGATTTAGGTGTCTTCGACAATTCAGCATATTTCAAGGACTGCTCTTTGTAAATGTGTTGGAGCTAGATGAGTTTAATATTAGAGAAGATCATACCATCATCTAATAGTGTAGGTACATTTGGAAGGTCTATATCTCTGTATAACTCCATCGCGTTGACAATGGGAGGAAGCTTAGATCCTTCAGCAATGAATATTGAAACATTAGTCTTATTTCCATAAAGTGGCAATGAGAGTGTTGTCAGTTTTCCATATTCAAGTGTAATAACTTCTGTTGTTATGTCATTTGTGGACACCCGAACTTTCCTTTTCTGTCCCTCTTCAAGTTGTTGGATTTCTGCAGAGTGCAAGTATAGATGCCATGCAGTTGCAGTAGTTATCACTCCAGTAGTTGTTTCTTGAGTAGCTATCCCATCAATGGAATTTATCTGAACACGCAAAGGAATGCTGGCATTAGGCGCTTTAGCTGCTGTCATTAGTAGTCTATTAGGTACTTTGTAAGAACCGTTTGTGTGAATAGTGTTGAAGACGGAATCATTCGAAATTGACGACCAATTTCGATGATTTTGTGGAGGTAGACATGCCCATATCCGATCATAATCAGCGTCTGGATGCCTAACACACAAGTAGATATTAGAATAATGATCCAAGCTTATGAATGAAAATAGACTAAATAAACTAAATGCTTGTAAGTGTTCAATATTCAGCATAAATTCACACGGTTCATGAACCGGAGTAACGAATAGGTACATCAAAGGGAGGTATGAGTACATGTTATATATAAATGATCAGATCGATTTCGTGAGTTGACAATGCAGAAGTTGTCGGACATAAGCCAATATATATATATATTCATCCATGGATGGAGAGTTAGAAGGCTAAATTAGAAGAAACAAATCAGGTGGAGCTAAAATAGATTAATCATGAGAACTTCTCTTGAGATTTTTCAATAACTTTCCGGATCACTTCAGAAAATTTCACGAAGCTAACAAAGAGCAACTTCCTAGCTTGGGACATCTGGAACCATCTCCGTATATATATCGTGAATTTGCAAAACAATAGGATTATATATATTTTCTCGTTGTTAAAATATTGTAAAAATCAATAGAATTATGATAAATTATAATAAGAAATGAAAAATGGGGAAACATAATAATACGTTCGATTCTCGAAATTTTAACATCACTCAGAAAAAATTGTGGCATTTGCTAATACTACTATTGTTGCTGCTGACGCTATTACTGTTATTACTTGTAGTTTTTAGTAACATGTTGTAATAATAATAATGATGATGGATTTAAAAATGGACACAGGCCGACAAAGTCAATCTTGTGATTTACCCCTTCCCACTTCATGCTAACCGATCTGACTCTATCTCAAACGTTACTAGACCCTAGAACAATTAGAACAGTCCTATGTTAATCCTTCTTCGCCTGTTGGCGATAAAATCAATCCCGCATCAACCCTTACTCTACTCCCCAGCTACAAGCATATACTCTCTTTAACAATTCCATGTTAATAAATGTATTATAATTCCTAAATAATTTGAACCATATATGATTTAAAATTTATATTTGTACAGGACTTTCAAGTACGAAATCTGATTACAATATATATAAATATCATACAAAGGCTCCATGATATATTATATAATATAAAATAATTATCAAATGTATCTTAAAATTTGTGCCTCTATAAAAATTTAAGATTTTGAATAATTAAATCAATCATTGCTTTGATTTAAAATTTATCTTGAATGACCAATTTGAAAATATGTACCTAGGATTATTTGAAAACTATTGTAAATGCGTCATAAACTTTTTGCTGACATAAAAGCTCGAAAAAATCATATATCATATATTATTATGCAAGTAAAATTTGGAGACTTTAACATATCGTATTGCTTTTTCTATTTTTTTTTTTCCGTTTATTATACTAATTTACGATTATCTTATTGCTTTTTTCATAATAATCTTATAATGATCGCTATATAATATTCACCCGTTTATTTCCATTTAGAAAGTTGAGATGTCAAATGAAAGAGGGAAAGAAAAAAAAAAAAAAAAAAGGAGTTAGAAGTTTAACAACTAAATGAAAAGAAACTAAAGTTGAGGCACTTCTCCTATCATTATCCATTTCTAGGACAATGGATGTTGTGGCAAAGAAATCGATTTGAAGTACTAAAATAGAAAAATTTAAGTTCGGGCCTTAAAGTTAAAATTTATGAGAGTATAGGTATTTCACTACCATTATCCCTAGATATAATTATAATCACATGGCATAATGAAGTAGTAGTCAGCCGAGAAAGTTGCATCACAACCACTTCTCATTAACTACAATTTACCTGACTTCCAACTCTGTCCCCACATTAAAACGCCACCAAGTTTTTAATGCACTTGGACCAGGTTGATAAAAGGCATTTTTTACAATCCGTAGCTCCAATCCATTTATGAAAGGATCTCCACGCCCTATGTTTTCAAGACAAACCTGAACGTCTCCATTTGGAGGAGCAATTACTATCTCTTCACAAAAGTGGCTGGAAAAATTCTGGAGAGTAGTCATGGTCCATTTATTTACACCGATGTGTAGATCAAATGTGGACATCAGGTTCTTGCCATCATAATTGCCATTAAAAAAGAACACCCTAATCAAGTATGCCTGGTTTTCACCTTTTTCAGATCTCAAAGTGTAACAATTTCTCATTCCACGTGGGAAACTTCTTAAACTTTGTCCCACATGATCAATATCGCTACTCATAAATTCAGGTGATATCTCCATATTTTCTCCAGAGTCAATATATCCAAAATCAGTTTGGTTCCATATTTGAAGAGTATCATCTAGGTATTCCTTAGGTGCTCCACAATCAATACTTATGAAACCTAGCAAAGAAATAAGCTTTGATTAGTGCTGCAACATCAATTCGATCCGGGTACGAGGACTAAAGTTCTAATTATGTTAGAGTTAGAACAATCCACTTAGTGAGCTTCCAACTCCGGAGGATAAGAAACCCATACCGATTGACCAATTCAAGATTTCAGATATTTACTAGTTGGGGAAAAATTGGACTAAACACATTCTATATTAATCATGTGACTATGCAAAGGCTTATCGTGCGTGCAGAATCCAAGTTTACGACTGAAAAACTGAAACCATGCCTCGTTTAAGCTACTTTGATTGCTTCAAATAATGAGATCAAATGGATGACCAAAAAATTAAATCAAGTTTAATTGACCGTATGTATAATACAGCATATATAGATAAACTAATGTTAGAAAAAACATTTTCAAAATAAAGATATAACGGTTGATGAGATATAAATGAAATGTGGATAAGATATAAATGAAAACAAGATTACGCCTATGAAAAGCAAACAACGCATCCAGACAAATATGCTAAGGTAGGTTAATGGTTAGCAAGAATAGATGAATATTTGCAAATCCTCTATCATGTAAGAAAAACTAGAGTGATAGATTATAAAAGTTCCCAAAGAACAAAATTTTATTTACTCACCAGTAATGAAACACATAATAGTGAAATTCCCTAGCGAATTGTGACAACCGTTCCTAATTTTAATTCACTCTGCTGTCATATGAATTGGTTAATTCAGACCCATTTAGTCATAATTTGTACTGTTAAATCAAATTATAATTAAATACAGTTCGTATTAATCTTCTAGTGCATAATATCCTTAAGATTAATTCATTCATATCTTTTAATTTTCCTATTCTTTATCAAAAATCCCAAAAGCCCATAAAAAACACAAATCCAAAAACCCAAAAAACACAAAACTCATTGTGTTTCAAAAGGATTCCATATATTTAAATCAAGCACAGATTTTATCCGTATTGCCCATCCTAGGAATGCTCCCCATAGGATATGTTTATCCTCAAGAGTCCTTAGTAGTTAAAATTTTTGTTATACTCTATTCAAAGGATATTATGGTTATATCTAATTATATCTTATGATTTAGTTGATTGCTCAATTGATAAAATATCTAAATTTTATCAATATAGATATTAATTTAAAACAATTACTTAACTTAGACATTTTAACTACATGATTAAATCAAATTGAAATAGACATTATCTAGAGAGTCATATTCATCATTTTAATAAAATAGTAATTCACCATACACATAATATAATAAATTGATAAAAATATGGGGAAAATAAAAAAAAAAAACCCTAAACTTTGACTTAGATTGCATTTGACCCTATGAGCTTTCAAAATACGGTTTTTTGTCTTAAAACTTTCATAAATTGACAAATTACTTCCATAACTCCTTTAAACTTTGATATTAACATATAAATATCTCATAAACTTTGATTTGGATATATAAATATTTCTTAAAACATCCCTTAAGATACCTTATAGTTTAAACAGTGTTTACACACTAATATTAAAGTTTAAGAGGTTATTCTCAATATAAAAAGCTATTTACTAATTTATAAAAGTTTAAGAATTAAAAATTATACTTTAAAAATTTAGGAGGATAATCTACATCTAAGTCAAAGTTTAGGGTGGTTTTATACAATTTTTCCTAAAAATAATATCCAAATATCAATATTAAAATGAAGATACATCAATAAAATAATAAAATGCAAATATAAGATAAATCAAATAAAACTAAACAATGCACATAGTAATAAAATTGCAAGAGGGGAAGGACAAAAAAAAAAAAAAAAGGGAAAATAATTCTAGCTCAAATCCACCGATAATCATTTCATGTGACGTGACACGCAGCAGTGGTGCCACTATAATCATGGTAAATGAAGCATCACATCTTGATGCGTTGTCAAGTTAAATTGTCATGGTTACCTGGATTTTCTTTGGCTACAAAATTTCTTTGAGTAACGACCTCTGCAACAACACCTAGACCACAGAAAGAGATGATAGCTCCGAGGAAAATAAGAGCTAAGGTGCTGTTTCTCTCACACATTTATTTTTTTGTTTTTTTTCGGTTTTATGATGTTGTAACACTGCTAAGGTAGACTCCTACTAATAAGAGGAAGGAAAGATGAATGGTACGAGTAAGAGCAATTCGGTTGCTGATAGATAGTAATTGGTTGGCATGGGGCCCGAGGAAGAGTTTGAATTTCGATATAGATGTTTTGTCTTGAAATGGTGTGGAAAATAATATTGTCGTGAACGAAAAAGGAGAGGAATGAAGAAGTTATCAAATATATCAAGAACATACAACCTTTTAATGATCACGGTGCAGGGGAGAGCTCGTTCTTCGTCATCAAAGATTATGTGGAGAAACAGCTAGGTGCTAGTCACTTCTAACTGGGTCCAAAACCAACAATCTTCACACTTTTCGTTTTCAAGGTAGATTAACATAGAATAGAAAAGTACAAAGATTTTTTAAGTCAATTGATTTAAGTTTTGGAAATAAAATTTTATAATATCAGAGTATTGAATCCATGAAAAATGTTTTGATAGAGAATATCCCCTCTTCCTAGAAGGTTTCAAAATTTTGTCCTACTCAAAACTAGACCAATATGTCTTGTTATCATCCAACGCGTAGAATTTTGGAATTTATTGTTTCACAATTTTCTCCTATTACAAATAGACCAATATGTCTTGCTATCATCCGGGCTTCACTCCTCAAATCCCAACAAGTAAGCATTAACACTCAAGGAATCTTGGAATTTGTTGTAACTTGTTTAATCCGTTAGGTTTTTGTGTGGATATCAAATTACATAAAATAGGTTTCAATATCAAATTTTCGAAACTTTTAAATAAATTGAGGTATGCCCTTTCACTTACCATGAAATATGTGAAACCTATATTCCATATGTTATTAGTTTTAGATTAAGATATCTAGTACTTCTCAATATGTATAGGTTATATGAACCTAACATGTATAATATAAAGAATAAATATAATTTATTCAAAAAATATATTGAAAATTTAATTACGTTGGTCCAACTTATGATTAACTATCTTATATTTATACAAACATATTTGAAATCGTTGATTTAAATTGTTTATCTTTGTTGTAAAAGAGAAACTTTCAAACTCCATAAGGTTTGCTAGAAAGAAAAGGTTACATGAGGCATCTTAGAACCAATAGATTTTACAAGATAGGTTGTAATGCAGTTCTAATAGCTCGTAAATTAGATTTTTATTTTAAATTTTTGGAACTTAAACCAATAGCAAAGAGATTTTCATCATATCCATTATCCACAAATGTACCTATTCATTTTTACAATCAATATTTCCATTTATAAGTAATTCCTTTTACCTCTCACACAAGACAAGCACGCGGTGATTAAAAAACACGGGAATGGACACTTAGTAGTGAAGTTTAAAAGAATAATGAAACCATCTACTTGTGTATATACTTATAGTTTTTGGACTCGTTCATATATAGGGTCTCTATCAATTATCTCTCTATTTTAGCATTATAAGGTGCTATGAATTATAAAAATAACAGTACAAGTTTAATCTTATAATATGATCCATCTTATATAATACCCCTTTATAAATAATGGTCCAAAATATTAATATTAAAATAAAACATTCTGAAGCTTTGAGAAAAATAATAACAAATAAATATATTTTTTATAAATTTTAATATTCAAACATGATACATAATTTAGTGTAAAAGTTAGAACTAAAAAATATCATATTTTCAATATTAAATAGGTAACTAATAAATAAATTAATATCAATGTCTCAATAATAGAGTAATGGCATGAAAATATTAGTTTCACTATATTTTCATATTACATAATAAATTTTAAGCTTGTTCATAAGTTTTCATTAAAATATAATGTAAAAGAAATAATTTTATTATGTATATAATTTATATGTGTACAATAAAATAAACATGGTGAAAATGTAGAAAAAAAAATTTTAGCCAACTAACTAGTAACCCCCAAACATTTATGCACAAATTTTTGTAGCAACACCCCTCAACTCTCTCTTATTCTACAATGTGTCACTTCGATGCATTAACTTTTCAAAGCCTAATATAAAGAAGTCTTTGTGTTCTCACTTAGGCCATGTAGGAAAACACCTGTTTTCTTCCTCCTTCAATAAGAAGCGAACCCAAACCCTCATTTTCTCTCTCATTTATTCTACCCCAGACTCAATCAAAATCAAATTTGCATGCACATCTAAGCTCTACTTTGAATAAACTTTCACCCCACCACCATTGAAGGGACAAGCCACCACCTATTTTGTTGAAGAACACCATCGAAGTGGACCTCTCAAGTGGATATTTGAAACTTAGTTAAAATTTTAGGATTTCAATGCAACCTAGCCTACCTATTTCAAGCCTCAGTTTCTCTCTCTTCCAGCCACCTCTCTATAGACTATTAGCACAATTAGACACTAGGTATGGAATGCTTCTAAAATTGGGCATTTATGCTACTTGTCATCTATTGAGCAATAAGATAATTTTTGTTTTACAATTCATGACAACTCAAGGGTTGATTTAATTTTAGTTTTGAATATGTTATAGGCAAGTTTTTAGGTAAAATTTTGCATGATTTGAAAGTACACTTGGAATAGATTTAATATTAGGTAATCTTGTCCAATTTGAGAAAGAAATCAGAGGATAAAGATTGAGAGTAAATAAGGAGATGCGTGGATAAAAAACAACAAATTTCAATTCATATTGTTCATTTACCTAGCTATCCCAGATGGATTATTCATCAACATTGTTTCCTTTATATAGGAAAACATGAATTGCTTAGGATTGAGAAACAAAGTCCTACATGAATTATTTACCCTCGCTATTTCTTCTTTATAAATGGATATGAGTAGATTTCTTGACATATCTAGTAAATCAAAGAGAAGAATCTCACATGTTTAGGAGTTGTAGTTTGCACATGAGTAGGTCATGTTCCTCAACTCCTTCACATAAGAATCATCTTTTTCAAGAAATTCCATTACCATGATATGAAAACAAAAATAATATAGAAAATGTGAAACTAGGAAATCAGTTGCTTACTCATTCGTTATAAATGAATATGAATATGAATATGTATCTTTTACCATCATATGCAAATATATGTACAAGTCCATAAATATAAAATAATACTAATAACATAGTGGTATAAATGAAGATAATAAATAAGTAAAATAATTTCTATGATTTATAAATTTTAACACAAGCCTATTTTCTAGACTACATGAATTTTTTGAGTTTTGATAAGTAAGCAAGATAAGAAAACAAAATCTTGAAAATAAAGTAAGGTAGAAATATATGAAAATATTGAAGTAATTAAAAGTATACAAGAGATGGGCCGTTTGCATGAAGGGCATTTATGATAATTTAGACATTTAAAGGATAATTAAACATTAATTTCAGATGTAGCCAAATAAATAATTCCTTGTTAAAAATCCTATGTAATCATTAAGGCGTCAATATTTCCAAGTGTCCTTACAGACAAAATGAATGCTTTGGCGAACAAATACAATCATAGAAACATTAGGAGTATATTGTAAACCTTGCGAATTTAGCCATTTAAGAATAGAATTGAACTCTAATACTATAAATAACTTAAAGAGTCAATAAGGCTAAGCAAGATAAAAATTTTATTAAATTATGAAATTAAATATATTATGCATAATAAAAAAATAAAAATAAAAAACCTTTTGCCTTTCTCTTTCACTTTGGCTTTTCCATTAATTTACTTCAATAATCAAGGAAAAGAAGCTTTCCAATCCATTACTCATCAAATCACTAAGAGAAATAGATAAGTAGTATGCATATTATATTTATTTTATAACAATTATTTAGATGTATTTTTCATGTACATCTATTTTGTAGAATCTCATATGTATTATAGGAGCATATTGTGAATTTATAAGTATTCTATTACTATTTGCAAAGAAAAATCTATGTACATGTATTGGATTTTATGAAAAATTGATATTATACCATGTACATGTACTCATAAGTGTATAAATTCTTAGATGTATTCATGGATATATACGTGTTATATTTGATTTTTCAAATAGTTAGTGAAAAAGATTGTGTATATATCCATGTATATATATGCGTAAATATTAGTATGGATATTAGAAATTTTCATTACATATGTGTGTGTCTAAGTATGTAGCCAAAGTTATGTATAGGTATAAGGTATAAAAATACTAGCATAATATATATATAGGTATCGTATAAGTATATAGATATACGTATAGCACATATAGTATATTTAAGGTTATATTATTTAATTACATAAGTATATATGTATAAATAAGTTAAGGTAAATTAATTACATAAGTATATATATACATATAAAATATGTATTTTAAGGGTATAGTGTATATATATATATATGGGTATACATACTATTATATGTATAATATACTATAATACTAAATTAATAAATAAGATAAGATAATATATATGTATATATATAAGTATATATGTATGCCGTGAGATTCAAAGAAAATGGAAAATACTTAATTTGCAAAATTTAATGATATAGAATAATAAACATAATTATATAAATATTACGTAAAGTACTAAAATAGGAAATTTTTGAAAAATAGACTAATTCATAAAAATGACACATGGCACTTTCTCATGTTGCCACATCATCATTTCATAAAAATTTAATTAAATTCGTAATAATAATAATAACAATAATAATAATAAATTAGAAAATTATTAAAGTAGTAAAAAATGAAATCAATAAATATTAAACCTTAAAGATGGCAAAACATGTAAATTACAATAAAATAAACTCAAAAATAAGAAAATTACAAAATATAGGAATTAGATACTTATTAAATCACAAATATGTAAAGAAAGACTTAAAATAATAATTTATAATTAATCAGGTAAAAAATAATGAGATTTGTGGTATTTTGCATCATTATGAAAAATGCAGATTACAACGTCTAAAACGAAGCTCGTTACATGAAAGTACGTTTGAAAACAATGAAAATAGATTATGAGTTCATAAAAATCGGACAATAAAACGAAAAAGTTATACGTAACTGAAAATTTAAGATAAATTGAGAAAAGTTAGTAAAAGATTTAAGTTAAACTATGTTTATATTATACTTGGGCTATGGTGGGAAATTAGACAAATAATAATAGATATTTAGTTAATCAATAAACCTAATTTTTCAAAATACTTATAGATTTATTTATCTTTTAGATGCCTAATTATCAAGAACTAGAATTCCCAAAAGATTGGAGAGTGAGCATTAACCTAGGTGAGAGAATTCTTATGATCTATTATCTGCTTACTTCTATTATTTGCATGCTATTTGTTGGTTGATATTGATTTTTTTGTTGAATGACTAATTACTTAGTGTGCTATCATCCATATTATCAATTTCTTAAATTAGTAAATATAACTATTCAACTAAAATAACTGGTTATATATGTCGTATGTCAGCAATCTAATTGATATACTGATGAAAAATGCTAACTTTTCAGATTAAAAAAATTATTTTTGGAAATTGTTTTTCTAATCTTAAATATATTTTATATAATTTCTATAAAGGTTCATAATGCTTATAAATGATATTTTATTGTTAAGACAAAGTTAACATAATATCTCTAATTAATTGCAAGAAGACTTGTATATTTGTGCTCGTGGAGCCTTGGATATATTTGATAGTAAGAGGACTCACTTTATGTGCCCGATGAGCCTTTGATATGTTTAGTGGATAGCCCCAATTGGGGTTCACCTATATTAATCGCTGTTTCTCGGCTAAGGTAATAATCGAGTGTCATTTAGTAGGACATTGCCCCAAGTAACCTCATGCAGTTAAGGCGAGGTGCTTCGTACAAGTAAGTACAGAGGATAATCGATGTGTAAATAACGTAAATCTATATCTTCCATAGTTCCAAACTCCTATGAATGTATTGCTTGCATTCATTACATATGCATTCATTTCACTTATAGATAAATTACATGGATGCTAATAATGTTTGATAACTTACCTAAAAGGTAGTAGTGACAAACGAATTCACTGAGTTATGATTTGCTCATTTCCTTATAGTTTCTTGTGCAGGTTTCTTTAAGCAGGGATTATGAGAAATATTGAGAGTAGAGTACAAACCAAAGATAGGTTCGATATTTTTAGACTTAATTAAAATGTATATAGATGGTACAGAAACAATTTATGCAGAGAATATTTACATGATAGGATTATGTATAATATAGTGTCTCTTATAAATTATCAAATTGTTTTACCTTATCTCAATATTTGATAGGGGATATCGATTTTCTGCGGTTCTGAAGGACTGTAGAATATCAAATCTCTATAGTCATTTATATATTATAGTAAGTTAATTAATTAAAAATCAAAAACCTTAATAGCTAATCGTTTAAAGTTTTGCAATTTCTAACTTGTACGACAATTTTCATATCATAGGTGCACACATAATATAAAAATTTTAGATAACCCTACTAGGTTCCCCTCAAGGTCATGACATATACTGTGAACACCCATTTCTTTGCTTACTTTAATACAATGCAACCAAAAATTAAACAACCACTCGTTGTCTAAACATGTCCTTCTGACTTCACTTAAGTGAATCGTAGGACTCAATTATTTAATAAATAAATGCTATAGTAATTGCATAATGTGTGATTTGAGATGGAGTGTTTGATATGAGTACTTAATGAGTATGCTCATTACATGTGACTTAAGCCTATAATTATATGATGAGGCATGTTATTTAAATTTATGATTAGAAGTAAAGCTTTCATAAAGTAATACTTTAAGTATTGGTGAGCATACTCCCTTAAATTACAAACATAACTTGTGGATACTAGTCTTGTGATTATATGTCTAGTATAAATAGTATGACTAAAGAAATGCTCGATTCGATTGACATGATTTGATTACGCTTAGCAAATTTCATACTGGAATTAGAGTGATTCAGCATACTTATTATAATAGTATCCTTAATTATAGTCATGGCTGATGTATAGTAATTAATACTATAACAATATGTTTGATGTGATGATTGATTTATAGATTAAAAAGATAGTTCGTGCCAAAAATACATGCTCAATTATTATTTAATGTAATCTATTGCATCATATGCATTCATAACATAGCACGAAAACAACTTAAGAGCCATATTTTTATAAAAGATCAGTTTTGACTAAGGGACTTAAGGATCATGTTTAAAAGTACGGTTTCATAAATGACCTAAGAGTCAAATTTAAAGCTTAGTTGAGTAAAGAGACCTACTAGTCTTAGATTTTGTAAAGCTTGATTTATTTTCAGCATATAAAATTATATGCTCGGATTCTAAGCTACCAAGTGCTACTCAAATATTTTACTTGAGAGCCACCAAACATAACTCAAATATTTTTCTCAAGAGCAACTAAGTGTCTCTCACATTGTAAACCCTATGTAGTTAGTAGCATAAACCATAATCTAAGTCTGAGCATCTTAAATGATACCATAAGTCAATAAGGCTAAATAAAATAAAATTTTTATTAAATAAAGAAACTGAATATAATATTGGTAATAAAAATCCTAAAAAATCGATTGAAACCTAAATCGGGTATAAAAACCTTAAATCCGATATAAACGTAAATACTCGAAATTGAATTTGAACTTAATTAAAATCTATTACTATAACTTTAAGCTTATAAAATGAATAAATATAACTTAATAGTAATATAACCATAATTGATCGCAATTATTGACTAAATCGTATAATCGCGTATAAACTCTAACAAAAACATTGAAATAACTCGTATTATTATCAATATAATGAGTGCTAATTAAATTAATAAATTTTCATAAGATTTCAAAATTTAATTATAAATATTAATTTTATGATTTTTATGTTTGGAAAAATTAAATATAATTATTTTTATTTTTATTTTTCTTTCCTTTTTCTTCTTCCTTATTTTTTTCTTGTTGCCATGTTTTACTCTAGCATCCCACTTTTTTTTTACTTCTCTTTTTCATCCTCCAGGTGTAATTCATGTACACATAACCAAATGAAATAATTATTTTGTCTTGTCTTGTCTTATCTTAATTAATGTAGATTTGTTTCTTTTCTTTTTCTTTATTATTTAGTTCACTTCCTCATCGCATTTTGAAGACATTTGGAAAACCTGAGGCAAGCAAACCAAAAACAAAAAGAAAAGAAAAACAAAGAAAATAACACACACACAAATTAGCAATTACTAAGAAGAAGAAGACTAAGGGATTTCTATTTCTCAAATTAATTAAAGAATTTAGGTAAGTTATTTAATTATTTTTGTATATATATATATATAATGTATATACTCTATAACATGTACATGTATATTGGGTATTTTTTTAATTTATTATGTATGTATGTGTGAACATATATGTATATTATATATAGTATAAAGTATGTACATGTACATGTATATAATATATATATAATATGTATTTCCTTATGTATATGTATGTACACTTGACTAGGTATATATATGTATATGTACATAGTATTTTTTTTTTAATATAATATGTATGTGTAAAAGGGTATATACATGTGTATATGTACTTATATTTTTTTTTATTACATGATGTATAAAAAATAAGTATACGCATATGATACATATATATATATGTATTATGTATTTCGATATTTATGTACATATGTAAGTATTTAGTCTTTTCTTCTTGTAAATATATCTATATAATATGTATATATATACAGTATTTTGATTTTTGTTATATATGTGTATACATGTATAGTAAGTATATGTATGTATATTTATACTTAGTATTTTCATTTTATAAAAATCTTTGTATATAATTGTATATGTAGTGGCTGGACGTGATATGTATATATTATATTATTAATAGTATTTTGTATTTTTGCAAATATATATATGTAATACAACCGTATATGTATATATATATAAAGTACAAATACATGTATATTATACTCATACGTATAGTATTTATGTATATTTAATGTTAAAATAATTTATTACATAAAGTATATTATACGTATAAACATACGTATATGAATAGTATTGTATACGTAAAATATGAATATATTTAAATAACATATACATATAATATACTATAATATATACGTATTTATACTATAAAGTAATGTAATATAAATCTATATATGTGTGTGTATGTGTGTGTGTGTGTACCGTAATTTAGGGAAAAGTAGAATAAATAAGTAAATTAGAAAATTTAATAAAATATAGTAATAAGTAATAATATATAAATATATCGTAAAATACAAAGAAATAAAAAATTTTCAAAAATATATGATACAAATAATTATTAAATCATAATTATAGAAAGAAAAACTTAAATTGATATTTTATAACTATTTAAGTCAAAATAATAAAATTTATAATATTTTTATATCACAATCAAAATTGCGGGTTACACCATACAAAATAGATCCTGCTACGAGAAAGTACGCTCGAAAACAATCGAAATAGACTATAAGTTCATAAAGATCTGAGCTAAATTAAAAAAGTTATACGTGATTCGGTAAAAAGTTCGAATTGAGAATTTCACGCAAATGAATAGCTAATTCAAGTAAATAGTATAAATTACAATACTAATTTAGTTATTTAATTTCCAAACTTGTTACTTTTTTTTTTCTCTATTATCAGGTGATTTTGACTTTGACACCAACTTGCCATCTAACTACTACAACTCTTGACTTGAGTATAGCCGAGTGAGTATTCTTTAAAATTCCATACTTGCTTGTATATGTAGTTAGTTAACATAAATTGTTACTAATAATTGAATATTATGTGAGGTTGAGTTATGCTTCTATATGATACTGTTTGTTGACCGTAAATTTACTTTAAAGTATAATAATTTATTATTATTGTATAGTAAATTTAATAGGAATCGATCTGTCTATGACTTTGTTGATCACTAAATAATAAGATTTAACATTATCTGACTTAAAAGAACTAAATCAAAACATGCATAATCATGTACCACATAACTAATTCCGGTCATCACATCACACAGAGGTAACAAGAAACTATACGAGAGCTGATTATTTGTTGTTATAGTATTTCGTACGGTACACACATACAATATAACCTTACTCTAGCCTACGGGATCACTAGACGTTAAAGGCGCCAACCATCTGGTTAAAGGTCAACTCTAAAAGCCTTCATTTAAGGATAAGTAAAGGTTGGGTGAACCCACTTACAATGATACGTAGAACTCGATTTTGACAAAAACTGAAAATAGATATACAATTATATTTTGTATACAAAACACAAAGTTTCATTATTATATAAGTTTTAGTATGATATACAGATCTGACTGTACCGATGTATCTTCAACCTTGACTTCAAAAGGCGTTAAATCTGAGTTGTATACAATACCTAGACACATACATATATTTATATGGCTTTTTAATTATTTATGCATTTATTTGATTGAATTAAATCATTGCATAATATGTTTATTGTATGGTTGAGAAAACTCACTAAACTAGTTAATTTATACTCCTACAATTTACTTTTACAAGCCGATTTATTCGTGGAGTTAGACCATCATATACCCAAAGTTAGTTGTACATCAGGAGATTGATGTGATAATAAAATGTGATAAGAGTAGACTTATGATATTGTAATTAGATTTGAAACCTTAATATATAATATGATATGTTAACAATTTGTAATATGAAACATTATCATCTCCTCATCTATAAATTTATATATATATATGTCTGTGTGTATGTGTGTGTGTGTATATTTTTTATATTTCATTAGTTTATTATTATTATAATGCAACGATATTATTTACACCATGAAAAGTTGCCGATTATAAGAATTATCAATTTACAGTCCTTTGTACAGTATACAATAATTGCCACAACTAGCTTCCTCAGATCGTAACACATATTTTACTGAAGAGCTACTAAGTACTAGTTAGATATTTTGCTCAATTAAAGCACTAGCCACTGTATATTACATGTATTAACATAGCATAATATTATATATATATAAGCATCTATTGAATTGGTAAATTACACTAAGCTCGACTATGATTAATATTATTATTGTTAAAACTGTTGTGATGTTTATATTAAACTTGTAAATAGAGTTCTCTTATTACTGTTTATTATTTATTATATGTTTTTACTCACTTAGCATGATGCTAAGAGATTAGTTTTATTCTGACCACTCGGCTAGATGATGAAGATAATATTGGAGCTTAGGTCAAAAACTTAAAAAGGAAGGACCAAATATCACCAGACTATGAATAAATGTTGAAAGCCTAAAGCCTAAATTAGTATATGTACGGTTTGGGCGATTTTAATGATCATAAGCACTATGATGCGTGTATCCTAGGACAGTTTCACTATTTCACTGTTTGATATGATTGTGTTATTATAAATTTTAAACTCTACTTAGTTTTCAATTACAGCAACTCATCTATTAAGCTTCGACATGTTAAGCAAATAAGCCCCAAAAAGCGGGGCGCTAAATCTTATATGTATCATATTGTGTTTTGTCCATCCTTTTTCGAGGATTATTCTTGATCTTATTATAATCACATCTTAACAAAGTTCTAGTCTTATCATTATTTTTAAGCAGAGGTAGTAAGCATGTGGAGTGGTAATCAGCCGGTATTAAACAGATAATAATAATAAAAAATAAATAAAAAATAGAACTTGACTTTGAGTCTACTGCAGTCATTTTCAAGAATGGGTAAACATAAATAAAATTATAATTATAATAAATAAATAAATAAGCCCATCCTCGGAGCATTACACCGTTCACAATGAAATTTCTACTAATCCTGTGTAGCCAAGGAACAAGCTCAAGCTAAAACCCTAAGCGGAAGAAATAATGTCATGGGAATCACCCTAAATGCTATAAAATGCTCGATGGGATTCGCAGAAAATCTGAATAAACTGCAAACCAAACTGAAAATTCAGCTCTTTCATACTTCACATCCAGTTCGATTCACAACTGAGTTCAAGACGGATTCATCCTTCATAGTTTGCACCGTCAAACTCCTCACTAATAGTCCTTTAACAGTTTGAACCTTAAACTGGACCAAACCAAACCAAACCAAACCTAATTTAAACTAACAGTGGAAGAATATTTACACTCAATTTAGGATCAGGTTCATGGTGCAGTTCATACCCACAATTACTGGTAATCCAGGGAAGATGACAACTAGAAAGCTTTTGGATCACTTCTGTTGAGATACACATCGTGTTATAAGCCAAGTAGAAGTGTTCGTGTATGTGAAGATTGCCGGTCTAGTCTACTTGTCAAAAAACAGAAAGCAGAGATTCCGGGCAGTAAGAGGTAGCAGCAGTGATCAAAAAGCTCAATGAAATCCTCAGCATTCTAAGCTAAACAGAAATCCAACCGAACTAGAACTTGTACAGAACAACCATTATCACATAGGAACAGTCCATACAAAGTTAATTGTTTAGTTAACTACCCTACAAAGAAAGCCAGCAGAACAAGATGATCATAAAAACAGAGTCATGTATCCGGAACAGAACAGATTTGAGATTCTAAAGATTAATCGCTAACAGACTACATGATTCTAAATGAGAAGGGAGAAATCAAACTCTCCGTGCAGGACTCTTGTCATTTCTCACACAATTTTCATGGAGATATCAAGGGCATGATCTACTCTTTTGAGGATTTGTTGATAAGTGACTTGTGAATGTGTGGGATGACTCCTCCACCAGCTATGGTTCCCTTGATTAGAGTGTCAAGTTCTTCATCCCCACGAATAGCGAGTTGAAGGTGTCTAGGAGTTATACGCTTAACCTTCAGATCTTTGCTTGCATTGCCAGCCAACTCCAGCACCTCAGCAGTCAGATATTCCAGAATAGCTGCCGTATAGACTGCAGCTGTTGCTCCAACCCTTCCATTTGCAGCAACCCTCGACTTAAGCTGACGATGCACACGACCAACAGGAAACTGTACAGAAAGCATAGAATGTAATTATGAAAAGAAGATGATAAAAGAACAAAAGGAAGTAGAAAAGAAGAGACAATGAGAGAAACAAGTTCCAGTGACCTCCAGGCACTCAAGCAGATTTGCATCAATTGAAAATTTACAACATACTTCTACTGCTTTGACTGAGAGGGACAAGTTTGTATAAAATAAACAGAGTAATAAAGCTTACATAAATAATTTGCTCCGCTATTGTCCTATCTTAATGTAAAACTCCTATTATCCAAATACATAGAATACATCTTGTTGTACAACTGTTTTCTGATCTTGCAATAAAAAGTTGGCATACTCAAAGCTTCAACAACAAAGCTTACAGGCTTCCAGCTCCACAGCTAATGTAAGAAGCATGGCCAGGCCATGCCTAAAGTTTTAAAAAGCTTGTTATCATTTTATTTATTCTTTCTTTTTTTTAGCAAGTACATTTGCGTTAATTACAGAGAGTTATTGTAACAGTTCGAAAACATGGGATCAACCTAGTACATAGCATATATACGTAAATCAATCGTAACTAAACTACTGACTGCCATTTGATATAGCCAAAACCAAGTAAAACGCACCCCAGACCCTTGGGTTTGATTAGCCAGTAAATATCTGGCTTTTATTCCCTTGGAGGCAGATATTAAGAATGGGAAAGCCTCTTCTGGCTATCACTAGGTTGGGCCACACAGACTTCACAAATGTCATTTCCTGCCACATGATGTATACCTCAACTGCAAATGCTAAGCTCCAAGCAATGTGCCCCTCATCCTCTGACCTAATACTACTCAATGGGGTGAGAAGTGTGACCCGTAAGAGTACATGCACTAAGGTATCGACCAGAAACAAGATATGGCACATTCCATAGAATTGTAGTCTTTTCACCAATCACATTGATATTACATTGTATTCACGTGTAGATCAAACTTTTCAATATCAACTATTGACATCCTCAATTGCAAAAGGATTGAGCAATGACGATGCATCAAAACATAGAAGTGAAATGGATGTAAAAATAAACAAAATATTGCAAAATCTCTGGAGAAGATACTGCAATAAAACATTAAAATCACATTCAAGGAGCTCCTCTAAGGAAATTATTCTCCCTGTATTTATCTTTCTTGCCCACAATATTCGTAGAAGGACCAAATGTGAAGCCGAAAGACTCAAAGAATATCTGTTCAACATAATTCCCTGCATAATTTAAATCTCTTCCTCTTGTCCTAATCCCTTTCTAAGCATAACCTATCTACACTACTACACACCTTATACCCTCAATCCAAGCCCTTCCTATCCAAAACTCCTCTCAAAACCAAAATATAGATACCGCACAACAATAATGCATTGATTAAAAACAAGCATCTTGTTCCTCAGCAACTCTATAATATAAGCCTCTCCCAATTTCCAAATTTTTTGGGTTATCTCAGGGACTGCTACCCAGATGAGTTGACAAGAAAGACCAAATCTTACAAGTATTGCAGTATAACAATTTTTACAAAGTGTCAGAAAGGCACTGCCCTAATTATATACTGACTTTGGAGTGTCCACAAAAAAAGATCGAATCATAAACTGAATCAAAGCGCACCGAAAATTCGGTCTTTTCTTTTCTATCTACTTTGTCTTCAGCCCAGTTCGGAGTGTGGCTTCCAGTTCACTTCACATAGGGAGCTGTATGAAACGGAACCATACTTTGCGATTAACCAAACCAAAGTTTCTTAACACGCGCTGTTAATGACGCTGCTAGAGCAGTCATCAACTAACTCGTTTCACACGGAAATCTACTCGGCGAGAATTTTCTCTTCCCTAAAAGTCAAAACTTGACTCATTAAACTACAAAAACTGAAAAAAAATTGGACAAAACCCTTAATTTCTGCACGTATACGTCCCTCTTTGAGCCACTTCCTCACTTATCTAAATTGATCTCTACTTCTCAACATTATTTCCATTTCACGCACACATATATAACAAATACGACCTCATATACAAAAAGATTGAAAAAGCAAGAGATAGAGAGAAACCTGAAGACCAGCACGAGAAGAGCGAGAAACGGGTTTCTTCTTATCCTTATCCTTGTTATTGGAGGCGGATTTCCCCATAATTAAACCTTTCGCACCTTTTCCCGACATTTTTATCCCTGTACGATCTCTTCACGACAGAGAATCGAATTTCTAGGGTTTTTGGGGTGGGTGAGAGGAAGATGAAGGTGGAGGTCGAAAGGACTCGAGCGTTTCGATCTGGAGAAAGAGTTGCAAATGATTTTTCTCTTCCTTTTTTGCCCTGACGGTTTTATAAAATTTACCCTTTCAGGGCCTTTCATGTTAGCCCAAAAAGTGGGCCTCTGATGGACTCTAGAACGTTATCGGCCCGGCCCATGAAACTTTTGACTTCTTGGGCTTTTTATTGGACGAGTTTACGTTAGAGTAGAAAGAAAAATGAAATATAAATTATAATTTTTTTCAATGGCATCAATAATATGAAATCGCAACGTCGACAGTGGAAGTCAGGGGCTTGAGAATGGCCTGCTAAAGAAGAAAAAATAGGCCATGGAGAAGCCTACGTCTTAGTTTCCTTACACTGTATTATTTTCTTTTTTTTTCTCAAATCTCTCTCTTTTCTTTACATGAGTATCATCTCGCACCTCATAAAATATTTTTGATTCTTTTGCAGGTGAAAACACGTTCTCAAAACCATTACCTGAGTACACATTTGTCCGTTACTTGAGTGCGCATTTTCGATAGTCAACACGTAAAATCTAAATAACATTATAACCCATGGAAAAATTACTATTTCTATTTCAAGTTTAATTTTGTCCATTTTTGCGATATCACACCTGTGCTTTCGTTTATTGAATGGGTTATCTTTTGAAAATTCAAATTTTACCTGCTAACATTAATATATTAGACATATCCTTTAAGTAGTTAGGCATATGGGATATATATACAATTAGCATACATCACACTTGTATCATTGGTGCTCAAGAAAATGGTAAATTAAAATAAATAATCAATTGTTAGAGTTATCTAAACAATAAAGTGTCTTTACAATTTGAAAACACTATTATAAATGTTGATGGGACACTTTAAACATGGCCTCTTAAGCCCAATCGGATTTGATGCGTTTCGTGGCCTAGAGCTTACCTATGTGGACTTGAGCCTTAAGCCTGAATGAATCAAACTCAATAGCTCCTGCAACAGCTAGAATACACAAGATAAGAATAAAACAATCACGTCTTGAATAAGCAAGAAACGTTAAGCATAACGACTTCACTCTCTTATACTTACAAGATAAGATCTCTTCTATCAACTGATTTCCAACTGTCAATTCCACTCAACTATAAATACTAGGTCACTACCCAACAATAAAGCTCTCTATACTCTACATATTAAACTTGCGTATTACCCTCAATACTTTATACTCTTGAGCCCACTACTAACTTAAGTATTGGAATAGCCACATCAAATAATCCCCTGACATCTCCTCATTATGTCTTATTTTACAAGCCCATTACATATAGAATCTAAACAACTATTGGTAAGAACTTTGAGATGACATTTGGCATTATCTGTGGGAAAGTGAATTTTTACACTCGAAACCTCAAACACATTAAACACATACGCCACAAGCAATCCTTTTGACATCATGTCTCAACATGACGAACAAGAAAATCAACAATCAGTAAACAACTAACCTAAGAACAATCAGCCCCTCCTAAGGGCTGTATTGGAGGAGCACCTAGAGTGCATGGAATGCTTAAATGAAGAGTATGTTACGTAGAACAGGGTACTTCACACTTACTTAGATGAAGGGGAGTGGTACAACACACAAACTTACCATCTTGAAGCTTCAAATGCCTACAACGAGCGAAATAACATCCAATAGCAACAGAAGAATGGCATGGATCAGCAACCTAATCCGCCATTCCATCAGCAACCAATAAGGTCTTTAGTTACCCGCAATCGAGCTCTAGCTGGCAATGAGTAAGAAGCCAACTCATAGAGAGTGTAGGCTCATTCGCTTGCACGACAAGCTCACCCAACAAATGATACCAACTTGAACGAGCTCCGTGCTATGGTAAGGCAAAGGGGAGCAAGCCTACTAGCGACGTCAAGCTGGTCACCAGTAATAATACCCCCTTCACCAGGGATGTCCAGGATGAAGTGTTGCCCCCTAATAGCAAGCTTCCATCCCTGGACCAATAAAATGGTACAGGCAACTCAGATGACCATCTTCTATTCTTCCTCACCCTCATAAACCTTTACGGTCATAGGAATACTATAATGTGCAAAGCCTTCCCGGGCACTCTAAGGAAGATAGCTCGGACGTGGTTAAACCACCTCCCTAATAATTCTATCAACTCTTTTGATGAGTTGGCGCAAAAGTTTAGCCTCCATTTCAAGGCTAATAAGCCCCCGTCCAAAGACACATCGTCCTTATACCTAGTAAGGCAAGGTGAAGGCAAGTCCCTACTCAATTATGTGGTTGGGTTCAATAACACTGTGGTCGAGATCCCTCAATTGGATGAAGGAGTTGCTATCCATGCTACCCAACTTAGCATCCGACCTTTAGGAGATTTCTTTCGATCACTTGCAAAAAGCAAGCCAAGGACCCTAGCCAACTTCTGGAACAAAGCTTAAAAGTACATCGGTCGAAAAGACAACGTTCATGCCAGGCACGAAGCCAACTAAGAAAGGTCAGGTGAAAAGCAAGATAAGAAAAATTTGTCCATAAAGAATCATCTCAGTAATAGGGTGCTAAGCAAACTAAAGGGGGAGAGCTTCGGGAAAAAGAAGCGTTGAGCCGAGCCTAGCCCAACCCTCTGCCCCCTCCTATTTACACCTAGTATACGCCCCTAAATAGGCCCATTACCTAGGTATATTCCAAGATGAAGCATCGGAACTTACTCTAGAGGCCACAGAAAATACGAAGGAACCTTAGTTACTAAAACTTTGACAAATACTGTCAGTTCCATGATAACCATGGGCACACTACCGAAGAGTGCTTCCAGTTGAAGAATGCTATTGAATACACCATTTAGCGCGGTTTCTTCAACGAATACATTACCTATTGCAGGAACGACAACTATTTGAACGATCATAGAGATAAGGCATCTTGGAGGTGATGGATCGAAGATGCCTACGCAAAGCAAAATAATGACCACTGCAACGATCGCACCCTTAATGATATCATTGACCTAATCATGGGAAGGCCATACCTAAAGAGTCGGTCGATCATTAGCAGCTTAGTTAATGCCCCATTAGAGGTGTTGGCCGTAAGAGAGAAGAGACAAAAGTTAGAAACTTCCATCTCCTCCAACGAAGACCTTAAAGGGGTTAACACACCTCATCAAGATGCCCTAGTCATATGGGTGAAGATCTCAAAGTTTGAGGTTTTGAAGATTATGGTGGATACCGTCAGTTCCACAATATACTCTTCCTCCATACATACGAGATGATGAAGAAGAAGTTGCCCATAAAAATGAAGCCACACATAAAAATGAAGCCACACATAAAAATGAAATCGTACTACCATAATCTCATCAGTTTCAATGGAAGTACGATCCAAACCAAGGGTATCATCACATTGGATACGGAACTCGGTGATGACGACCACGTGGCACAACCACCTATAGAGTTCGTTATGATTGATTGCCCCTCTCTTTACAACGTGCTCTTAAGAAGACCAAGTATAAATGTGTTTGAGATGATCACATCCTCCCTTTATTTGAAGGCTAAATTCCCAATGCCAATTGGAGTAGAAATATGTAGATGCAATCAAGAGCTCTCACGAGAGCTCTACATCGGGGTGGTCAAAGGAGATGTTGTCTTTGCCCTAGAAATAAGCTTATAGGAAAGGCCGGCCAAAAAGGGCAAGCTAGGAGAAAAAACAAAAGATGTCCAGATCAGAACTTCACCCAAGCAGACTACACAAAGTTAGGGTTAAGACTTTAGTTGAAGTGAAGGACGAAATCATTGCCCTCCTACAAGCAAATTTGAATAGGTTTGCCTAGTTGGCATTAAACATGCCTAGAATTTCCCCCAACTTAGCAACCTACAGCCTCAACATTGATACTACAGCATGGCCTATCAAACAAAAAAAGAGACATTTTGCTCCAAAACAGCAGGCTACAATTGAGGAGAAAGTGCAGAAGCTACTTAAAGCCAACTTTGTAAGGGAGGAAAAGTACCCGATGTGGCTGGCGAATGTGGTACTGGTTAAGAAGAAAAATGGGAAGTAATGCATGTGTGTCAATTGTATCGACCTCAACAAAACCTGCTCTAAAGATTATTTCCCCCTCCCTAAGTCGACCAGCTTGTCGATTCTACGTCAAGATACACTCTACTAAGCTTCATGGATGCTTTTTCGAGGTACAACCAAATCAAAATGGACCTGGAGGACAAAGTCCATACCTCCTTCGTCATCAATTACAGTACATATTGCTACACCATGATGCTATTTGAACTAAAAAACATAGGGGCCACATATCAATGAATGGTGACGAAACTCTTCAAGCCCTAGATTAGGCGTAATACCGAGGTGTATGTTGATGACATGATCGTCAAGAGCTAAAACTGGTTGAGCATGTCAAGGATCTTTAAGAAGCCTTTGATCAAATGCCTACATATGACATGAAGTTGAACCCCCCAAAGTGTGTCTTTGACATCGACTCTAGTAAGTTCCTCGAATATTTGGTTACATAAAGAGGTATTGAGGTTAACCTTGAGAAGATCACAGCTATCAAGGGAATGAAGCCTCCAACCTTAGTCCGAGACGTATAGAAGCTCACTGATATGGTGGCTGCCTTAAGCAGATTCATCTTAAAGAGCACTGATAGATGTGTTGAGTTCTTCAAAATCTTAAGGGTTTTGAATTGACTCCTAAGTGCACCATCGCTTTTCAATAGCTCCAAGACTTCCTTGCTTACTCATTGGTCATCTCCAAGCCAATTTAAGGGGAAGAGTTTTTCTTGTACCTGGTCATAAGCGACTAGGCACTCTCATCAGTACTGGTTAAAGTAAAGGGAAGCAAACACAGGCTAGTATATTACGTCAGTCGTATATTGCATAGGCTTGAGGTTAGATACACTCGGGAAGAAAAATTCACCCTAGCAGTCATCATTACAGCCCAATGGTTAAGGCCTTTCTTCCAAGCATACCAGGTCACCGTATTTACGAATCTTCTACTATGCTCCATGCTATAGAAACTTGACACATTTAGACAAATGATGAAGTATACAATGGAATTGAGTATGTATGGAATCCAGTATCAACCACGAACGCCCTACAAGGTATAGATGCTGGCCAATTTTGTGGTAAAATATACTAAAGAGAAGAAAACACCACTGGGCAATATCAAGCCGATGTGGACTCTCTATGTTGATGGGTCATCTACCTCGGGGGGCAGAGGTGTAGGTCTTATTCTAACCAACCCGCATAAAGTCACCATCTGCTATGCTCTCAAGTTCAGATTCGATTCCAGTAACAATGAGTCCGAATACAAGGTGCTTATCACTGGTCTCAAGCTAGCCAAGGAGATTGGTGCCGAGTAATTGTGGATCTTATCGAACTCCATGCAGTCGTTTAGTAAGTCTGAGGCGAATATGAAGCTAAAGACAACACTATGGCGAAGTACCTCAAGGGAGTGAAAAGCCTCCTAGCAGAGTTCCCTTCATAGGACATTAAGAAGATCCCTCGATTAGAAAATTCCGCAACAAATTAGCTATCCAAGCTGGCCTTCACTGGCATACGGAAGCCCGAGGTGAAGGATAACAAGATCTTCATAGAGTACCTATTGGAAAAAAGCATAGTTTCGGGTTCGACCGAAGTTTTGGAACTAACTGCAACAGCACTAAAGTCGAGCTGGATAAATCATATCCGAAGTTACTTAAAGCAAGGTACGCTGTTAAAAGACATGAAGGAGATGAAGAAGCTCTAATATCATGCCACCAATGACACGCTGATCGACGGCATCCTATACTGTAGGGGATTTAGCCTCCCCCTGTTCTAATTTCTTTGAAAAGGGAAAAGGCTGCGCATCATGGAAGAGCTACACATCAAAGTGTGTAGCAATCACATTCAGTTACAAACCCTCTACCTATAAGTGTTACTGCTTAGATATTACTGGCTTACCATGAGTAAGATGCAAAGGTTGTAACCTAGAAGTGCTCGCAGTACCAAAAACACGCCCCAATCAGTCCAACCCCAACACCGCCCTCCAACCCCTGATGAACCCATGGTCGTTCACGCATTGGGAGATTAATATCCTTGGTACCTTACCAAAAGTATCGGGAGAACAATAATTCGTAATTGTCGTCGTAGATTACTTCACAAAGTGGGTGGAGGCCAAAGCAGTGGCTAGAATCACGAAGAGAAGTTTTAAATCCTTCATCAGAAACAACATTCTCTTTCGATTTAGAGTTCGCCATGCACTCATTACAGACAATGGCTAACAGTTCGATAACCCTAAGTTCAGAGAGTTCTGCGTTAAGCACCACATCAACGCGCACTTCACCTTAATTACCCACTCCCAATCAAATGGATAGGTCAAGGCAACCAATCGAGTCATTTTGGATAACATGAAGAAGCACATGGACCAATCTCGGGGCGCCTGTAATTAATCAAGGACCTTACTGTTGCTGCTAAGGTAGGGGCCAACGAATTGCCTAACATCTTGTGGGAGTATAGTATAAGCCCCACAACCAGTTACTTAGGGTTTCGATCAGTTGAAAGATTCAATCAAGCCAAAATTATAAGTAAAACAAAAAATATTAGTAAAAATAATCCCATAAGTTCGAATTTAAGAAAATAAGCAGTAAAATAAAAAAATATAAAAATTTCAAATTTTAAGTATACAACTCGTTATTTATTGAAAATGCATAAAATGCATTCCGATAATTAACGAATCGCTAAAGATAAATTATGTGTATACTAAAAATCATAAAATGACTTAAATAATATTTGAGAATATTTATTTGTACTATATATGAATTTACATGTAGGTAGAAATACACGTAATTACTTAAAATACACGAAATGTGCTAAAATAATACTATATAATTAAAGAAAATTCATAATTAATGAAATAAAAATAAAGAAAAATCAGAAAAAATAAGGAATAATCTAGATTTGGGTCATGGCAGTTGGAGAAAATAAAAAAAAAATTAGCCAATTAAATTAGAACAACACAAAAGTCAAATTAGAAGAAGATAAGGCAATTATCTAATCAAATTAATGCACAATAATTTCCTAAAGCTCTATAAATACTCCAAATTTTTCAGAAGCTCATTTTAGATGTCAGAAAGTTTAGAAAAATAGAGAGAGGTGAAATTGAGAGAAAATTAAGGTTTTACAAAAATTTAGCAAAAATCCGTACAATTGGGGCTTATAAGAAGAATCTAGACCCGACGAGCAACTGGGAGTGGACGACCACTACCACCACATGGTGGTCACAGTGCCTAGGTGGGCCGACACACCCATGGCCACTGACAGTGGCCGAAGCCACCCAAATCGGTGAGTTTAATTTCCAGCCCGATTTTGTGTAATTTTGTAAAAATAATAAATATTCTTAGAAAATTATGAAACTTGTTATTCTGAAATATTTTTGTATGTAGTTTTTAGTAAAAATATTATTTTAATGAAAATATGTCCCGTGATATATAATCCTTAAGAAATCATACAAAACCGAACATGTTTCAGTTTAGAAATAAATGACCTTAGGAGTGTAGTTTTGAGCCCAAAATTTTTGTGTAAACTACTTAGATGATATAAAATAGTGCTATGAAGCCCATTTTCAAAAATTAATTTTCAAAATTTTTAAATAATTTTTAGGTTTTAAAATGGGGCATAAAATAGGTAATTTAAGGTTAATTAAATAATTAAATAGTTAATTACTGATTTAGTGAATAATTATATGTTTTAAGATGTTGAAATCTGATGAAGTATGATACTTGTAGCATTTAGGGTGTTAGATGTAATTATTAGGTTAATTATGTAGTAAATAAGTAATAAGGAAAAATAGTAAATTTTAAGTTAATTTTGTAAATTAAGTAATTAGGTGTAAAATCTTATTTAAGATGAATTTAGACATTTTGAAATGATAATTGATGTTAGGAGATGGTAATTAGAGTGATAAAAATATTAGATGTGTATTATGTATATGATAAGTGATAGTACATAATATGCAATTATTAAAAATATAATAAATAGAAAATATTAGGATAAAAATTGATATTATATAAATAATAGGGATATATAATAAATCTGATAGAAAACTTAAATTTATGTAATTATATGAAAAATGTAAAAATTTCTCATATCAGGAGTAAATTCGGTACATTAATAAGGATTTAAGTGTACTGGGTAAAATAAAATACTGACTAGGGGTGATAATGGTATTTAAGATATCTAAAAGTAATGTGATTAATTTCACATTATGAGTTGAAACGAATTTCTAGAATTCGAGTATAAAACAGTACTTAGAAATCAATGTGGAAATTGAACCCGAACCTAACCCCAAACCTAGAGTAATTGTAAAAGATTTGAAAACCTAGATAACTGGATATATTAAACCTTAAACAAAACACAACAATAAGCATTATAAGATAAAACCAACTTATAATAGCTATATAAAAAACTAAAATCACATTTGTGTTATAGGGATGATCGGCGATGGCCTGAACGAGTTAGACCTTGAGTGAGTGAGTAAGGAGTCTAGGTAAGTTTGGATTAATACGTTACTATATTTTGGAGGCTTGAGATTATACTTGGTTGTGCTTGTTAGATAGTTGGTTGTGTGCATGTGCTTGATTATGAGTGATGCTATGATTCTGATTGTTATTCTAGCTTGTATTGTATAATTTGTATGAAATGATTGATTACCCTAAACTGGACCTAATCAAATATACGACCTGTAATCATAATCGGACTTGCATGGCAACCCATTAGGGGAAACCTAGGATTTTCCGGCCAAATACTAACTCCTTTGAAAGGGATAGCGCAGGATTGCATAATGGTCCATTCTTCATCCTTAGTTGAACTAAGTGACAGAAAAGAGATCGCGGTGAGGGAGAAGTCAATGATTCGAAGGTAGTCGCAGGAGGAGCAGTGTCTCTATTGCACAAGCTTGGGTTTTGTCTTGAGCTGTTGCATTAACGGCAACTCCTCAACCCAGATTAGAGCGGGCGTAATTTCTCTAATCTCATGACGGGCCGGACAACGTAATGTGATGGCATTTACTTAAACATGCATTACACCTAATAAGTTGGTTGATAACCTTGTTATGTTTATGGTATATTTTAAGTCCCCCGTCCTAACTTATTGAGCTATGGTTGCTTACATCCCTATAGACGTCGTACAGGTGCTAGCTTAAAAGCGGCTTATAACTACTCTGAAACTAGCAACTGCTGGATCTTAGGGAATAAGGAAAAATATTTGAAGAACAAACATATATTTTTAAGGTCTAAGCTTTTATTTTAGAATTTTTCATTTCTGAATAATGTAATAATTAGGAAATATATTACAGTGAAATATTATAAACGTTAATTGTAATAACTGAATTATAGTGTATATATATATTTTCTCACTTTCTTAGTTAAATGATTTATTTAAATTACAAACTGTTTACTTCAAAGCAGGTTAGTCGTGGACACCTTGTATAGATCAGGTCTAGGATAGCGGTTATAAGGCCAACTTCTATCTTAAAATGATTTACATGGCGGAGCTATTACAACTCTGCCGCTTTGAGGCATGACATATAGGACTACCTCCTGTAATTCTATGGGTGAGACCCTCTTCTACCTTGCTTGTAGGTCGAAAGTGGTCATCCCAATCAAACTTAAGCTCCCTAATATTTGAACTTGAAGTTTCGATGCTGCTCCTAATAACTTACTACTGTAAGTGAGCATTGATACCATCAAGGAAATCAGGGACCTTATTGCTGCTACTAGGGTAATCGCATATCAACATCGGGCCCCTTAGTACTATGATCAGAAGGTTAGACACAAGGAGTTCAAGGCTAGCAACCTAGTATGCCAAAAAACAAGAAGCTACACGTTTACACAAAGGGCTAGGTAAACTAGCCTCCAATTGAGAAGACCAAGTTAGAGTCAAGGAGAGATTAGGCAATGGAGCATACAAGCTAAAAAGATTGGATGGTGAGCTCATCCCACGTACATGGGATACCAATAATCTCCGGTTTTATTTTGATTAGTATTTTATCATGTACACTTTTCCAAAATGATGAAATAGAAACTTATTTGACAATTGATTGACTACTTTTATCTCTCTCGTTTGCTTTTTCTTATTTTTCATATAAGCCTTCGAACATGTGCATAAATGCTATACGAGGTAGGTTGGAATGCCAATGACTTAGCCCCCCTTAGGGTAACATCAGCAACGGAAAAACACGCCTTGTATGGAGGCACTCCCCCACACTGGGCAACTGACCTGACCCCCCTTAAGGTAACCTTGATAAAGGGAAACACCCCTTATACTAATGAACTCCCTTACACAAAGTAGGTCGAAACGCCACCAACTTAACCCCCCTTAAGGTAACGCTGGTAAAGGGAAATACCCCTTGCACCAAGGAACTCCCTTAATGGTTAACCTCGACAAAGATAAAAAACATTCGTCTATTCATTCATTGATTGTCTAATTACACAGTAAAGGCCAGCATCTTGGCTCGACTTACATTAATTTAAAAAAAACACACATAAAAAACGAGAAATCTATTATCTCCTAGGATCAACTAACTCTATTAATTCAGAAAAGTCCAGGGCATCGATCTATTTGGAGCGCTGATCTATCCATGCTTCAGGTGGTATGCCTTAACTTGGAGCGAGGCTTAAGGAATGCAGATCAAGACCAATAGGAGGATCGCTCACAAATGGATTATCCCCAAGCACAGCTTTGGGGATGGCCTCCTACTAAGCTGTTAGGGCAAAAGCGAATGTGGAAGTGCCTTGCCCGGCCTTAATAGTAGAGGGAGCGCCTGCAATCTCAATAGTCACTTGAGCTTCCTCTTCCTTGCGCACCAAGGCTTCCCTTTTCTTGGTGAAAGTTGAAGAATCCAGGAAGTCGAAGTAGTTGAGATCAAGGTCCAGGTAATAGAGGAGAACTTCCTTCTTTGTGTAGTGCACGGAGTCTATAGTCAAGTCCTCCAACTTGTCCAACCACTCATCGGTTTTCCAGTAATCTGTGACCGCCTTCTTAACGGTGGCATCATTAAGAACCTCCCCACTCTCTATCTTAGAGATGATCTCCTCTATCTCCAAAACCTTTCCTCACAACTCCTGGACCTATTGCTCCAACTCAACCTTCAAACCAACTAGCTCTAATGAAGTAGCCTTAACACCTTCGCATTCGGACACCTTCATTGCCAGCTCGATTTACAGCTTGGCTAAGGATGCCTTTAACTTAGCATTTTCTTTCTTGAGTCAGGCCTGGGCCGCGCCCTCTTCATCCAACCTCTAAGAAATGAACCTTTGTCTTTTGCTCGTTCTCTAGTTAAGCCTTTAAGTGGTCGGCCTTCTTGGTCGCCTTCTCAGCATAGTCCCTCTTTCACTCCAAGTCCTTAAGCCTTGCCTTAAGCCTTGCCACCTACACAATGCAGCGGCACATGCACCTATTAACCTAGGTGGATTTTTTCCAGTACCTCTTATTAGAAGTTTCAACCTCAAGCAAGTACTTCTCATGCCAACGTAACACCTCCCGAAGGCCCTTTACCTCTTTCTAGGTAGCATTGGATTTGTTCAATTGAAGCAGCACTTGACCGTAGTACTGCAAATTGAAAACGAAGCCCACCGTTAATAAAATGATGCATAAAAGCACAATACAGGAGCAGTAAAGACTTACTTGTCGTATTAGCGTCCTCAAGTGGCCTACCATCTGTATCGAGTCATCCCTACCTTCTTAAGAGAGCCCCTCGAAGATAGCCCAGTCGTCGAGGGTGCAAGACCCCATCAAAGCCTGATAGCTGAGTGCCCAGTATCGCAGCGTCAAATCGTTGGTACAGACCTCCCACTTCATCCTGAGGAGCTTCCCCTAGACCTTCTTTATTTCCATCTCAAGGGCTCCCCTCAATAGCTCATCATCCTAGGAAGTGTATGGTTCTTCCTGGAATGAGTTTGGCCATATCCTTATTAACCTAAAGTTGTTAAGGACTTCAAAAAATGCATCCCCCATGTCATTGACACTCTGATGGGGATGGCCCATCTGCCACTGATTCTAATTTGTCTTACTCAAAGGTGCCCTCGCTAAGGGCCTTTGCCTCTTTGCTTTAGGACCTTGCTCCCCAGTCGCCTCGAGATCCTTACGCTTCTAGCTAGTAACTTGCGGAAGGGCGGCCCCACAATGAGCTCAATAGAGGGGATGAAGGTAGGAGGGGAAAGCATCTACACATCGAGTCCTTCCGCTTCAGTACCTTCGTCGCCTGCCATAATGAGCTTAGTAGAGGGGACAAAGGCAGGAACAAGCAAAGCCACACTCGAGGGCTCTACATCTATGGGCTTGTCCCAAATGCCAAAATGAATCCCTTGAGGAAAAGATCTTGGTTGTGCCCTGCTTGTCTCCCCAAGCCTCGGCTTCAGCTTTACTATCTTTGCCTTTGGAAGGTCTACCTTAGTTTGCGCTTGCCGTTGGCTCATTAGGTCATCAATAGAAGGATGAGGCATCCTTGGGGCCAAATTTTTGCGTGCAAGAAACCCAATCGAAATTTACAAAAGGAAAACAAAAACAAACCAAAAGGAACTACAAATACCAGTCACAAAACACCATCATGACTAGTATAACCAAGGGAGTCCTCCTATCCTATAGGCGCTAAAGGAAGCACCTGAACACTAATACAACTTGACCGAGTACTAGAAATACTTGTACCTTCGGCCTACTTCTCCACTATAGCTTTCTTCATGCTAGGGAAGAGCTTAGAGATCAGGTACCGGAAATACCTTTCTACGATCTCTGCAGCATTGATCTCATAATTGTGTCTCGACACCATAAAGGCCAGAATCTCTTGGGTGGCCTCAGCATCATTGGGACCAAGCCCCTTCTTACCCCTAGTATGGAGCATCCTAGTTCACTAGGTCTAGAAATTCGCCTCCTCAAGTAGTTCAATTATATATTCGTCTTGCTAGCCTTTAACCAAATCTATAAGGCTACAAAACAGCTTCTTTCTCGGGCGTGGGTGGAGGTAAGGTCACCTCCCAACGCTCTTCTACATGTAAAAGCAACAAAAGAGCTCAGGAGTAGCCCTTACTATTAGGTATCTGTAGTACCCTTGAAAAGCCTTCAACACCCTCCATCCATTGGGAGGGATTTGCAATGGACTATAGCAGTGGTAGTTGAATAACTCCTTCTCGAAGCAACTTAGAGGGAAGTGTTACCTAAATTCTAAGCACTTTTCAAAGACTATAAATTACCTCCCTGAGAACAAGGCCACCCATTCATCCCTACTTAGTAACCTAATATGTTACCTTGGGATTGCCTCCACAACAAAGTTTCTTATGATCTAACTGGGAGTAGATTGCTTACTCCTACTCACACGGCTGTTAAGCTACTTGCCTATCTCGAGAGTATTGAATAAGTCCTTCAGGGGAGGCAGGGAAACGTATGCATATACATCTTTAGGGATGGTATTAATAATTCTAACCCTGTCTAGCGCTTCCATGACTATTCTTGTAAGTTCGTTAAGTTATACTAGTAAGGAGACCTTGTGCTCCCATGCTTGAGGGGAATCGCTCTTAGTAGAATCTGAACTAGAGAAATGTAGCGATGGAGAGGAATCACTCTCAGCTTTGTTGGTTAACATGATCGAAGTACTAGAAAAAGGAATAAATGCCTTGAGAAAGTTTGAAAGGTTTCAAAGAAAGTCTAAGTTTGATAATAACAAAACAAAGAGATTACAAAAAATTAGTCTCGCTTTAGAATCCTCTTATTTATAGGAAATCGCTTAGGAAGCTGTACATGCAATTATAGGGATCCGTAAAGCACGAATCCTTAGGAATGCTGTGTAATAGACACGTGGAAAGCATTTTGATCAGATGATCACTTTTAAAAGGCAAAAGGCATGTAATTACACACTGGTCTACTGCAGCATAACACTTGTCATGTCGCATTTAATGCATATAGTACGAGCAGGCAAAAATTATATTTTCAAAATGTTCCTTCGACAAAAAGCTTCTTTAGGGCCCATCTAACTTCTACCTAGTTGGCATGATAAAGATATGATGCAGTTGTGTCTACTCAGTCTTGTCGAGCACTATTTGGATAAACCAGTTTGTAGCCTTGAAGTGCCCGTCTAATGAGTTGAAAGGGTATCCTGCCCTAATACCCCAACCTAAGCCTTACATGGGGCTCCAACACTCTGCTTCGGAACTCCTGACCACTTCTGTTCACCTTGCCTCGGATATTTTTGGCCTGGGTATCCCTCGGCCACCTCCACCCTTGGCCACCTTTTAATCTAGACTTATGCACTCACTACGTCGACCCCATAGTGTACGTCGGATTTCTTTGAGTCAGATTAGTCATGCCTGAGTAACCCATATATCCCTTCCCTTTACCTTCGCCTTAGTAATGAGACTGCGAAGAGATGGGGGGAAGAGGGGATAAGGGTTGCAAGTGTTGATGGGACACTTTGGACATGGGCTCCTCAAGCTCGATCGAATTCGATGTGTCTCATGGCCTAAGACTTACCCTTGTGGACCTAAACCCTAGGCTTGAATGGACCAAACCCAGTAAACCTTGTAACGGTTAGAATTCACAAGATAAGGATGAAATAATCACGTCTTCAATAAGTAGGACACGTCAAGTATAATGACTCCACTCTTCTATACTTGCAGGAGAAGATCTCTTCTGCTAACTGACCTCCAACTGCCGACTCCACTTCATTATAAATACTAGGTCACTATCTAACAGTAAAGCTCTCTATACTTTATATACTAAGCTTGTGTATTACCCTCAATATGATAGATTAGTAAAGCTCTTGAGCCCACTACAAACTTAACTATCGACGTAGCCATGCCAGATAACCCCCCGACATCCTCAATAAGTAGGATACGTCGGGTATAACGATTCCACTCTTCTATACTTGTAGGAGAAGATCTCTTATGCCAACTGACCTCTAACCGCCGACTTCACTTCACTATAAATACCAGGTCATTACCTAACGGTAAAGCTTTCTATACTCTACATACTAAACTTACGTATTACCCTCAGTATGATAGATTAGTAAAGCTCTTAAGCCCATTACAAACTTAACTATCAACGTAGCCACGCCAGATAACCCCCCGACGTCCCCTCACCGTGTCTTGTTTTACATGCCTATTACGTGCAAAATCTAAATGACTATCGGCAATAACTTTGAGATGACAATAAATATTGAAATTTAGCTAAGTTTGAATCTAAACCCACCCCAACCGCCCTCCCCTAAACAAGAAAGAAGAAGAAGAAGTAAAATTTAGTATTATCAAATCCAGATTAATACATATAGTCCAACATGATTTAACTTAACCCTTTCATAAAGCCAATCTAATTCAACTACGATCAAAACCTTAATCCAACTTAATTTATCTCTTTAATCCTTAATCCTTCACATATCAAGTTAATTATCATGGTCAGGTCTAATAATATTAGTGCAACCATGAACAAAACACATAAAAGCTTAGAACATATAGATTTTTTTTTTTAACTACATCACATATTACAATTTAAAAAATGAAAATTTGAATCTAATCTATTATATTGAAATATTTGTATTCATGTCATTTTACTATAAATACATTCACCAATAACATGCAAATTATATCCTACGTTTGTGGCTATTACTAATCTCCATATCATAAAGAAATATGGAGGGAGCAGGTGAAATATGAAGTTACGGTAGATAGCAATGAAAACGTGGGAAAGTGACGGTGAAAAGACAGAAGGGAGAAAGAGGGACAAATGGTTGAGAACATGAAGATTAGTATCTTATATTGGTCGATACAATTTTCATAGGTAATTTACGTAGGTCTTTTTTGAAAGGAAAAAAAAAAAGAAATCTCATTTATCAAAAAACTTTAAGTGGGTCAATATTAGCAAAAGCATGTGCATATTCAAAATTGTATTTCGGAAATACAAAGAAAAAAGATATTGAAGACACAAAACATCAGTCTATTCATTGTAATATCATAGATAAAAATGTGCTAATTGTTGAAAACTAGTATATGAAGATTTCAAAATTTTTAGGTAATGTCATTTAACTAATGAATTCAAAACTCACAAAAAGGTTAGTAAATGATAAAAAGAAACATGCTTACTGAGTAGAAAAATGAAAGTTGTATATTCCACATTTAAATAATATAATAAAATTTGAAAAACATCTCTCATCTCTCCAATTTTTCACCAGCCCTCTAACAGCAAGACCATTACAAGTTTACAACCATCCGTGGGCTCAAATGGGCTGGAGATTTTTAGTGGACCCAGACCTGGGATTTGTTTACCTAGAATTAACAAGCAAGTCCAACTACAATCATCACCAATTACCATTAAAAAAAAAAAAAAAGAAAGATTTTTCTATGATGCTATTCATGCTTTTGATGGGATGAGACAGGTCCAATGATTCATCTTATCTTTAATTTTATATTCCTGAAACATTAAATGGATTGTATTTTAACGGTACATATATAATAGATATAAATTAAAAATAAGATGGAAGGGTAAATCGATTATATTAAAATAAGGGATAAAACTATAAAAAATTTTAAAATCCAAACGTGTCAATATGACATGTAAAATATAAATGGTGAATTATGTACAAAATCATAATGGCTTCAAAAATTCTTTCTGCTATTTCAAAATAATTTATGGACAATGCCAATTGCAATGTTAAATCTAAACTTTGCTATTATTGGATATATTAGCTATTAACAACTTCCATTTGCTAACATAAGTACCTTTGAAATTTTTTTATAATTCGATCTTTCTTTTATGAGATCGATTTAGTTATTTTTAAATTTGAACTATTAAATAAATCCTGAATTCAATGATTTAAATTTAAAAACATAGAAATGAATGATGAGATAGCGAGAAAGACGTTTCATCAAAATAAAACATGAGATTGTAGAATTTCTCATATCTTTGATTATTTATGTTGCATTTAGCACGATTCTTTTTTTTTTTTTTTTTACCAAAATTTAGCATGATTCTTTAAACTTTCAAGTTTGGTTTTGCTTCACAAAGCGTGTGGAACTGAAGTTTTTGAAAGAACTTAGAGGTGACAACTCCTTACAGGCTCCACAAATTCAGAAAAAAAGAAAAATTAATTAATTATTGAGTTTATTTTAAAGAGAGGAAAATATGTGCCATATTCGTATTCTAAAGAACGAAATTTGACATAATACTAGATATAAGAGAGTTGTCAGAAACCTGATTTTGTAATGACGAGTTCATGAGTGATTTATTCACTTAAGCTTCAAGGTATATAGGTCATACTACCTTTGAAACTTAATGGAGTTAATACATCTAAGGGTTATAATTGGGATTTAAGCATGGCAAAAAGGGTAATTTTCATAAGAAGAATGTTCAGTCATTATTAGAACAAGCCCTTCTATAACCTAGTAGCATAGTTGGTGCGCTAGTTTGGTCCCAAATCAGAAAAAAAAAAAGAAAAAAGAAAAAAGAAAAAAAGGGAGTTTCCTCTGTACGAACAGCATACCACATTAGACAATTGGTCGTTTAACATATTCCAAGACCTTTTAACCCAAAATAATAAATAAATAAATAATAAAGAAAGAAAAAAAAAAACATATTCCAAGACCTTGGAGAGGGGAGAGATGCAGTTAACCTCAAAGTGCTGTAAATAGAGCTTTCCAAACGGATTAGGCCCAATAACATGGCCAATTTAATCCAACATAAAATACAGGTTAACGTTGATTTTTTCAACCCAATTAAATTACATGTTGGCTCGCTTAACCTAGAAACTTTATTCTGCAATGAGTTAGAGTAGCCCATATGACCCACTAAATGGTTTACACTAAGTTGGCCCGCCACCACTAAATCCATTCCTAAAATTGATAGAAAGCAACGTGGTAGCTGATTATCTTCTCAAAAGCAAACAACAAAATTATGCATTGTTTTGAATTATTTGAAAAAAAGTATGTTCAGTTTTCTGTGGGTTGGTGGGTTTACTTGTTTGATCCATCAACCTATGGCAAGTGAGTTTGAGTTGAAAGAACTCAATTTATTTATTAAACCAATTAAAGCCATGATGAATTTGACATGTTTGTCCAACTCCAATTACCATGTTCCGTTGAAAAAAGGAATTGAAAAAAATATAAAAAATAATGTCTATTATATTAAAGAGAAAATCTTTTTTTGACTATCTATAACTAACAACTTAATATCTTATAGTTTTAACTATTCAATATATTCATATAATAGTTACCAAAAGAATTCAATATATCTTATAAACTTCTCAACAACTGTATATTATTTATAAATCTTTCCAACTATACATTTATTATTTTCTATCATATTCATATCTATAACTGTTATTATTTTATTAACCTATTATTACAATTTTAATTTTACTAATATATATCATTGGTATTCTTTTATATTATAGAGTTTGTATAATTTTATATTTTTCACATACAAGATGTAGATACATTATCTGTTAGTAAGAAACAAAAGGAAATATAGTGTATAATAGAGGGTTGATTACAAGAATAAGTGGCCAAGCATCAAAGGTTTGGGAATGTTGCTTAGAGCATCTGTAAGGACTCTATTTAAAATCTCTAAATATTATATCAATAACTTAAAAACTTCTTTTTTCAAGGATCTCTTCACCATGTCTCTAAAATTTTTAAACATAGGCTCTTAACTTTTATTTATATTATTTAAAGAATTCACAATGCAAATTTTCAATGAAATTAGCACTTAAAAAAAATAATGGCAAATGATTAGAGTCCTTAGTGAAGGATCTAACTCCAATGGAAAAAGACCTCCATATGGGTCTATAACTCTAGAAACCCATACTAAGGAGCTCTATTGGGGTGCTCTTATAGAATTGTTTAAATCAATACAAGTTATTCACTATACAATATCTTAAGTTGTTAAGCTGTAGTGCAATGGATATATAAAGATGAGTGAGGGTATTTGATTGGTGGTTCTTGTTATGTAACTCGAAATGCTAGACTGGTAGAGGTTTATGTAATTCATTTAGGAATCGAACTTGCTATTCAATAAGATCAACAACACATTTCACTAGAGACAGATTATTTCTCTCTTTATAAACATATGAAACAATTAAAACTATACAAACACCCATCGATCGAACCATTTAATTCAATTAATCAACCAAAAAAAAAAAAAAAAGCTCGCATATATTTTTCAACTTGTTTCTAAGTGTATATCATAGGCCCTACTGTTTAGAGCATAGATTAGAAAAACTAGGTTTGACTATTAACATATTGTATTTCAATGTGTTACAGCCAGTCAAATTATATCAACCCACTTAAACCCCTAACTGGGCTAGAATGGTCTAGCTTGCAGATCAACTCAGTAAGCCAACTAAATCAATTTATTCTACTAATCATTACTTCTTCAAAACATCCTAAAATTAACTTAAAGTAGTTATGTAGTTCTTATTTTCTAGAGAAAAAAAAATGTTGAATTATGTGTTACGTAAATTTTTTGAACAAGTCTTTATTATTTAGTAGATTAATCGGCTAACTCATTTAACCCATTAATCCACAACAAATTGTGATGAAGTATTGAAATTTACAACCTATTTTTTAAACAAATTAAAATGGAATCACTTGTTAACACCAACTCCATTGGATGGGCAAATTCGGGTAGACCATTGAATTTACCCACACAGTTGTGGGAAAGAACATGAAGGCTATAGATCATTGGACAAATGGAAGTGTTACTGAAATATTGAATTCTTACTGTCAACGTTCTTATGTTGCATTTATTCTTCTATCTATATGTGTTAGTAGTGTTGCAATTTGGAAGTTGTTGATTTTTGTAGGAAAATGTATCCTTCACATTGATTGTTAAATATTCCATTCCCTAATAGGCTGTTATTTAGTAATTGTCCAAATTGTACCATAGGTAACAGAAGTGTCATAGGAGCGATGTAATATTTTACATACAAGATTTTGTTTTTTCATTAACTTAGTATTATTTTTAAAGGGGAAAAAAAAGTGAATATTAATTTTTTAATTTTTAAACAACAATTAGATAAAAATAGAAACTGAGCTCCAAATAGAGTGCAATACCTCCGTAGTGTTTTGCTTTCGATGTCACAACTATGGAGAAAAGTGCATCGCTTGTACCTTCAGGTTATCGCCAATGAAGGTTGATGTGTTTAAGAATGCCATTACTAGGTCGTTATGTAATATATGACTTGCTCAAATGATAATTATTCTATACAGTAATTTTTTATAGGCTTTTTAAACGAGTTTTGGATATTGTTTTAAAACTTTATAGGTTTTACGTTGAGTTTTAGAATTAAAATAAAACTCATTGAGAAACCCAAACTGGATTTAAAAAAAAAAAAAAAAAAAGAAACAACAATTTACATTAAATTACAAGCAGCTATTATACATGAGTATAATTTTGGAAAAACTCTAGCCCCTTATTAAGCCATTATCTCTCTTGTCACAATGAATGTAAAGTCCCTAACCCAAGCTACTTTTTCTTTATGCAGGTCTAGTTGTGAAAACAGAATGAGCTTTATTAATTAATTAATTAATTTTTTTCAATGGCTCTCGTCATTAAATTTTTATCAGTTTTATGTAATAAATTAAATGAAAATTGTTGTGAAGAGCTTTTTTTTTTTACCATAACTCCCCAGGTTAAGATTATGCATTTATTTTCCTAAGAAAGTTCAACCATCTGTTGAAATTTCACGTCTAGAACTCAATTGAGATGGATTTTAGGTGTACAATTAAATTTCTATTGGATTTTGGAAACGGGTGCTGTAAAATACCCAAACGAAATTTGATCTTTAAGAGATGCGTCACAGATCCTCTCAATTGGTATCCCTACACGTGTCCGCACGATGCATCAAATCGTGGGCCGGATGTCTTTAAGTAACTATAGACCAAGCCCCCTTTTTCTTCGCTTTTCCTCTTATTTCGGCCATCTAAAGTGCAAGCGGAACCAAAATAAACCATTAGCCTTGAGTCTTTGACTCTGACGTTGGATACATGAATAAAAACCTGAGTTTGCGCGTGGTGCATATTATAAAGTTAGCCTGTTAGATATGTATACTTCATGAGGAGATGGAATCTTAAAAAAGGAAAAAATGGGTAAATTTAATTTTCAATGGTGTTACTTTTTCATTTGAATCTTCAATTTAATTTTTTCTGGAATTATTTATCTTTCTGCCTTTACTTAATTTTTATGTATATTTTAATATTATATCGTATTTTTTATTAAATATATTTAACAATATTATTTCATGAAATTAATTATCGTAAATAAATCAAATGTTAACACGTGGTAGTGATGGGTGGAAGCTCTAACCGAGTTGACAGAAGTTTTAATTTATAAAAACTGAAAATTATTGAGGACTTAAATAAGAAAAAAAAAAAAAGTTTGGAACTCAAATAGAAAAAGTAAGTAAAGTTAAAAATTACACTTGCATTTTCCCCTTGAATTTTACAAACATGCAAAGGTAATATAAATATATGCATTCCCGATTTTCCGAAAAGAATTTTCACATAATCTCTCATTATTGATGGTGTGCCGATATGTTCGTTCTTTCAATTGGAATCCATAACAAACATTATCTAAATAAGTTAAAGTCGGACCAAAGTTGATGCTATATACTGAAAGTTTTAAATCTAATATTAGAAATTGAAATGGAGCTTAAATCTTTGTTACTAACGGCGAATCCTGGGTTTTGCAAGAAGGGGTAAGATTAATTTTTAAAGGAAAATAATTTAATTTGAACTTAAAAATTTTTTTGAGCTAAGGGAGCCACCATAAAAAAGAATAACCCTGACTAGATCCATACAAAATAAGCCTAATAGCCCCACCTGCATTAATCCATAGGTTAGACGGGCCGTCCTAATAATTTTTGGCCCAATCCATTTCATTGCAAGTAAATGGATTAAACGGGGCAACATTCTAATTAGCAAATAGTTAACCATTTACATAATTTAATGGGTTATGTGGGTCGTTCTACTAAATCGCTAAGAAGTTTTGTTAATATAAGATTTAATGCTTTAAAAATAAACTTTCTAAAAGTAAATTTTTTTTTATTTAAATCACATGTTGCATTATCGCCACTTGGTGATTGATTCATTTGCAATTGGATACTATGATAGTTAAAGCTGATGTTCCGTGGGAAATTATTCAATTTATTAATCGTCTTTTTCATCGGAAGTATGATTGCAAATTCATCTTACCGATGTCTGTCTTCAGTTTTACTGAAAATATAATCAATCATTGGGTTTTTTAGTCGCTAGCTAATGGATGTTTAAAAAATGAAACAAAAAAGTATTTACATAAACAATACAATTTTTCCATGTATGTCATCTAGTCACTTTATAATTATACCATAACCCACATGCGATCTCTTATGGATCAACTCAATTCACCCAAAAGAAGTTAATAACTCAAGGAAAAATAGTTCATCTCAAATCGTACAAATTATCCAACAATACCACTTGTATAAAGGAGTCCCATACTTTATACCACAACTCACAATTCATATTTCAATTGTTAATATTATTGACTTATTTTCTTATTAGTTATTGAGTAAAAGTAATATCACTCAATATAGAGGGAATACAAATTAAGGAAACCTGATTAAAGAAGAAATGATTCTATAAACTTGTACTTAGCCTTTAAGAAAAGTAAAGAAAAAAAAAACATTATGGGTGGTTCGAACAAGACGTGTTTGCGCTTTACCCTTCGGAGTGGGAACTCCCTGATCCGCAAACTTTTCAAGTCAAATCATCTGCTGAACGAACTTGTACTAGAATGACAATTTGATCTTAACTACTCTCTTTCCTTCATTGCCTTTATCTAATCGTCTTCAGTGCTCCAAGAATTCCTGTTCCCACATTTGATGGATATCGTTGGTCGAATTTCTCCGACTGTCTTTAAATTTTGATCAATATCACCGTCTAATATACGGAGGGTTTAAAAAAAAAAAAAGTTACACATTAAAATCATTATACTAATATTCTAACTGGATAGACTGGATTCAATTCTTCCTCTTCAATTATAATATATCAGTTGCCAAAAAAAAAAAAAAAGAAAGAAAGAAAAGTTATGCTTATATGAATAGTTTAGTGCTGAGAATGAATAAATAAAAAAATATGTATAAATACCTTTTAAAATTATTTGAGTTAATTGTTTTTAACACTATGGAACATTTATCAAAATTCTATATATTTTCACTCACCATTAAATAGAAAAATAAAAACTTACAATCTATTTTCATCTTTTAGTGCAACAAAAAATTAAAAAAAAAAAAAATCCCATATATATCATGCTGCCGTAATAAGTGATGTAATTAGGTAGTTGATGAAAAGTAATTTGGTAGTTGTTTATTTTCTCTAAATCAAACAATAAAATTGTGACATTGCTCTAACTTGTAACATAAAAGTAATTCAACTTGTTTGATCCATCAAAGGTCAACCTATAGCAAGTCAGCTTGAGTTGAAAAAACTCAACCCGTTTATCGAAACAATTAAAGCCTGCATGATCAATTTGATATGTTTGTACAGCTTTAGTTATCATGTGAAGTTGAAAAAAAAAAAAAAGAAAAAAAAAGGAAACAAAAACAAAATAAAAGCAAAAGGAAATGTAGTGTACAGTAGAGGGCACGCTACAAGAACAAGTGGCTGAAGCGTCAAGAGGTTTGGGAATGCTTTGCTTGAGTTGTTAAAATCAATACAAATGATTCATAATACAATAACTTAAAGTTGTTATACAACGGTGAGTGGATATACAGAGATGAATGAGGTTATATGATTGGTGGTTCTCATGATGTTATGTAACTCCAAATATTGAAATTGTAGGGGCTTGTGCAATTGATTAAAAAATCGAACTTGCTATTCAGTAGGATCAACAACACATTCATAATGTTATGGAACTCCAAATGTTGAAATTTTAGAGGCTTGTGCAATTGGTGGTGGTTCTCATTACGTTATGTAACTACAATTATATCAAGTTTGATATGAAATAATAATTTAGAATCAACTAAAATAGAATGAGTATCGAAATGAAAAATCTTTTTTTGTATTTGAAGATAACTATAGAACGAAACGAAATGGAATAATATTAAATGATTAAATAATATTATTTATCAAATATTGTCTTAATTATTACATATTATAATTTCTTTAAAAGTTACAAAAGTAATTTTAGCTAATTATAATTAATAAAATGGAAACAGAATCATTATTCTACCTTCTCAAAGGTAGGATTGACTTCCTTCTACCTTAAAGTTGGAATTTTAGATTTCATATAATCACGATTTTAACTTCAAAATGTATTTCTAAACAAAGAGAATGAGAATAAAATTCGAAATTGCAATTCTATTTCAACTCATTCTCCTTACCTAATGTGACAATGCAAACAACGTATGTCAAACAAGTCGATTCAATTAATCTATAAGAAAAGCTAGAGTTGATTTTTCAACTTGTTTCTAAGTATATGTCATAGCCCCTACCCTTTAATGCATGCATTAGAGCAACCGAGTCTGAGTGCTACCATATTATATTTTAATGGGTTAGAGTAAGTCAAATCATGGATCAATCCACTTAGCCCACTAAGGGGGCAATATTATGTTAAATTAGTTGAACAAGTACCCTTATTATATAGCAGGTTGATAGATTAACTCATTTAACCCGTAAATCCACGAAAAATTAGGATAAATTGAAAATTTATAACCTATTTATCAAGCAAATAAAAATAGAGCCACTTGTTTAGCACCAACTCCATAGGATGGGCAAAACCAAGTTGATCTAGTAGAGCCACTCATGTAGCTATGTGAAAGAGGTAAAAGGCTACAAATCATTGGACAAGTGAAGTTTTATTACTATAATTTTTTCTTGTACTTGATGTTCTTATGTTGCATTTATTTTTGTATGTATACATGTTAGTGTTGTTGTAAATTGGACAGTAGTTGATTTTTGATGGAAACTGTATCCTCAAAACTATACTATAGTGTCATAGAAGTGATGTTATAATTTATATACAAGATTATTTTTAATTAATGCATTACCACTACTAATTTTTAATAGTAGTTTCAAGACTTACCTGATAATCCTTCAAATGCTCAGCACATTACGCATGGAGAACTGAAGAAAAGAGACTGCAAGGCCCTGTTCTATATGCATTAGTGCATTGATCCAACAAACTTTGAAAGAATTACAAGTGCAACTTCATCAAAAGAGGCTTAGGACACCTTGGAGAAGTACTATAAGGGAGCAGATAAACTAAAGAGGGTGAGGCTTCAAACATTAAGGCAACAATATGAACTACTATAAATGGATAGCAAGGAAAATGTAAGTGAATTTTGTGCCAAAGTGATTACCTTATCGAATCAGATGAAGGCCAATAGAGAGACACTATCTAAAGGAATGTTAGTTGAAAAGATCATGCGATCTTTAACTCCTAAGTTTGATCACATTGTGGTAGCAATTGAAGAATTGAAAGATTTGAATACTCTGACGTTGGATCAATTGCAAAGTACTCTTGAAGTGCATGAACAACAAATGAGTGAGAGAGCAAATGATAAGCCTACTGAACATGCTTTGCAAGTATACGTACAGAAAGTTCTTGTTGATAACATTGGAGGTAGAAGAGGAAGTTTCAAAGGGAAAAGTAGAGGACGAGGAAGAACGTGGTCTTATCAATCAAGAAATGAAGATCCTAATTTTGACTAAACGCATTTTGATGGAGTGTCCAAGAGAGAAGGAACACGAAGGCAAGGTTCCGTGAGAAAATTTGACAAGAGGTCCATTCAATGTTACAACTGTCAAAAGTTTGGACATTTTGCTGATGAGTATAGGAACAACAAAGGGGGTTTTCTAAAGAATGAAGGTGAAATAGCAGGGTTTGCACAAGGTGAAGGTCATAATTTTGATGATGCTGTACTGTTGATGGTCACAACACCATCTGAGGATACAAGCTCTAATACATGGTATTTGGATATTTGTTGCTCCAACTATATGTCAGGTAACAAGAATTGATTTATTGACTTGAATGAAACCTTTAAGAGTAAGGTTAGATTTGCAAATAATAGTGTAGTGATGACTGAAGGGTTAAGGAAATTTTTTATCAAATAGAAAGATGGAAAACATTCATACATCTCTGATCTCTTGTATGTACCTAATATGAAAACTAATCTACTAAGCATGGGACAATTACTAGAAAAAGGTTATGTCATGAATTTAAAGGATCGATGGCTGATTGTATTTGATTGTAAGGGAAGACTAATGATAAAAGCATCTCTCTCTCAGAATCATATATTTAAAATCGATATTCAGTTAGCTGAATATATGAGTCGTACTACAATAGTAAGTGATAATACTTAGATATGGCACTTGAGGTTTGGACATTTGAACATTAAGAGCTTGCATCATCTAAGTAAGACAAACATGGTTAATGGCTTACGGAGAATTCAAGCATAAGGGAAAATCTATGAAGGCTGTTAGTTAGGAAAACAACTGAGGGAGTCATTTAGAGGTAAGATTACACAAAAAACCTCAGGTTACTTAAAAGTGTTATACTCAGATGTATGTGGATTGTTTGAAGTAACAACGTTAGGAGGGAATCGATATTTTGTGACCTTTGCTAATGACTTCAGTAAAAAAAATTTGGGTATATTTGATTGAAAGGAAATCTAAAGTGTTTGATATCTTTAGAAAGTTCAAAGTGCTAGTTGGAAAGTAAAGTGACAAGGTTATCAAAATAATTCGTACGGATGGAGGTGGTGAATATACCTCAAATGAATTTGAGGAATTTCGTGAAAAAGAAGGAATTATGCATAAAGTGATAGCTCCATATATGCTACAGCATGATAAGGTTGCTGAGAGAAGAAATTGAACAATATTAGATATGGTAAGGACCATGCTCAGAAGTAAGACTGTGCCTTAATACCTGTAGGGAGAGGCAGTAGCGACAGCAATATATATTTTGAATAGGTGTCCTACAAAGTTACTAAAACAAAAGACACCAGAAGAAGTGTAGATAGGGAGGAAACCTAATGTATCTCACTTTAGAGTATTTGGAAGCTTATGCTTCATACATATACTTAAGAACAGAAGGAATAAGTTGGATGACAAAAGTGAAGAGGCTATTTTTGTAGGATACCATCCATCTGGAGCTTATAAATTGTACAATCCCACTTCGAAGCAAGTAATAATAAGCAAAAAATGTAGTGTTTGATGAAACTAAGGGATGAAAGTGGGATTCAATAAGTGACCAGAAGGAGAATAATACTGGGCTGTTTGTTGAAAGAGAAGAACAGGTGTTCGAATAGTAGCTCACAGATGATAGAATGGACAATGCAAATCAATCCATATGATAGATACCAAGGAATAGATATCAAAGAGTACGATAGATTCCTAGGAGATATGATGATTATGAAATATTTCCAAGCCATGCGGTAACATTAAAAGGAGACTTGGTTCATCTTACCCTATTCATAGTGCTTAAACCAGTAAATGTAGATTAAGCATTGGTTGATTAGAAGTGGTGAAATGCCATGAGGGAAGAAATTCAATCTATCAAAAGAAGCAAGACTTGGGAACTCGTTGTCTTGCTCAAAAGAAAAATTCCAATTGATGTTAAGTGGATTTACAAAACAAAATTAAAGCATGATGGGTCTGTGGTTAAGTATAAAGCAAGATTAGTTACAAAAGGCTTTCTTAAAAAATAAGGGTTAGATTATCAAAATGTGTTTTCACCTGTTGCTAGAATAAAAACAATAAGACTTGTGATTGCTATTGCATGTAGTAAGTCGTGGCCTATGTTTCAGCTGGATGTTAAGTCAGCATTCCTTAATGGACCACTAGAGGAAGAAATCTATGTGACTTAACCACTTGGTTTTGAAGTTAAGGAATGATAACACAAAGTGTACAAATTATGGAAAGCTCTTTATGGTTTGAAACAGGCACCAAGGGCTTCGAATAAATGTATAGACTCATTCCTACCCGATCAAGGTTTTAGAAAATGTTTACATGAGTATGGAGTCTATGTGAGGATTAAAAACAGTGAGAGGAGTAAGAATATAATGATGGTATGCCTATATGTTGATGATTTATTGGTAACAAGCAGTGATGTACAAGAGATTGAACAATTTAAGGGGGTGATGAAAGAAGAGTTTAATATGACAAATTTGGATGTGTTGTCCTATTTTTTGGGACTTGAATTTGTTGAAGTTAAGAAAGGAGTTTTGATGCATCAAAGGAAATATGTGTTGGACATATTAAAGAGATTCAATATGTACAACTGTAAGTTAGTAGATACTCCATTGGATGCTGGAATTAAACTTGAGAAGTCAGAAAGTGAGAAGTCCATAGATCCTACTATGTTTAAGCAAATTGCAGGATCATTGAGGTTTGTGTGCAATAGTCATCTCGATATTAGTTATGGTATAGGTTTGGTGAGTAGATTTATGGAGGACCCTAGGAGCTCTCACCTAATTGCAGCAAAATGGATACTAAGATATTTAAAAGGAACGTTAGACTATGGTATTGTGCTTTACAAAAATGATAATGCAGTTGTAAATGAGATAGTTGGCTACTCTGATGTTGATTGGTGTGGAGATAAAGTAGATAGGAAGAGTACAAGTGGTTATGTGTTCAAATACAACAAAATAGTATTAACTTAGTGCTCAAAGAAGCAACCGATTGTGGATTTATCTTCTTATGAGGTAAAGTATGTATCCGCAACTTCTAGCACATGTCAGGCTATCTGGTTAACCTCGTTGTTGAATCAAATGAAGGTCAGCGTGAAGCAACCATTGGTGATTTTTGTAGACAATAAGTCAGCAATAGTACAAGCACAAAACCTAGTAGCACATGGGCAAAGCAAACACATAGAAACACGTTTCCATTATTTGCTTGATTAAGTGAACAATGGGAATCTTTAGCTGGAATATTGTTCTACTGAACAACAATTGGCTGATATCTTTACAAAGGCACTAAAGGCAGATCAATTCAAGAAGATGCAGGAGCTGCTTGGTGTTGAATTAGTAACTTCATGTGATCTATATTAAAGGAGGTGTATTGGAAGAGTGTAATGCAAATCTTATTATTTAACTTAGCACGTCCTATTATAACTAGCTGATAAGAGTAGTTAATAAACATAACTAATATATTGGAGTATAAATAGAAAGACAAGGAGTTAGTTAATAGTAGAGTCTGTAGATGAGTAAATGTGCAGAAGTGTATGCATAGAAAAATAGTGCAAGAATTCATTATGCAATACATAGTATGTATTGAGAATAAGTGTGAAAATAGAAAAATAGTGTAAGCAATATAGTGAGAAAAGTGAATACAACAATGTGTATGCACCTTGTGTGTACTGTGAATTGTGTGGACTATGAATAGAACAGCAGGTCTTGTTCATTGTGATATTGATCATTCGGTTTCCAACACATAGAAGTGATGTGATAATTTAAATACAAGATTATTTTTAATTAATGCATTACTAATACTAAGGTAAAAAAAAAAAAAAAATTTACATATCGATTTTTCTTTTTTATTTTTAAACAAAGTTTAGATGGATATAGAAACCTGGCTCGAAATAAAGTGCAATGTCTCTACATTATTTTGCTTTTGATGTCACAATTACAGAGAAAAGTGTATCACTTATACCGTTGGGTTATAGCTTATGAAGGTTAACGTGTTTAGGAATTCCACCAAGCAAACTATTATGGGTATCCAATCTATTCGAATCGATAATTACTCTATAGATAATTTTCTATAAGGTTTTGGAACAAGTTTTCAATCTTGTTTTATAACTCTATAGGATTAGGTTAGATTTCAAGATTAAAATAAAGCCTAATGAAAAAACCTGATAAAAAATAATTTGGAATAAATGGCTAGTAGTTATTGTACATATATGATAAATGAAAAATAATAAGGTTATAATTTTAGGAAAACTCTAACCCGCACAGAGTTGCTATTTCTTGTCACAATGAATGCAAAGTCCGTAATGCAACTTCATTTTTATTCATGCAATTCTAACCGTGAAAACAAAGTAAGCTTTGTTTTCATTTTTCATGGTTCTCTTTCATTAGATTTTATAAGGTTAATGTAATAAACTAAATACAAAATTCTTGTGAAGAACTTACTTTTTTTACCATAAAATCCCATGTTGAGATTGTGTATTTATCTTCTAGAGAAACCTTAAGTGAGTATTGTAAAACTATAAGATCAAGTCGAGTTGTACATTTAATCCAAACTTATGAGAGCAAAATTTGGGTATACAATTAAAATCCTATAAAGTTTTTAAAATGGGTTTTGAAAAGTTCATAAGATATTAGGTTGGGCTTGAGTTTTGGGAAATTTATTCCAACCCCGCTCCGTGTCCATCAATGCATCAATTTGTGGATCGGATGTTTATTACTGATCATTAACCAAGCCTCCTTTCTTCTTTTCCTCTAATTTTTGCCATTTAATGTGCAATGCCACCATCTTAATTCTTAAACGATTAGCTTTGACTGAGACAATAAATAAATAAATAAAAACCTTAGTTTACATGGGGTGCATATAAAGTAAGCCTGATAGATATGCACATTATATGGGAAGATGGTATCTTAAAAAGGGAAAATCTATAAATTTAATACGTAATTCTTACGTATCTTTTTTATTTGAATCATCAGCCCAATTTTTTAAAATTTATTCATATTTCTGCCTTTATTTAGTTTTTCCGTATTTTTTTTAACATTTTAACATAATTTTTATTAAATATGTTTAATAATATTATTTTATTAAATTAATTATCATAAATCAATAAAAATGTTGACACTTGTTGATGATGGCTAGAAGCCTTAACAAAGTTGATGGAAGCATTAATTTGTAAAAGTTCGAAAACGTTGACTATTTAAATAAGAAAAAGAAAAGGCTAGCAACTCAAATAAAATAAGAATAAATAAAGTTGAGACTTACATTTGTATTTTCCCATTGAAAAATTTACAAACAAGCTAATGTAATATAAATATATGCATCTCCGATTTTGGAGTGCCAATGTTTTCATTCCTTCAATTAGAATCTATAACAGACACTATCTAAATAAGTTAAAATCGGACCAAAGCTGATGGTATGTACTCAAAGTTTTAAATCTAATATTCGAAATTGAAATGGAGCATAAATCTTTGCAACCAATGGCGCATCCTGAGTATTGCGAGGATGGGTAAGATTAACTTCTGAAAGAAAGTAAGGAAAATAATTTTTTGAAACTTTCTAATGTAAGTTTTAAAATTTTTTTACAGTTAAGGGAATCATCATCGGGAATAACCTGACTAGAGCTATGCAAGACAGGCCAACCAATCCCACTTGCATTAATCCACGGATTAAATGGACTAACTTACTAATTTTCAACTCAATTTACTTTACCATGAATTAATGGATTAAATGGGTTAACCTTCTAACTAACAGTTGACCCATTTATACAATCTTTTTTTTTTCTTTGGCCAAACCCATTTATACAATCGAAGTAGGCCAATCAACTAGCATGCTAAAGAGTTTTTTTTTTTTTTTAATTATAAAATTTAATATTTGAAAATAAACCCACTAAAAATAAATTTTTTTCAATTAAAATACATATTAGTCGATCCCCATTCGGTCATTGATTCATTTCCAATGGGATACCATAATTTGAGTTTTACCAGCTAAGCTGATGTTCCGTGGAAAACTATTCAATTTATTTCTATCTTTTCAATTTGTTTATTGTCTTTTTCATCGGAAGTATGATTGCAAATTCAACTTAATGATTTACTAAAATTTCAATCTATTATTGACCTCTTTGATTGCTAACTAATGGAAGTTTAAAAAGTGGGGAAAAAAGTACTTATATGAACAACTCTACAATTTTTCCCTGTATCTCATTTAATCACTCTATAATCATACCACAACTCGCATTCTATCTCCAACAGACGAACCCGATTTATCTAAAAAAAGGTACTCATGGTAAAATATTTCATATGAAATTGTACATATAATTCATTAGTGCCACTTTATGAAGGAGTCGGATGCATTATACCACAAACTTACATTCAATAAAGTTGAAATAATGGATATGGGTGGAGCAATGATATAAAATTTGGATTGATCTTTACAGTTTAATTTAATTTGATTCGGTTCAATTTCAATTTAACCTCCAATCGAATCTAGTATTTTTTTTTTAATTTTTTATCTCCTCGTATATCCGGATCAATAACCTCATTTGGGTTTAGCAACACTGGAATGGAGTTAAGAAAAAAAAAAAGAAGGAGATTATGGATGGAGTACAAATTAAGACACCCTGATTAAAGATGCTTTTAAAAAGAGAATAAGCGCAATTCTTTTTTTCCTCGAACTTGCACTTGCCCTTCTTTTTTAAGACTTCATGGGTAATTGTAATTTCTAAAACTAACAAATTTTTTTCCCAAACAAGCACGTTTTCTCTTTACCCTTCGAAGAGGGAACTCCTTAATCCGCAAAATTTTCTAGTCAAATCATCTACTCAGCGAATTTGTACTAGAATGACAACTCGATCTTTACTACTCTCCTTCCTTCATTGCCTTTATTTAATCGTCTTCTATACCCCAAGAATTTATGTTCCCACATTTGATAGATATCGATGGTCCAATTTCTCCGGCTCTCTGTCTTTGAATTTTGTATATGAAAGAATGCTACGCGTTCACCTGGATAGTTTAGTACTAAATATGAATAAATAAATATTGCTATGTAATTTTTTTTTATAATTATTCAGGATAATTTTTATTTTAACATTACTGAACATGTATCAAAATTTTATATAATTTCACTCACCAATAAATAGAATAAAAATAAAAACTATCTTTTTTTCATCTTTCAGTGCACCCAAAAAAAAAAAAAAAAAAAATTCCTGTATCTATCACGCTGCCGTAATAAGTGATGTAATTTGGAGTGAGATCAATATCATGGTATTCGAGTGCAATAACAATTAATTATGTATATATCGAGCGAACGTAATAAGTGATGTAATATGGGGGTGTTATTTATTTTTTCAGTGCTGCAATTTCACCTAATATTATAAGAAGAAAACTAGAGAATCTGGACTTGCGTGATGTATTTCGCTCTTTTTTCAAAATCAAGTTTATCTTTCCTTTTTTTCCTTTTTAGCCACTTTTGGTGGTCCAATTTATTTACTATATTATTAACTTAAAATTAACTATTAAATCGAACTACTTATTCTGCATTCTTAAAAGAAAAACACAAATGATGTTGGTGGATAATAGAGGATATTGATAATATTCCTTTTTTTTTTTTCAATAATTACAATAAGAGAGAGAAGATTTAAATCTAATCAATTTCACTTGAAAAATTAATATTTATATCATTTAACTATAAAGTTATTAGGATAATATTTCTATTATATATATAATAATTCCATACATTTAAATATATTCATTATATTTTGATTGGGATACATTTATTCCAATTCAATCGTATTTTATTAAAGCTCGATTCTGTTGTTAACTTTTGTTAAAGCTCGTTAAAATAGACCGTACGCAGCAAAAGACATGAGTGCTTTTTGTCCATTGTCGAGCCTTCCTGCATTGTAGCGATTTAATTAAATATATATTATGGTTCAAAAACATACAACTGCCATATGTATGGTAGCTGCAGCCGGCACGGATTTCAACGTAGAAGCCCACGAAGATGATAATATATTATACCGTAATATATTACCATAAGAATAGAATATTTTGATGAAGATTTGTTTTTTTTTTTTTTTTTTAAATATATACGTCATTGACCATAACAAAACACCTCGGTAAAGAAACAAACGCGAAGGAAATAAATGACAAAAATGTCGATTGAAACATCTCACCAACCTGGCTTAGTTCTCAACTCGCTGGCTATGGTATCCACTAGTGGAAGCACAACTACCAACATGCCTACTTTATAATACGTTTGAGAATTATGAGCAGCTTACTTTATATACTTTAGCAATTTCTGAAATAAGACAAAATAGATAGAACAAAGTAGAAATAGCTTTCATTCGTTTCCTTCTTCTTCCATGCATTTTCACATTTCACTTAGGACACTAAATATAATATTTCTTTTCATTTACACCATTCTATCCTTACATGGACCAATAGAACCGATAACTCTAATTACCATTAAAATGGTTGTAGGTTGAATCACAAAACCTTATGAGTTCATTCATTAATATGTGAATAGATCTTATTTAGATGAACTCGTCTTTTTATCCACTTATTAAATAGGTATATAAAACTCTAAACATAAATAGACGCAAAGATTAAGAAAAAAAAAATTGTATAAACAAATATAAATTTAAACAAAAAAAATTTCTAAACAATACCAATCTTAATATGATACGATTAAGATAAATGACATGATAATTAGTATAAGGGATAATTTTAAACTCATTATTTGAATTTTGCATTTTTTTTTTTAATTTTACACGATATGTTATTGCTATCATCTCGTAGCTATCATCTGGAAGATGCAAAAAGGGCACAGATATCAGTTTGGAAGCCCTATGAAGATGATAATATAAAATTATTCAATAGGGCCATAAGAATATTTGATTAAGATGGGCTACGATCTACTGAATTTTTTGTCCATGTACGTCATTAGCTATATCGAAACATGTAAGAGGAAAACCGCAAAGGAAAAGAAAAATCATTAACTAAAATATAGATTACATAAACCTGAACTGAGTCTATAACTCACTAGTTATGTTTTCGCTAGCGGAAACAAGAAGCAAAAACATAGCCTAACTCATTTGTTAAATATTCTATTTCAAAACCATGGGCTAACTTACTTTACTTATGTTTAACAACTTTTGAAAGAAGAAAAATTGGACGGAAATGAGTACAAAGGATTTCAAAATGGAAATTGCTTTCATCCATTTTCCTCCTTTTTCCACCCATCTCCACTGCTCACTTAAGATACCAGACATTTTCTTATATTTCCACCATTCCGCTCTTATTTAAACATAGTATAAGGCATTCATCAGTAGACCTAGCAAGTCCAGTTACCGCTGAACTAGTTTATGGGTCGGATCATGAACCGGATGAGTTCGACGGTTTGTTAACAGATCTTACTTGGACGAACTCGTCCTTTTATCCCTCCCCAAGATAGATGTGCGAACTCTTAGAAGTAAAATAGACACAAAGATTGAGAGAGAAAGAAAAGACGCTAGGTAGATATGAATAAAAAAAAAAAAAATCTATAAATAAGACTAAGCTTGATTTGACATAAATATAAGATAAATAACATCATCATTAGTATAAGGGTAAAGGTTAAAAACATTACCTGGATTTTGTGTATTTTCTAAATTTTACACTAAATTATGAAATTGCCAATTGCCATATCAACTAAACTTTTATAATTGGATTTTATACTTGAAGTTTGAATGTTAAATTTGTAACCTTCCTAAGATAACCTGTAAAACACTCATTAGTTAAAAAGTGTAAATTAGAAATAAGATAGAAAATTTAATAAGTAAAAAGAACTTTAAGTATAAAATTGAACAAACACTCAAAATTCGACTAATCATTTTGACAATGCCCTTTCGTTTAATAGATTCCTTCACGCCATGATTTCATAGATTTTTATAAACCCTTATAATTTTATCACTTTATTCAACAAAATGCACATGCATGAATATGTTTATATGGTTGTCTTTGCATATTGTCGAGCCGCAAATTTGACCCTCCTTTAATTTCATTCCAGACAACTATCATCTTGTAGCTGCACAGATGCCATGATATCAACGTAGAAGCCCCACGAAGATGATAATATAAAATTATAATATTGGGCCATAAGAATATTTTGATTAAGATTGGTTAGATATGCTTTTTTTTTTTCTTTTTCACATACGTTATTAACCATAACAAAACACTTGGCTAAAGAGACAAAAAAAAAAAAAAAAAGGAAAAAAAAAAAACAATTAACTAAAACAGCGATCTCATCGACCTGTCTTAGGTCTCAACTCCCTGGGTATGGCTCCACTGGCAGAATCATAACCAACTTGCCTGCTTTTCTATTTTATAATCTATTTTGAAACCATAGGTTAGCTTACTTTACATATCTATAGCAACTTTTGAAAGAAGAGAAAGGGACCAAAAATAAGTGTAAAGGGATTTCGAAATAGAAATTACTTTCATTCATTTTTCCTTTTCTTTTCACCCATTTTCATTTCTCACTTAAGATATCATATATAACATTTCCTTCTTTTTTCACCATTCTACCCCTATCTCAACATAGCATTAAAGGCAATCACCAATAGACCTAACAAGTCTGGAAACCATTGAACTGGTTGATGGGTTGAATCATGAAGCCAATTCGTTCGATGATTTGTAAACATATCTTACTTAAGTCGTCCTTTTATCCATGCTTGAAACAAAGGTAAAAAATCTTAGACGTGAATAGACACATAGATAGAGGAAAAAAAAGATACATGTAGATACGTATGTGAATTTAAAAAAAAAAAAATCTCTCGGTAAAACTAATCTTGATATGGTGTGAATAAGATAAATAACATCAGCAGTAGTATAAGGAGCAAGGTCAAAATCATGACCTGAATTTCACGTGTTTTTTTAATACACCTAAAGTATTAAATTGCTAAATGTCATATCAATTGTGTTGATACTTAATTCTCACTCAAACCAAGGCTCAACGAGTGAAACTTATCACATGGAGCATCGAGTAGCACCCAAGCAAACAATGAGCTCACATATCACACCATGACCTTCTTGTAAGGCCACAAGCTCATTCTAGTGAAGAATGCAAACCAATAGCGAGACTATCCTCTACATCGCAACTTGTCTAGAGAACCGAATAACAACTATTTGAGTAGGTCAATCCCCAACCATCAAGCTGATGCTCATCGATCGTTTGGGGTAAGCTCAAGGCTCAACTTGTCCCCATCAAGTATCGGCTGACCCCTTCCTTAGCATTTTAGTCCAGCTTTTGTCTTTAGCACGTATAACCTACTGCAACACATTAATGAGCATCTGACATCTATAGTACGATCAGCATGTTCGATACCTTTGCCCCTACTAAAGCACTAAATTGCGGATTTGGTTGCTTAGTTAGCCATGACATGTTACCTACAATAAAGCTTAGCCCCTCCTGCGGAGCGTACTGTCTAGTGTCTACTTGTAGCCAATGTGAGTGAATCCTTAATTGCTACATTTTTAAGTAACCTACATAAAAAGCACTAGGCGTCAACAAGTAAGACATATTCTTCTCTTTCTCTCCTCTCTCTAAGACCTCTCCTTCTCCCTTCCTTAGAGAGTGGAAGTTGAACCCTTTTCATGTACATACACTAGGTGAGCATGGTCTTCTAGGTCCTTAATGCTAGCGTCCTCTTTTGTTGGTCCTTCTTGTTGACTTAAGTGTCAGAGGACTCTTATGACCTCACTCACAAAGGGCTTTTTTGCAATTATCAAGAGGTAAGAGGCAAAGCCCGAGTTTATGCCTATCTGAATTGAATCGACTCCTAATACAAATCCACATATCTTAGTTGATCTATACATGATCAACAAATTGAATTTTTTATTTTTGAAATTTTATACATAAAGTTTGAATACGCTAAAGGTCTTGCATAATTAAACTTTTACTTGTCAAATTTATTATCTTGATTGGATGATATGTCAAGTACTCATTGGTTAAAAAGTAGAGTTATGGTAGTAAATTAGACAAATCAAACTTTAATTAGATATGACATCTAGCAACTTCAAACTTTACATGTAAAATTAAACAAAAAAAACGCAAAATTCCAGTAGTGATTTTAATATTATCCTTTAGTTTAATAGATTCCTTTTGCTTTACGAGTTTATGGATTTTTTTTTTTAATAAAACCTTATAATATTATCATTGTATTCAATAGAGTACACATAGATGAATATGTTCATATGGTTGTCTATGCCTATGCTCATAGTAATTACATGAAGAATTAGAACAAAGAGTATTTATGATAACTTCCAATAGTAAATAGATGATACACATTTTAAAATAAAGCAAAGGGAAGATAAATTTTACTTGCAATATATGATACATATCAAGGATTTTAACTCGGTTGGAATTGAATTTGTATCTTCTAATTAACAAACCACAAACTACATAATTATTAGATATATAACAAGTGAAAAAAGTAATAAAATTACACAATGTATTTACATAGAGAATTCCAAAAGAATAAGAGTTAAAAAACCATGTGCAAGATTGGATCAATCATTATAGTGCAAAACAAAATAATTGTTTCCTTCATAATTGCAAGCACTATATCCTCTAATTTGAGTCTATACAATTTCCTACTCCTCACTTATTTTGCCTAACATATATAACAACATATATATAGAGTTATGAAAAGCTAAATTGATACATTACGCTGAGAGCAAACAAAGGCAATAATATTGGGTGGGTCAAAACTTGCAGAAATCTTGAAAATGAAGATGGAAAAAGGATCACATGAACAACAATGAAAGTAAAATAAGCAAAAACCTAAGATCTGCTCCAAAGATATAATGCACTATGAAACTACCGAAGACTTACAACTCAACTCAATATAACACATAAGCTAATCTAATGAAGGTACTAACCACTTAGCCTTACCTAAGGGTTAAGATAAAAATGAAGTAAATAAGCTAACAAAGAGCCATGCTCACAAAAAATGAGAAGTATATTCAAATAGCAAATATATGATGATATAGCTACCTTTACAATGGATATTTATACCCAAAATATTAGGATAATAACTATAAATGAAAATGATCAAAAAGGGTAAAGTCTTAAAGGAGTAATGTACAAAGAGTGGAAAAGGACATAAAGACAAAACCAAGAAAAATGTTTGTCTTGTACGGAGGATTCTATCATATGGTTGCTTGGACACATAGCTCTTTATATACGGCTGACTTTCTGGCAAAAGTAGATAAACTATACAGTTAGGTTGGTGACTGCCAAGCTAAGGTACTAAGCATACCTGGAGGTCTTTTTGAGAAGTTGTGGGTGCGGATGTTTATTGGGGTTCTCAACACCAATACTACCTAACTAAAGGTTAGTATGATCATGACCGAGTAAACATGTAAGGGGATCGGATTGTTAGTTGAGCATATTTTAGGTTAGTATTTGACTATTAAGATATAAGAAGTTACTCGGCTTAGCATATTAAGTTGGTCGATGATGAGTTTCTAATTACAAGTATTTTATTTAGTGATTTTTTATCATTTTTTCTTAATATTTAAGTTTATTTTTAGATAATAATACTTAATTGAGTAAATTTTGTTTTATAAGTTTTGAAATGATCTATGTGCAAAAACGAGAAGATAGAAGCAAAATTCACTCAAATTGAAGATAAAATAAGCAAGTTATAAAGGTTTAAAAATTGATATAGTCGAACGACATGACTATGTTATTTTCAAGCAAAATTGGAGCCGATTTTCAATTGTTACAACTTAAGACATGATCAAAAGACATGACTATATCATCAGTCGAATCATTTCCAGTTTTTTTTTTTTTAAGAAACAAATGTGAATTATAAAAAAAGACACGGTAGTGTCATTTCCAATCGACCTATTTTTTTTTTTTTATCTCTTCATATATAAAGCCTTGCTAGGTTTTATTTGAGAGAAAACTTGTTAGACATAACCTAAAGAAAGCTTTTCAAAATAAGAATACTCAAGGAACAAGAAGATCATCAAAAATTTAAGATTCAATTTTTCTTTAGATTTATTGATTCATCCTTCTAATTTTTTTCCCACTTTTTGTTTTTAGATTCTTATTTTGCAATGTATAGTAAATAGATCTTTGATATCCAGGTCTTATGGAACATAGATCTATTCATATAATATGATTAGTATTTGATTTATTTAATTCTTTAGTTTTTTTTTTCTTAATTTAACTATGTATACTTCATGATTTAGGTTATTATATTCATGGATAGTAATTTATAGTTTGATATTTTATAAGAGAATTGAGAGATTTCTTATAAGATTAGATCTAAGCATAGTTGATGACAATTATTGCAAGATTAGAAATAATTTGTAAGATTCCTTTAAAATTTTAAATTAAAGCGTAGATAATTCATTATTCAATAATATAATTTTAGGTCATGTTATTGAAAAGATACAATATTAAATCTTAAATTAATTTCCAATTGATTTGTTTTCTTGTTAATTTAATCTTTAAAATAGTTTTAGTAGTAATTTAGATTTACTTTTTTAAGTTTCTTAAAATTTAATTTGCCGATTAAATAATAGAGATATAGCAACTACTAGTAGCTAAAGTCTCTAAGGGATCGATACTTAGACTTAATTCGCTACATTATAACTAATAAGTGTACTTACCTATATCAAGTTTTTTTGGCATAATTAACATCAGCTATAGATATTCACTTTTTTTAATTGGCACAATCTAAGACATAATGAATATTTTTAAAACCCATTAGGCTCCACCTTCAACCTCAATTTTGTTTATCTTAAGACTTCATGAAATAATCGAGTGAAGTAAAATGGGCCTTATTCCATTGCATAACCAATATGCATTTTCCTATAATAGAAAACATTAGAAATATCAAGTCCTTCACCTTAGACTTGACTACACTAATTATCGTCAAACCTTCATTAGATACCTCTATGCTATCAAATTTCACTATACTAGAATAATTAACATGATCTATTAAGCCAATAGATAAAACATTACAGGATAACTCCTACATGTAACTCACAATTGATACCGTGCACATCTTCCCACTATGCAATTAAACACATGCCACCTACACTAGTAATCTTCCATATTTAGTCATTACCCTTCTATTTAAAACCACTCTACATATAGGCTTAAGTTAAGGATTGATCTCTTTCTTGCAATATATTTAAGACAATATTAGACTATAGTTATCATTAGGCAAATGAAGAATAAGAATCCGAAAGAAAATATAATGTACAAAAGGAAAGGAGAGGCATTACCGAAACTTGAGAAATATAAAAAGGAGCTTTAGATTTAAGGTTCTATCTTACAACCAAGGGCCATTTCTTTTTCTTTTTAGTAAATTATTTTGTAAGTCTTTAAAATTGTGTTTAGGATAACCAAGCTTAGATTTAAGGCCTTTAGGAAAAACTATTTGATTAAGCCCAAACTTTACGATTAAGATAGAAAAGTTAGTCAAAGTGACACAGTAAAGCGAGATTTTAAAAATAATGACTCAAAATCCCAATTTTGCCCTTAAAAATAGGATTATTTAATATAGCACTAAAATGTTCAGAACTTCTAAAATTAAGCTCGGATTACAACGAAAACTTAAAGATAAGTTAATTAAGCTTCAAAATTAGATAATATAGTATAATTTACTATGTAAATATACTTATACTTTTATGAGTATACTCAGTATAAATAATAATTATACCCATAAATTAACCCTAATTTACGTAATTATATTTATAATGTGTTGAACTCATGTGAATAATTAAGATAATATATTCTAAAAATAAAAGATATGTTAGAAACTTAATTATATGAGTATAGTTATATATTACGTGTAATATATACATATGATGTATATCCATATATTAATAGATAACTAAATATTAATAACGTATACCTAAAATGCTAAAAATAATAGCAAATCTCATCCGAATGACTCAATTGCGATTGGGAAATCTAGAATTCATTGTAGCTACTGTGGAGGAATTGTATATGTTGAATCAAAAGCAAATTTACCAAGAGAAAGCCACCTCTTACTTAAGAATTAATGAGGAAAAAAGCAAGAAAAAAAAATTAAAGGAGGATAGCAACCGACTCAACAACTATATATAGACTAGAAAATACCAATTCACATCTTTGCAAACCAGAAACACTTAAAGGAAATAAAGAAAAAAATCGTGGGAAATTAGAAAGAAAAAAAAAATAGAGCAATTTTCGTGCTAGGCTAGAACCCAACCTAAACGTGAATCTACAATGGAACCCTACTGTTCGCATGCAGTTGACCCACCGCATAGGCCATCCGACACACCCTCAACCGCCGCCGGCCACTGGAGCATCCAAGAACACGAGGTCGATTCTTTGCCCTATTTTTCAATAATTTGTAAAAAATACCTAAACCACCAAAAAAATTATGAAAAAATTTATAGTAAAGTTATTTTCAACATGCTTTTGTGTGATATTTTTATTTTTGAAAAATTTGTAATATTTAGTATACTTGCTTAACAAAACTACTATTCATCCGAAATTTGAATTGTAAAATAAATATATTAAATGATGTTGTTTCTAGCTTAAAATTTTTGTGTAGGATGTGTATGATATATAGATAATTTCTATGTAGCTCAAATTTTGATTTAAGTATTTTTAATATTTATTGCATTTTTGGTCTAAAAATAGCTCGAAAATAGGTTGAAATTGTGAAATAAATAGGAAATTATGAAATTAAATAATGAAATGGACATGTACTGATCTTTAGTAAATAATAACAATGTTAGGTTAGATTGAAATTAATTTGGTATAAAAAGAGTTATAATTAAGTAATTTAGGATAATTCAAGGATAAAATTGTAAATACAAATGTATAGGTGATAGGTTGAAAACTTGAAACTAAATAATAGCCAAGTTTCTCATATTTTTAGGAGTCTATAGAAATTTTTGGGAAATTATTTGGTGACCCAAATTATTTATTATGAATTTTTGTAGTAAAATAACTTAAATTACACAACGGAATGTATTTTTAGTAATAATAAGTTAAACTAAATTAAATAGTTAAATAAAAAATATGTATGAGATTGCTGATTAGATTGGATAAAAGGAATATTTTTAATATATTTACTGATATTTTCTAATTGGGATACGTTATAAATATGTTAGGGTTAGGTAATACTCATATTATAGCATTATACGAACAAATCAAGCGAAATACAGTTTAATAACGTAAATTATGTATAATATAATAATATTTATATAGATATGTATTACTATATTAAAAACTTGAATTACCCGTTAAAAGTCATTTGTAGAAACAGGACTTATAACATATGCCATTAGGTTTGCACGAACCCAACGATACTAATTTTATTAAAATTAGACAATCTTAGATAATATAATATATAACTCTATGATATTCTAGAATGTGTATGTTTCGGTAACCCTACCAAAATTAAAACGTGATTCAATAAATTAAGAGTACGTTTCGATATAATCGAAATGATATATAATACGTAATAGTATAAATACGTATATTATTGATAATTAACAACTTAGCTCGATATATAATAATAATACAACTATATATTATTGAAATAATATTTATATATATAACCATTTTAAATCAAATCCTAATGTTTTCGTAATTATTACGAAAACTAAATAAGGGTTTTCTATGTATATAGAATCTCCTAGTGAATAGATTGTTGACGACTCGAGTCTACCATAGTAAGCGTCTAAATAAGTAAGTCAGGATTTGTAGCTTCACCACTTGTTGGGATACTGTATTAAAGTATTTAGAGACTCAAGAGTACTTTTGGTTGTGCTTATAATTAGTTATTTATGCGCATACCGTGTATGTGAATGATAATCAGTTATGACAGGAGTTGAACTCCTTGGTATGCTATTATGCATGTTCGCATTGTTTTTGAATCATATGAACTTGTTTGGTTACCCTTGATTAACACTAATATTTATTCGACTAAAACGAAACTGAATATGCATAACACTCATTAAGGGATACGATTAGGGTATCAATTTAAATACCAACTTTCTTAGATGAGGATAGTTGAAATAGTTTTTTCCCCATCCTTAGTCGAACTAAGTGACAAGCAAGGAGGTCGTAGTAAGGTGGGGGCTATGATTCGAAGGCGATTATAAGAGAAGAGTGTTCTCTATTGCATAGGCCCAGGTTTAGTTTAATTTGAGTCGTGATAAAACTCCTCAATCCAGGTTAGAGCCAATGTAATTTCTCTAACCTCGCAGTAGACCAGATAACATTGTGCAATATTTTATTTGATTGACTGCATTGCATTGCATTATAATTAATAACCTTACTTATGATTGCTTGGTACCCTTCTGACTCCATCCCGCTTATTGAGCTAGTTGTGCTCACATCCTCAAAAACTCTTTTATAGGTATTGAGTGAGGAACTGGATGTTCCAATATCGCCAACCCCAAGTTAGTGTACTAACAACTGGAAAAGTGAGGGAGCAGAATTAACTGAACCTAAACTCTTGACCTTTCTTTTGTCTTTTCTTTTGAATTTTGAGGAAACTAATTTAGAATTTCCTAGGTTACCCACTAGTTTCCTAACTTATTGTATATAGACTGCAAAACTCGTGGTTTTTTATAAACTCTTATTATAAATTATAACTCTGGATGTAAGCCGTTTATGTCAGTACTGTTGTGTTATGAGACAATAGGTTATATAAAACAAGTATTTTGTAAAGCTCTACCACAAATTTGGTTATTAACAAGTATTAAAACGAACATTTTAAACTAGATGAGTTGTGCACACCTTGTGTGAATTGTATCTACGATAGCAATTGTGAGGTCAGCTTCTATCTTAGATTAGTTTACATGGTAGAACTGTTATGACTCCTCCTATTCGAGGCGTAACATATTTCTTAGCAAAAAAAATGTAACAATATTTTTCATTTATTAATATTATTTTATAATTTTTACATGTTGGGTACATGGTATTTTAGAACCTGTATCCTATATGATAGGAATCAACCTTTGAACCCCTCACGCATCAGTCAACTTATTCCAATCATGGTTGAGTTAGTATAAGAAGACCAATAAAATGGGGGGAAATGTAAACTACAATATCAAGGAAGGTAGAAGCCCTACTAATATTTGAGGGACTTGAGGTCCCATCATTCAAGGTTTCAAGGAAAAAGGCCATCTTAATGTCTAAGTAGAGGTGTATAAATGAACCTCTCTTATTTATCCCATAAGCCAAAGTGGGTGAGGTCTCATCAATCAAGGTTTCAAGGAAAAAAGCTAGCTCGAAGTCTAAGTAGAGGTGAACAAATGAATCTCGCTCGTTTATCTCATAAGCTAAAGTGAGCTGGTTTGGATAGTTTCGTTTAACACATTTACCCTTGTAGCTCGTAAGCTAACCTATTTAACCTACCTTGTAAATGGGTTTAGACCAAAGTTTTTTTGCCCATTTAAAAAGTAAGCCAAATGAACTTAGCTTGTTTGACCCATTGGCTAAAGTGATCCCGATCAAGTCGGCCTATTTAGCCCACTTAAATATCTCTATGTCTAAGAGTCTAACCTTGCACCTAAACAACCACTTGAGCAAGACAAAGGTAAGATAGACCTCAACCTAAGATGGGCCTTCGAAGTGTCGACCACTCCATAGCTTAGAACCTTTTGCCAACCTATTCCCAAGTTTGGAATGTAAGACCCATAATCAGGTATTTGTGGTTTGACTCATAGAATTTAAGGCGATCGGTTAAAGGATTTGATTAAGCCTAAATTATAAAATAAAACTAGAAATATTAGTAAAAGTGATTCTTAAGTTTAAATTTTAAAAAATAAATAATAAAATAAAAGAATATAAAATTTCCAAAATTTAAGTATATTACTCGTTATTTATTGAAAATGCATAAAATGCATTCCGATAATTAATGAATTACTAAAGATAAATTATATACATACTAAAAATCATAAAATAACTTAAATAATATTTAAGAGTATTTATTTATACCATATATGTATTTACTTGTAGGTAAAAATACATATAATTACTTAAAATACGCAAAATAAGCTAAAATAAGGTTAATTAATTAAAAAAATTCATAACTAATTAAGGAAAAATTAAGCAAATTATAGAAAATTAAGGAAAATTCTAGAAGTAGGTCATGGCAATTGGGGGAAGAAAGAAAAAAATTAACCAATTAAAGTAAAACAATAAATATGGAAATTTGGAAGAGGATAAGGTCTATGTCTAGTTAAATTAATGCATTATAATTCCTCTAAAGCTCTATAAATAGCAAAGAAAATTCAGAAGCTCATTTGGTCTGTTAATAGTTGGAAAAAATTAGCAAGGGTCGAAATAATAAGAGGAATTAGGGTTTACAAAAAAATTACCCAAATTTGTGCAATTAAGATCATAGAAGAGAACTAACATCTGACAACAACTTGGGAGTGGATGGCCACTACCACCATACAATGGTGGCAACGCCTGTACTAGTTGACAAAGCTATGGTGGCTAAAGAAACCAATACAAGTGAGTTCGATTTTTAACCCAATTTTGTGAAAATATTAAATATTATTAGAAAATTATGAAATTTGTTATTCTATAATATTTTAGTATGTAGATTTAGGGAAAAATTTTATTTTGATGAATTTATGTCTACAAATATACTATCCTTAAAAAATCATGCAAAACCAAGTATAATTCAAATTAGAAAAAAAATAGGCTTAGAAGTATAATTTTGGACTCAAAATTTTTGTGTAAATTACTTAAGTAATATAGAACAGTGCCACAAGGCCCTTTTTCAAAAATGAATTTTGCAAAATTTTTAGATAATTTATAAGCCTTAAAATGATGCATAAAATGGTTTTTTTTTTTTATAATTATTGATTTCATACATAATTATATGTTTTAGGATGTTCAAATATGATGACTTGTGATATTTGTAGTATTTAGGGTATTAGATGTAATTATTAGGATATTATGTAGTATATACGTAATAGGTAAAAATGGTGTATATATTTTGTAAATTAGGGTAATTAGGAGTAAAATCTGATTTAGAATGAATTTATATATTTTAAGATGTTAGTTGATGTTGGGAGATGATAATTGGAGTGATAGAAATATTATATGTGTATTATGTACATAATAGATAATAATACATAGTATGAAAATTGAAAATATAATAAATAGAAAATATTAGAATGAAAAATTGATATTATACTAATAATAGAAATATATAATAAATCTGATAAGAAACTTAAATTTAGGTATTTAAATAAAAAATATAAAATTTTCTCACATCAGGATTAAATTTGGTACACTAATAAGAAATAAAGTGTACTAGGTAAAATATAATATAGATTTAGGACTAAAAATGATAATTAAGATACTTGAGCCTAATGTAATTAATTTCACATTAGTGATCGGATCGCACTTTTAGGATTTATCCATAATACTCGTAAGTAGAACTAATTTAAAACTTGAATTAGCATCGAATTCAAAACTCAAATCCTAAACTAACTTAGAATGAATCGATAATACATAATAATATATAAACAGAAATCTTAGTTTAATCTTAATCTAAAGTTGATATATAACATAAGGATATAAATACTAAAAGAGTATTTATATTATAGGAGACGCGGAGACAAGTCAACCTACAACGAGTTGAGTAAGTGATTTAAGGATTCCAGATAAGTTGGGATTAATACATTGCTGTATTTTAGAGTACTAATTTGTAATAGTCAAAGGTTTAAAATTGTACTTGATTATATTTATTAAATAGTCAACTGTGTGCCTGTGTTTGTTTTGGAGTTGATGATATGATTTAATTAACTGTTTTGGCTTGTATTGTATGATTGTATGAAATGAATGATTACTCTAAACTGGACTTAATCAAATATATGACTTGTAAATATAAATTAAACCTGCATAACAACCCATCAGGAGAAACCTAGGATTCTCCAGCCAAATACCGACCCTTTCGAAAAGAATAACGCTGAATGGCATAATTGGTCCCTTCTTCATCCCTAATCGAACTAAGTAACAAGTGAGGAGGTCGCGACAAGGATGAAGTCAATAATTCAAACGTAGTCGTAAGAAAAGCGATGTCTCCATTGCACAAGCTTGAGTTTGGTTGTGAACTATTGCATAAACAGCAACTCCTCAACTTAAATTAGAGCAGGTGCAATTTCTCTAATCTTACAATAGGCCGGACAATGTTGTGCAATGGCATTTACTTGAACATACATTGCACCTAATAATTTGATTGATAACCTTGTTTATGTTTGCTATATGGTTTTAAGTTTCCATCTCAACTTACTAAGCTATGATTGCTCACATCCTTATAGCCATTGTTGCAGGTGCTAGCGATGAAGCGGCCTATAATCACCTTGATGCTAGCAACTGTTGGATCTTAGGGAGTGAGAAAATAAACTTAAAGAATAGATATAATTTTAAGGTCATAACTTTTATTTTAGAATCTTCCATTATCGAATAATGTATTTTTTAGGAAATATAAAACGAAGAAGTGTTGTAAACTTTAATTGAAAGATTTGAACTCCACTATACATAGATATATTATATACTTTCTTAAGTAAATAATTTACTTAATTTATAAATTGTTTACTTCAAAACGGGTTTGTCGCAGACTCATTGTGTAAATCAGGTCTAAGATAGTGGCTATAAGATTAGCTTCTATCTTAAGATAATTGGCACGACAAGACTGTTACGACTTTGCTGCTTCGTAACCTTAGGCAAAGCTCAATCAAGTGTATGAAGACTTTGGTGCTTTCTTCACAAGCTCGAACATCCAGTTGTCAACCTACTCTAGATCGGACCAACTTCCTCCTTTGCACCATCTTACACATATATTATTATCTCATTTGTTTAGACTCATGGGTCTACTTTTGTGGTTTATGGCCTTGTAATTATTTACTATTTTACCATTAGTGTTTAGGATTTTACTATAAATAGCAATGTTTTGTAATTAGTAGCCACTTTTTAGACTATCAATAAAGAATAATCTTTTGCTTATCCTTCTTCTTGAGCTTACTTCTATAGTTGCTCTTGTTTAATTATTGAGTGATCCTTTACTCTCTAATCTATAAGTGCTCTTATGAATCTTCTTCTTGAGAATGTGGTGAACATCATTTAAGTAAGCTAGTGAGTAACATCCAATAACATCCAACCCTCATTTTAACTTAAGCATTGGCTTAATGTTCGTGATCACATCAAATCCTATATCTAGCTTAAACCTCATATGTACTTATGAAAGGTGTGTAATATCCTTCTCATTTACATTCAAAAAGCATTATTTCACTACTCTCCTATCAAAATTTACTATCGAGCATGAACTTTCGGTTTTCTTATTTTAATTCCATTTCTCATTTTCTAATTAATATTAAACCTTAACTTATTTAATATTAATTCTCAATTAGAAAAAATGAAAAATTCTGGTTTCTTTTTTAATTAAAAATCTTTTGAATTCAAGAAAAAAGATAAATTGTAATTAATTGGATGAATTGACTATGATTTAGTTACTGGTCTTTTATGTCAATTTAATGAAAACCAAAGAGTTCTGAATTTAGTGGTTACCTATTAAACCCTGACAAGTACTACTATAGATTTTTTGAAATTAGGTTTATTTTTCTAAATTATCCTTTTTTATATATTTTTAAGAAAAATAGAAAAAAATAAATAAAGAACTTAAGTTTTTACAGATTTTACGTCACCCCAAATGTGCTTACATATTGGTAGTCGGGATCAGATGTCTGTAGTTCTTTTCTAAAAAAACTTTAGTGAGTTGGTTCTTTTTATAAAAAACAATTAGGCCAAATCTATATTTTTATTAACCAATTTTAAAAAACCCTAAAAGCCTAATTTTTGAAAAGGCTCAAATTAGGCTTTTTATTTAAAAAAAAAAAACAAATAAGTGATAAATTTTTTTATTTTTTAGAAAAACTGTGAAGACCTAAAAATGCGATTTTTATGAAATATTCAATGTTTTACATGATGAATCTTTTATATAGAAAAAATGCATAAACCATGAAAAAAAAAAGGCCTAACTATACAAAAAAAACCTAAATCATGGACAAAATGCTTAACTATACGAAAGATATCCTAATCATGAAAAAATATATCTAATTATACGAAATATATTTAAATCATGAAAAAATGTCTAAACTGCAGAAAAAAGAAGCCTAACTATAAATGATGCATAAATCATAGAAAAAATACCTAACTATAGAAAATATATTTAAACGATGGAAAATAAGCCTAAACCATAGAAAAAACGTCTACTCATAGAAAAGATAACAATTAATTTTTTTTTTTATTTTGTGAAAATCTGAATAAGTAACAAAATGATTTTTTTATCCAGAAAACCCCAACATACCTAATGCAATTTTTCTAAATTAATACAATGTGCAAATGACAAGATTTTGTAAAATATGAAATTTTATAAAAACGACATTTTGAAAATATGAAATCTAAAAAAAAAAATTTAACTAAAATTTAACCTAACACATGTTCACTAAACACTAACATTATAACTAACTACTAACAATTAAAGACATGATGAAAATAAAAAAATTAGTACAAGTCTTAAAAATAACGGCGCATAAAAATAGTAAAATAAATAAACAAATTACACTAAGTGAAATAAAAAATATATAAATAAATAAAACAAACCTTAGACAATAATTAAAAACCACCATGATATACTTGTAAGGCAAAAATGAATGGATCAGATCCCCAATCTTGTCATGCACATAACTGTTGAATTAGTCTTTGGAGTGGGTTCAAGCATGTATTTAGTGAATGTGTAATTGAATCCCTTACTCACGCTGTGTAACCCCTATTTATAACACTTGAAAATAAATCTTTTGGATTAAATCAAATCTAAATTGATAAAGATTTTAAATAGATTTAAATCTTACAAATCTTGATTTTATTGGATTTAATGTCATCATATCAAATTTTCTTTTTTTAACAACTATTTAGTCAAGATTATATCTAATTAATCTTTTTGATATTTTTTCCTTTTTAGTTTTTTTTTTCTCTTTTTATGAAAATTTTCTATTTTTTTGTCTTTTTATCATTTTTCAAAATTTTTAATTATTTTCTAAATTAAGACCCTAAAAACAAATATTAGAACTACAACGGGACAAAAATAGGGTGTTTACACCTACTTAAAACCCATAAACACATTTTTTGTTCTTCATGTTGGTGTTGTGACTATGATTCATTGTGTGTCGAGTAATAGTGTTATTGATTTGGCTCTGTAGTATTTATGTTGTTCGTAATGTTACTATTATAGTAAGTGTTAGTTGATTTCTACTACAGTTGGGTTGTGGTTGTTCGATTATTGAGGCAATGATTTCAACTGTTTCTAGATTATTAGGAGTGACTTTTGGTAGTGGTTTTGTGTAGCATAATGTTGAGTGTGCTAGGTGTTTAATAAAATTCCTTAGAGAGTAGTGTATAGAGTGAAAATGTCAGAAGACAATGTGAACATTAGTGGAGACACCCTCAAGGTAGCATGAGAAGACGTGTTGATAACCTAAAATATCATATTCAAATCCTCATGGAGTTGATCTAATATTTAATAGGATTAGTCTAAGGCTGCATATGTGTTAGATGAGGTGAAAGAAGAAATCAAGTACTAGCTAGTGAAAGCAACTCCAATGAGCTCGGCAATGATAAACAATAGCTTGTCTAGCTGCAGATTGGCACAACAAAAATGAAGGTATCCTAAGAGAAGTCTAACTCAAGTTGCAAAGAGACTGACCTAATACGATTCTAAGTACACAGTAGATACGAGCAACAAAGGGGTTTTCGAAGCTTAATGGAAATGAGGAATTAGTAAGTGAAAAGGGGTTTTGAATGTGAATGTGGATAGATATCACGCATCAAAACAAAAGCACAATTGGGTTTAACCTCGAAATAGGTTTTGATATGGCTCACAAACACTAAATCAACACTCGGGTTTCAAATGAGGGTTTGGATATAACACATTAACTAGCCTAAATGAGAGGTTCACCACAATCTCAAGAAGAAGACTGATAAGAACACAGTAAAGATCAAAAAGTAAAATAGTACTCAATAATCTAAGACATAAGCTTAAATAGCTCATGAATACATCAAGTATAATCTTACTTAAAACATGTTCAACTAACTTCACTGCTAATTACAATAGTTGCTATTTATAGTAAGTCTTAAAACTCTAGTAGCAAAATTGTAAATAATATGCAAGATCTTAAATCCTAAAGTAGACCCATGACTAAAGTTAAGGATAATATTGACAAGCATGCAAAACCGTGCTAAACAGTGCATTTAACAAGAAGGTTAGCGTATAGGGTATCCAAGTTATTATGAGGTAGGTGAAGTCCAAGTAAGATCAGGTCGATAGCTAGTTGTTCAAGTTAGAGCTAAATTCCTTGGAGTCTTGTTGTACTTAGCCGAGCTCCCAGTAAGGTCGACTCATAATTGTTGAACTCATAGATTGTTCGATACTAGATTCCTTATGTCGTGCAAAGCTAGTCTTTGGACTTAAGACTTCAAATGTTTAGTCCTTGGTCTCTTCGGCAGCTGATAAAGCTGTTGTAGAACTATCTTTCTTTCCTTTATTGGCCTTTTAGTATTAGTTCGACCTCAGGTGGGGTAGGTTAGCCTCTATTAGGAATAGCATTATACAGGTTTTGGGGAGGTCGAAGGTTGATTCCTATCACTGACTCAAGTTAAGAAGAGATAAACTTGAGCTTAGAAGGAATAGTGCTAAATTTGGTCGAGATGAAAGTAATTGCTCTAAGGAAAACCAAAGAGCTCAAAGAAGAGAGGAAGAGCAACAAATAAATCACCAATGATAGAGACGATAATGGATCCAATAAAGCTTTCATGGAAGTGGCAAATCCGAAGTGAGCTAACAAGTACGATATAGAAGAGAAGAGCCTCGAACCATTAACTGAGGGCTTAAGAACATTAAGTTGAAGCTTCCAACCTTCAATTGTAGTAGCCGACCAAAAGAGTTCCTTGACTGGGTTCCTAGAGTTGAGAAGTCGTTTGAGTTCTACAAGTGGGATGATTAGACTATGGTCAAATTGGCTTCATTATCCCTTGTGGAGCATGCTAGTTTGTAGTAGGATAAGCTTATCACCAAAAGAGATGTTAAGGGAGAAGAGTAGATAAGAATTTGGAGACTTATGAGGAGGCTCATGAATCAACATTTTGTCCTATCTTACTTCAAGTAATAGATGCTCCATGTCTTCCAGCACTTAAGGCATGGTTAAAACACTATTGAGAAGTAATTACATGAGTTTAAGACCCTAATGACCAAATGCAAGATTGTTAAGCTACAAGACTGAACCTTTGCCCAATTCCTAAGTAGCCTAACGGATGACATTATCAATGTGGTTGAGCTCCAATTGTTTAACTCCCTTGACGAGCTTATCAACTTCACTCTGAGAGTTAAGAGACAGAAAAGGAGACAACACTAAAGGTCGACTACCTAACCTTAACCATACAGCCCTGAGCTTAAGAGGTATGAGAAAAGAAGGAAGTCTGGGAAGAAGATGGAGAGAGGAAAGTCCAATTGACCTTATCTGGATGAGACAAAGAAGGTAGAGAAAGAGAAGGTACCCAAAACCAAAGCTCAAGAAGTCAAATGCTTCAAATGCATAGGGTATGGCTAAATTACCTCCCAATGCCTAAACAAGAGGGTCATGGTACTTAAGGGAGAGGGACCAAATGCTCAAGTAGAAAGCTAAAGTGACAAAGGTTTAAACAGCAAGGGAAAAGGACTTAAACATATATAGCCACCCAAATAGGGGGGAGTTCTTAACCTTGATGAGCAATCAAGCTAACTTAAAGGAAGACCCTGATGAAAGAGAGAACATGTTTCAAATCCAATGTTTAGTGAATGAAAAGACCTATTCCTTGGTGGTAGATGGAGGAAGCTACACTAGCATCGTTTCTACTAAGCTTATGGTAAGGATGAGGTTGCTGACCTTCCTACATCTCTAACCTTATGGACTAAAGTGGTTCAATGACAAAGGGAATGGTCCATAAGCACAAGAGAGCTTAGATATCCTTTAGAGCAAGGCAATATGAAGATGAGTTGAACTTTGATGCAATACCAATGAATGTTGTTCACCTCATCTTAGGCGGACCTTTAAAGTACAATTGGAGGGTAGTCCATGATGGATTTCACAACACTTACACAATCCAATAAGATAAGAAGAGCTACTACTTAACTCTCATGAGTGTTATAGAAATGCAAGACATCTCGATCCCTTTGGTAAAGAGAAAGGGAAAGAGAAGTCTATTTGCTATCTACTTCGTGCATATCATTCAAACTCGAAGACGACTTCTTCTCAACCTAAGGGTAATAATAGGAATTGGCCTTTAACCTCTCTATGCCTCAAGAGACCTGTTCTAAGCTTAGGTCGAACTATTCTAATCGTAGTCGAGCTAATATAAGAAGACCAATAAACAGGTGGAAACTCGAATACCAATATTAAGGAAAGCAAAAGCCTTACTGACCTTTAATAGACCCCAAATCCTACTAATTAAGGTTCCAAGACAAAAGGTCAACTTGATGTCTAAGAGGCTAACCTTGTACCCGAACACTTATTCGAGCTAAAAAAAGGTAGGATAGACTTTAGTCCAAGACGAGCCTTTGAAGTGCTGACCGCTCCTCTACCCAGAACCACATGTGGACCTATTCTTGAGTTAGACAACTATCGATTGACCTTAGGGGAAGCTCGACCAAATGTACTATGACTTCAATACTTCCCCCGTAAGCTCAAACGTCCAACTACAAACCTATTCTAGATCAAACTCATCTTATTTTATTGCAGCTTGAATGAACCGCATGCCTACCTTCCTCCCTTGCATTGTCTTGTACATATATTATCTCATATGTTTAAATTCGTAAGCCTAATTTTAGGGTTTAAGGCATTGTAATTATTTACTATTTTTCCATTAATGTATTGGATTTTACTATAAATAACAATGTTTTATAATTAGTAGCTACTTTTTAGACCATCAATAAAGAATTTTCTTCTTCTTATCCTTCTTCATGAGCTTGCTTCTATGGCCACTCTTGTCTGATTATTGAGTGTTCCTTTACTCTTCAATCTACAAGTGCTCTTATCAATCTTCTTCCTAATATTATGGTGAACATCATTTGAGTGAGCTAGTAAGGAATATCTAACCCTCATTTGAACATGAGCATTGGCTTAATGTTTATGAGTCCCATTGAACCCTATATCAAGCCCAAACCCCGTCCATGCTTGTGAAATGTGGGTAATGTCCTTCATATTAACATTCACATTCAAATGCCTCATTTCACTATTTTCCCATCAAAATGCACTAAAAACCCATAAACCCATTTCTATACTTTGTATTGCTGTGCAACCATACTTTGTCAACCTTTGGTGTGACACATCACTGTATACCTTAGAGTGTGGGTTCCAAGATAGAAATAAGGTATGAAGACATCAATATCTCTACCCCATCCTATAGGAGTAGGTTTCAAGAAATTGTTACATAAAACCTACTCTCTAACTCTTAGTATTCACTTAAAACCTATCCAATCAAATAAGATGCAAATAAATACCCTAAAGCATAAGGTTACAAGCTTACTCCTAAGTATATCATAAGATGAAATGTTAAGAGTACCACATGATTAAGTATTTATTCAATATCTTTTATAATTTAAAACTAAAAAATGAAACTGTTATATTTTATTATCAAAAATACATTTAGATTATATTGATGTATACTAATAATACATTTTTTGTTATTTGTTTGATGATAGTTATATTAATATTAATAATTATTACAAAATATTTAATTGATAAAACAATCTAATGTATGAAATAGTATACGATCTAGGTCGTGTGTAATGACTTGAGCAGATCTCCTTCTATTGAGATATTTTTTCGTTTTGGCACAGAACGCTACATGACTTTATCTTATAGTGTAATGATTTCCTAAGAAATCACTCATCCTAGAACTGACTTAACTCGAGTATATTTAGTTTTGAAGCTTCGACGTACTCCAAACTACTATATTAAAGAAAGTCTTGATCACCAGAGTCTTATTACTTAGTATTTAAAGGATATTACATTATATTATATATAACTGTAAATAGTAAGTTACAAAATATAATCTACATTAATCATATGATACTTTTTCAATAAAATGACAATTTATTGTTATTATATGTATAGAATAATGGTATATCATGTAATATGTTAATATGATATGTAATATATAATATGATAATCAAAATACAATATAAAATCAATAATGTGAAAGCTGAGGGTTGGAACTGTTTCTGAATAAGCTAAGACACGTAGAACAACTTGTTTTCTTCGAAAACGAAAAAGGCTTTCCATATTCTTTGCCCTTTTCCGTAGTCGTTGTCTCCTAGACGATTGGGTTCTTTAATGATATATGCACGTGTCACTTTCAAAATTATGCTCTCTTATGGGTTCATTTTATATAATCATTAAACAACCCTTTTCGTAGTCCCATCGCACAAGATGGCCTCGAAGTCAAAGGCTTTGCAGTGATAGCTTGCCAAGCCAATTTGACAAAAACTGTACAGCTAGTTACTGCAACAACCTGTTGAATAACAGTACATGTTTGGTGACATTCATGTGCACGAGTTTTAGATATTTTCTCTGTGCACCGAATTTGCTTGAGATTGCTACAATTATGTACATGGCATAATGCCCGATGAATCTATTTCTTTCTCCTATACATGGTTGGATGTCTACATTGATTAATTTATGAACGAGTCGTCTTTATGCTCTTTATAAAAATTGATCAATGACACGTGTTATGTATATATATATATATATATTATTTAAGCTCCAATAAACTCAAATAACTATCTTTTGGTGTCTTACTTTTTTTTTCCGTAGAATTTCATTAGATACCCTTAAAAGTTTATATTATTTAATTTCATAAAAATAATTACATTAATTATTATAGTAAATTTCTAGATAAACAACTTATTGAATAATAGTACATGTTTGATAACTTTCATGTGTATGAGTTTTAATTCTATTTTCTCAGTGGAGTGAATTTGCTTGAGATTGCTACAAGAATTCCAATTTATGTACATGGCATATCAACAAATCTATGTTTTTCTCCACTTGGGATATGGGAACATCTAAATTTGCCACAGGGAAAAAAAAGAAAGAAGGAATCTATTCTACTGTACATGGTTGAATGTCCTGGTTGATAAATTTATCAACCATTCATATTTGCGTCCATTATAAAAATTGCACAATGGGACGTGTATGTGTATATATATGTATATGCCTCTAATATATTAATATAATTTCATGCAAAGAAGGATTTTTAATTTCTCCCGTCTCAATGGTAGGATAATGATGATATTATTAAGTTACGAAGGTCTTAATATATAAAAGAAACTTTAAATTTATTGATTTCATCAAGAAATTGGACTAGATTAGTCATTTCAACAAAAATAAGCCTCCTCGGATTAACTTTAACAAAAAAAGGCTTAATTAGAAAGGAGTAATAAATAGACAAGAATATTTACAATTTATTGAATTTTTCTTTTTAGAAATAATAAAATAAGTTGAGTGGTCACTCAATTGTAAATTGGGCTATCTATAATATTCTGATTCCAATATCAAACCATAACGATGCCTTAAATCTGTATTAAGAATGTAGTATAAAAGAGCTAAGATGAATATAGCATTAAATTTAAGCTCAACCAAGACTCTCCAGACTTAAACTCGAAAATTCCCTCGAACTAAATTCAATTTGTCGCTCAAGTGTAGCTAGGGTCAAGTAGAACATATGTAGATATACCATGCCAAAAGTTTAAATAGTATCTCATATTGTTCAGATAAAAAAAAAAAAAAATTGAAACCTATACAAACCCGTATCCCATTCCCTTCCTATAAATGGTGCAAATGACTTTCTAGAAACTCCTAAACCATCAATGTACTCACTTGAGGCTCCATTATATATCATATCTCAAGTTTGGTCCGATATCCTATATCCATATATCTAATTGTTAAATCTATATCTAATATTGTTACTCTAAATTGCTTTATATATATATATATATATATATGTTTGATTGATAGCTAAAATTTTTAAGCCAATTTACAAATTCCAAATATGAAAACATTGACTTTTTAACCTAAAAGATTTAATCTACTCTATTAAAATGTATAAATTCCAAATTATTAATAATTATTTATCATAGCATAACATAGATAACAAATATATTAAAATGGCAATTAGGAATTTTTAGCTTTAATATTTGTCATTATTCCATTGAAAACCACATAATTCCAAATATTAAAAAATTTCCAAAAAAAGATTTTCATAACCAATAACTATATTATCATCCCTAAAAGTCAAACATTTTGAATATGTTCAATTTTTTCAACCTACATACTCCATAAATTTCATATCTTGTATGTCTTTCAAAATCCTTTTACTATTTTGGATTTTTTAAAATTTATTAATAATATTATATTATTAATAAAATATTACCAGAAATTATTATTAAATTCGAAATTATTAAAATTAGTACTCATTTGGATTTATCCATTTGAAAATGCTAATATTTTGTAAAAGGTTCTAAAAGCATAGATTTTTGCAACAAAATTTAATTAAATTCATAATTTTTTAAAATTAGCTCCAAAATTGGATTTTTCTAAAATTATTAATTAAACATATATTTTTTGGACAAAATTATGAGAAAATTTGGGTTTTTTTTATGACAGGTAGTATCAATTTGCTTAGATATTTAAATAGTTACTATTAAATTTGTAATTCTTAAAATATTCACAATAGTTTTACACTTTCCAAAAAGATTATTATAATTTATGAAGTTCTTCGTAAATTTGCTATAAATTCATATATTTTCATAAATCAAATGAAAATCCAAATTTCTATTTAATTTATAAGAAAGTTCGAATTTACAGAAAAAAATTATATTATTGACAAGAAAATGCATAAAATGCAATTTCTTTAGGGTATTGTACATATAAACAAAAAAAAAAAAGATTTTTTGTGAAATATTTTGATTATGATATGTTAATGCAACAAAATTTTTAATTAAATTTGGAATAATATAAGAAAAACAAAAAGATTTGTCACTTTTTTAAAAAATTTTTGGTTCTAAAAAATTAACCAAACATATAATACACCAGCCAACAACACACATTTTTAGTATATTGCAAATATCAAACAACCACAATAAATACATTAAAGTAAATAAAACATCTACAACATCATAAACATATCTATTACCATTGCAACATTAAACTTTAATTAGTAACTCAAAAAGCTACAAAAATAATGATCTTCCTTCACAAACAATATGTCAAACATACTTCTAATGCATTTCTACTAAGATTTAAACTCGCATAGTACCCATCAACAAAAAAAAAAAAAAAAAGAAGCCAATTTTCCAAATTAAATTCGTAAGAAATGCAAAAACGTACATGTTGATTTATCACCAAGTTGATGCCTACAACAAAAAAAAAAGTTAATTAATTAAAGAAATTGGAAAAAAAAAAGGTAGAAATATATGAAAGAAGAGAGGAAAATAAAAGAATCTTATGTACATACTTGTTAGTTTAGCAAGAATCTATACTAGCAAGAATTCGTCGAGCATCAAACGATGATTTAAGGCAACTACCTCGAATAACCTACCATTAGGGCCGACTATGGTAATGAGGGCTTGGAGTACAACCCCTATATCCAACTTGAGAACTTGGAGCTTTGCCTGGTTAAAGCTCTCCAAGTAAGCCTAGATTGTCTTGTTGGGCCCTTGCTTGATGTTATAAAATGTAAAGTAGTCCCTTTAGGACACCTTATTGCTAAGGAAGCGCTGTTGAAACTTTGTTGCCAACTCATTGAAGCAGCTAATCAAGCCATTTGGCAAAGTGTTGAACTAAAGGAGTGTGGCATTTGTTAACGTGCTAAGGAAGGCTTTACACATGATAACATTTTAGAAGTTGTAAAAGCTCATCATTATGCGAAAGTATACAAGATAGCTGTCTAGGTCACTCGAGCCATCATAGCTACTCAAGTGTGGGAGCTTAACTCCTTGTGAGAACCTCTCCTCAAGTATGAGAGGCATGAAAGGGCTATACACTACGCCTGGTCATGATATGCGAGCTAAGGACTTGGCTTTTTTTTTTTTTTTTGTCGCACGTGTTAGAAACATGGTGAATGTAATCATCTAACTCTTAGGCATTCATGTCCTCAAGTGGCATTTGGGAGTGTCTTAGAGAGAGCTCCTTGGTCACTCTATTCATGCTAAATTGCTCACCCGACATGTGTGCCTTATCGTGGATAAAGTTTAGTTGATTACAAAGGTCGTTGGGAAGGCGACAATCAAGTTAAACATGCTTACATAGGCACACGAGGTTCGTAATAGTTACTAGAGTAGAGCTAGTGCTCCACCTGCTCGATCTTGTAGATAAGATGACTATAGCTTGTTCCTAGCGGCATTTCTCTTATGCCTTTATCAAGGAAACTACTTCCCTATAAAGAGCAACATTAAATTCCTACCATTGACAGTTTTCTTCAATCATCTGGTAAAACATCACCTTGAGTTATTGCAACTCATATGTTAGGGTGACTAAAGTGGGTGGAGTAGATGATCATGGTAATGGTGGTGATGACCTACCATCTTCATCTTGCCGATAGGCTTAAGGATATATGTTCTTGATTCTTGCCATGTTTGTGTGTATTTGCCTAAAGCAGTAGATGCTAAATGTTGATGTGTAATATCTTGAGGGGTTTGTTAATAATTTCTTCAAGTGGTCCATCTACCTTGCTTAGTGGAAAACCTGCAAAAAGCCCTATGTGGTTATGCGAATAGAGGCCTTTCAATACTTAAGTTAGTAAGGAGAGAGTGAAAGCCAATAAAAGAGAGTGTTTACATATTTTTTGGGAGTGCCCAATATGTCAATGGGAATCGAAGTGAATGAAAAGAGAAGGATCTAGTACCTTTAGCTCCTTGTCCTATTTATAAACCAAGAAGCTCACCTATCAAGGACACATGTCGTCTTAAAGTTCGATAATATATGGTATCTATAGAGGCATGTGCTATAGGGGTGAGATAACGATTTAGTCATTTAATCGACCTTAAATAGGCCGGCAGCTACATCTGAAACTTAGGGTACTGACATGTATAGAGCTATAAGGCATGCTGGTTGTACCACAAATGCTAGAGGGCAATTAATACAGAGAGGGGGGGTGGGAGAGTGTGAGGTAAGGACATTATGGGCATCGAGTTGCATACTAAAGACCTATACGTACTCGAGAGGATAGATGCTGCTTTAACCCTAAGAGTCAGGCTAAGCTTTTTAAGGATTGTGAGGTACTTGAGGGAGTTGAGGTGTTCAGGTTAGCCCGAGCAGTTCGTGCTAACTTGTGGATGGATCGAGCAAGGTGAGGTGCTTAATGGACCCTGAGCAGCTCAAATGCTAGAGCCAAGCTCGCTGGACGAGGCGAGGCTCCTTATTTTGGGAAGGTACTCTAAGGGACCCAAATAGGTCGAAGCACTCAAATTGGGCCTTAGGAGCTTAGGCCTAAAATGGACTATTAATGGACACTGAGCAGATTGGATGTTGGAATCGAGCTCACCGGTTGAGGCTGGTCTCCTCATCTTGGGAAGGTGCTTGAAGGGACCCAAGTAAGTCGAGGCACAAGGACTAAGCATTGGAAATCTAGGCCAAAAATGATCTCCTAAAAAAATGAAAATTGGATTTTTTTAAATTAATTAAAATATTTTTTTGACCAAAATAATGAGAAAATATATTTTTTGTTTTGAAAGTAGTATTAAATCATTTTGATTTTTAAAAAAGTTATTGTTAAATTTGTCATTCTTAAAATATTCACAATGGTTTTATACTTTCGTAAAAAATCATTATAATTTATGAAGTTCTTTGTAAATTTGCTATAAATTCATACATTTTCAGAAATCAAATGAAAATCCAAATTTCGATGTAATTTACGGAAAAATTTGAATTTATATAAAAAATTGATAGTAAATTTGTACTTTAACCAAAAAAATGCATAAAATGCAATTTATTGAAGGTATTGTAAATATACACCAAAAATAAGAATTTTTTGTGGAAATGTTCTAATTATCACATATTAATGCAACAAATTTTTCAATTAAACTTGGAATAATATAAGAAATATACAAAGATTCGTCACCTTTTTGTTTTTTAAAGAAAAAAATCGTTTCTAAAAAATTAACCAAATATGTAATACACCAACCAATAACACACATTTTAAGTATATTACAAGTATCAAACAACCACGATAAATATATCAAACTAAATAAAACATCTACAACATTATGAACATATCTACTACCGTTGCAACATTAAACTTTACTTCATAACAAAAAAAAAAAAAAAGCTATAAAGATAATGATCTTCCTTCACAAATAGTATGTCAAACATACTCCTAACACATTTCTAGTAAGATTTAAATTCACACAATACCCATCAACAAAGAAAGAAAAAAGAAAAAACAATTTTATAAATTAAATTTGTAAGAAATAAAAAAACATACATGTTGATTTATCACCAAGTTGATGCCTACAACACAAAATGAAAAAAGGTTAATTGATTAAAGAAATTGAAACAAAAAGTGGCTGAAATATATGAAGGAAGAGAGGAAAATAAAAGAATCTTATGTGCATACTTGTTGGCCTAAAAGAATCTATACCAGTAAAAGCAATGATCATATCATTGGATTATAAGGACTGACAAGTAATAAAATATTAGGTTTGTTAATTTCATCAAGAAATTGGAGTAGATTGATCTTTTGGGTTGTATGTTTAGTTAATAAAAAAAAAAAAAATTAAGTCTTTGGTAATAAGGCTTAGAAAGACAGTAATAAATTATCAAAGACATTCAGGATCTATTGATTGTTTCTTTTTGGAAATAAAACTAAGCAAATGACAAAATCAATCATGTGCTTAATCAATTAAAAATTAAAAAGGTATACGATGTTGTGGCATTCCAATTTTGACATCAAACCATAATGATGATGTAGATTTGTATTTGGAATGTAATATAAATAGAGTGCAAATGAATGTAGCATTGAATTTAGGCTCGATTTGACACCTCAAAGCTCAAAGTCTGCATATCATTCAAGCAAAATTTCAATGAGTTATTCAAGTATTGCTAGAGTCGAGCTATATCTAATTATTTTGGAGTCAAGAAGAACATGAGTAGATATACATAAGAATTGCAACGTCATAGGCCCTTATCTCTTAATGGGGAAGGAAGGGATACTAAAGTCCAAAATGGTTACTGTTTAATTAGAAACGGGCACCAAGATTTAACTGTAAAGATCGAAATAATAGGATGAGATTGTTTTTTTTTTTGAGCTTTGATTGCATATGTTCTTCTTCTAACAATCACAATCTGTCTCTACCACCAATGCACATATTCTTTTTGAGTTTGTTCATCTCCATAATCATGGAGACTAGCTTGACTTCACATTCCTTGCGTAAATCTAGGAAGTCAAAAAGTAAGCCATTCACATGCACGTATATAGGAATTACACAATATTGTTTATCTTTTATAATACATTCACAAATAAACCATGACTCTGTTTATGAATTCATTTATTAAATAAGTCTTGTAAACATATTCAAAGTTCAATCCATAAACTCGTTTAATTTTAATATAACTAATATTTTAAAAGTTATAAGAGTATTATTTTCTTTTTTCTTTTTTTAATAAATATGTGAAGAAAGATGAAACAAGTATAAGTACAAAAATTGATAATAGTAAGTTAAGAGTTTAAGATTTTATTAATGATGAATAAGTAGACCATTTAAAAGTAACTTTTCACTTTACAAATACGTATACTAGATTTGAATTTATTTTGTATGTTATAATACTTATATTGGAAATCTCAATCTTTTAAAAGCATACAAATACTTAATAGTAACAGTAAATTTGAATTAAAGCTATATTTATATGAGAAGTGATGCATGATAGTTTAATAAGGTATTTTGAATTATTGGAATACTAATCAATCTCAATATTCTCAAGTTAGAAAAAGGGCACATGATATCTCAAGCATATCAATGTCTATGATAGCTTCAAAATCCGTATTTAGTATATAGTCAAATTCTTGATCAATACAGTAGCTCATTGAGGTTAGAAACAATGGAAGCTCTTTTATGTATAAAAGATTAATTTTATAGAGAATATAATAAACTAAATCATTTTTTATAAATATTTTAACATCATTTATCTTTATCAATACAATTTTTCATATGTACATTTTTTTATTGTCTCTAGAGAAATTACTATTAATAGTAATATACCATTGTAATATAGTTCAACTTAATATCAAGATGTCATATAATCACAATGTTCTCTTATTTAATCAGGAATGTTTAAATTTGCTATATTTGTTTGAACTTTGCTTTATTAAACTTTTGTTTGATTGAAATTTCATGTATAAGAGTTAAGACTACATCGTTTTTATCTGCAAAATATTAATTTTATAATTGTTATTTTCCCTATGAATTTATAACTTATCTTATAGAATTAGTTACAACTTTTTAGTTAATAAACAAGTTTGACTCAAACATGAAACATTTTATTAATCAAGTTAGATAATGGGTTTAGGTTTTCATATGCGATTAATAAAATAGATTGAGTTATAGGTTAAGATTTCTAAGACATGAACCTATTTAGATATGGATACAAGACACGACGGATTAACACGAATTGCCAATCTTATTTCTTATCCACTAGAAAGTTGCAATTTAAGGTTTTATATCTTTTGGGAAAGTTTAGAACCATTTAAATCTCTATTGACCAACCTCTTGGCACTTAAATAAGTTAAGAAGGATTTAGGGAAATATGAATAATTATATTATATAATAAAACCAAGCAACATGTTATATATAGGTTTTGTTTGATAGGATTATTTACACATAATGATGAGTGATGATGCATGTTTGAAAGCTCTTCTTCACCATAGTACATTTTCTCGGTATAAGTACACCTCTAAGTAAGACTATTATTGTGATATTTCATGAAATGTAGTTCCATGTATTAGTTTATTAAGGCTAAGTAGTGAATTACGTATAAATACTAGTAAAAGCTTTTAGACCAAGTGGTTGAAAGCGATCCTTTAATATTTGTTGGGTTAGTTATTAATTATTTTTGGATTGGACATGACAAATATAATCATAGAAATCCCTTGATAGTAAGTAGACGGTTCAAGGATGAACTAAGGTGGACATTAGTAGGTCTGCTTCAATTGCATATAGAGAAAAATTTCGAGGAGAGTGAGGAGTGTTATCGACGTGTGGCTCTTAGATTGTTTCTAGTATGACCTTTTGGTTGAGGGTGGTATGAATGAATCGAATCAGACATTAAAAAGGGGAAGAATTGAACCTAACTGCTGTTGTTATGAGGACACCACATGTTTCAAGGGGGCAAACTAGGATAACCTATGAAATGTAGTTTCTAATGGATTATAGGAGGGAAATGGTATTAATTTATAAAGGTCAAGTAGTGAATAAGATGTCAACACTAATTAAAAACTCTTAAATCAAGTGGTTGAAAAAGATATTTACAAAAATTAAGAAACTCATTTAATGAAAAAGAAAGATAGATTCAATTGAAACCAAACCCTACAAAGCCTACGGGTCGTAAAGCTATTGTTTTCTTCACGGACATGAAATATAGACGAGATCTAAAGGATGAGGTTTTATCAAAATATGTTCTAGTTTGTAATCTTTGAATAATAAAATGTAGTGATACTTTTAAATTGTAAACAAAATGACCAAAAGATTCATAATTTCATAGCATATTTTTAAAACTAGATGGACTATGTGATATAGGTTTTTGGACGGTTCTAACAAGCTATAAGATTGGTCCTAAATTCAAATGTTTACAAATTTTCCTTTTTGAAGTGAGACTAAATGAGTCAAGGCAAGTGTGTATGACTCAACTTGATTGGTCATTTTCCCAACTAGGGCTTGGCATAGAATGACTTATCATGAGCCATACACAATCTAATTCATGCACGTAGCATAGAACAGGGGCTTTCCTCAATGGCTTTCAAAAGTTTCTAATGGCGAATTATTATTAGGCATTATCTCCTTAATAAAAGGATATGGGACTAAAATCTGGTTCTTGCTTTCCTATATATAAATATTCTTACATCATTTATGACAAATGTTAGTACTATGGTTCTTGGACTATTACGTTTTTGGATAATATAGAAGTACGTTTTTTATTTTAAAGGATGTTATGTGTTTGGTTTTTTCCAACTATGTCAATAAATAGCAATACATAGTGCAACGATGATAAGAAACATGAATTTGAAAGAATAAACTATGAAAACACAGTACCTAGAGCCACAATTTTAAGAAACAAGAATTTGAAGGAACAAACAGTGAAAATACAAACATTACTTTTGCTCGTCTGTTAGAATTGTTTCTAATCAATAAGAAAAGCTGCATTCCAGTGAGCTTCCCTATTATAAAATCCTCATAATAACTTGTAGATGTCCTACATTGCTTAAGCAATGCAACTTCCCAAGTAGTTTGCTTCTATATAAGTAATTAATGCGTGTTTAAGTGTGTTATTAATTAATGATAGGTGGTTGACAGTCTCAATTTTCATTTGAAATTTTACATTCTCGCTCAGACAAATTGGCTAGTTCTAAGGGAAACATAGTCCAATTGAGATCGGTTCTCAATAGACTTTGTTCCGCCAATCGAATATATCTAATCTTAACTACACCAGGATAAACTTAATCTCTCTGTTTTTATAAACCTCTAATTATTAATTGAGGGCCTTTATGGCTCATCTTTTTGGCGTCACTGAGAACCATTCATACCTAGGTGTTTGGATAGAATTATTAACTACACACAATAGATACATATTAGACACATAAACTCCAACTAGGTGATTTAAGGTGTAGGATGATAAACTTTAATTGAATCAAAAGTGTGGATTTTGATTTAATTACTCAATGATTTTGGAATCTATTTATATGAGAATTGGAGCAGATCAATTTGAGAGATAAAATTTTGAATCGGAGTTTTGGAATCATAATAGCCAACTAAAAACAAGGTTAATCGATTAAATTTATCCATTACCTTATCAAGGAAGATGGGAAAACATATTGACTTGGTTAAGGGCATAGCTGCTTAACTCTTATAGTAGTTGCCCAAAAACAAGGCTTAGTTAATTAAAATTATTACTGCTGTTGATAGGGTCTTTTGAACTTAGACCCCTTAAACTCATATCGACCTAATCAGGCTCATGGCCTAGGTTGTTCTCCCCTAGATTTTGCCCCTTGCTTTTATGTCTAACCTTAGCCTAAGCCTACTATATGACTTGTCCAACAACAATGATCCGCAACGGTTATGACATTGCAGATAAGGCTGGTCAATTAAGTCAACCAATTGCCCCCTACAATTGCAAACTATGTCGAACCCTATAGTTTTACTACCCACAGCTTGCGAATGTGGCTTCTACCCTCTAACGACTTTTCAACTATTAGCTCCACTCCTCTATAAATACTAAACCACTTAATACTTTGTACACTTAAGCTATATTCTGCCATCTAGTATACTTGTTATCCTTTTCCATACACTTTGCTAACTTAAGCATCGAAATGACTATGTTGGACAATACTCCAATGTCCCCTATTGTTTGTTGTTTTGCAGCCTTTCATCAATATACTAAGCCCAAACAACTTCCAATCTCTACCAGCTAAAATCCAAAGATGACATTTAACACTGTTTATGGGAAACGAAACCTTACCTCTTATTCGAATACGCCCTAAACACATACCAAACACTACCCTTGTTTATCGTCATGTCTTTCGTTGACAACCTTGAGAACAACCAATTGGTGAAAAACCAACCTATGAATAACTAACCCCCAACTAGTAAAACGCTTGAACAGTGCTTAAAATGTAAGAAGCGACAGCTTAAGGAGTTTGCTACCTACAATATGACGCTCTACGCTAGCCTTGATGAAGCTGAAAGGTATAGTAGGCAAACCTATGAGCTTGAGGCTTCTAATGCTCGTACTAAACATAACAGCTAATAGCAGCAGCAAAATAATAGGGATCAACTACTCGATCCTTCTAGGGTAGGAGCAGCAAGTACGGTCTGCAGCCACTTACGACCACATCCTTGCTGGCAATGAGTAGGTAGCTAACTCCTATAGAGCATTGACACACTTTGTAGCGCGCAGAGCTTACTTAGTACAGGATGCCGACTTGAATGAGCTCTACGCGATCGTAAGGAGGCTTTTTGAGCAACAAAGGAGCAAGGAAACTAACAAAGCCAAGCAAGTTACCAGCAATAAAACCCCCTTCACCAAGGGTATTAGGATGAAGTCTTGCCTCCGAACAATAAACTTCCTACCTTAGACCAATACAACGACACTAGTGATCTTGATGATTACCTTCTCTATTTCTACACCCTCATGAACCTCCATGGTCATAGGAATGCTACTATATATAAGGCTTTCCTAAGCACTTTGAGGAATGCAGTTGGGACATAGTTTAACCACCAACCCGAAAATTTCATCGGCTCCTTTAATAAGTTGGCTCGTAAGTTTAGTCCTACTATAGGGCTAAAAAGCCCACATCTAAGGACACTTCATCCTTGTGCCTAATGAGGTAGAGTGAAGGAGAGACTCTGCAAGAATACGTAACCCGGTTCAACACCTGTCCACCTACAATGCTATCTTGGGACGACCAAGCTTGAATGCTTTAGGAGTCATCACCTTGTTCCTCCACCTAAAAGTTATGTTCCCAACCCCTACCGGAGTGAGAATTCGCAAATGTGATTAGAAGCTGTCCTGAGAAGTTTATGTTTGGGTCGTTAGAGTTGATGGTGTCTTTGCTTTAGAAACTAGCCCACAAGAGAAGTCAACTAAGAGAGGCGAGTCGAGTGAGAAGACTAAAGAGGTGAAGATTGACACCTCTCCTAACTAGATCACCAAAGTCAGGATTGAGACCCCTTCCAAGGCGAAGGAAGACGTAGTTGTCCCCTTACGGGCAAACTCAAATAGGTTCACCCGATTGGTGTCAAACATGCCCAGGATCTCCCTTGACTTGGCAACCCACAACCTCAATATTGACGCTAATGTACAGCCTATCAAGCAAAAGATGTGACATTTCACACTTGAAAGGTAAGTTGCTATTGAGGAAGAGATACAAAAGCTACTTAAAGTCGGCTTCATTAGAGAGGAGATATATCTGATTTGGCTTGCCAATATAGTGCTAGTAAAAAAGAAGTCCAAGAAGTAGCATATGTGTGTCAATTATATCAACCTCAACAAAACCTGCCCAAAAGACTGCTTCTATCCTCCTAGGATTGACTAGCTAGTCAACTTTACGTTGGGACATGCTTTACTCAGCTTTATGGACGCCTTCTCAAGTTATAACTAGATCAAGATGGACCTAAAGGATGAAGTACATGCCTCTTTTATCACCAACTTCTACACCTACTGCTACACAATCATACCCTTTAGGCTCAAAAATGCCAAGGCAACATATCAACATATAATAACTAAGCTATTCAAGCCTTTAGCTTAGGTGGAACATAAAGGTATGTATTGACAACATGATTCTTAAGAGCAAGTAATCAGGCAATCATGTTAAAGGCCTATAGGAAACCTTTGACTAGATGAGAAAGTATGATATGAAGCTAAACCCTCGAAAGTACATATTTGGGGTCGGCTCTGGTAAGTTCCTAGGCTTCCTAATCACCTATCGAGGAATCGAGGCTAACCTTAAGAAGATACAAGCCATTAGGGATATGAAGCCTCCATCATCTATCAAAGACGTACAAAAGGCCATTAACATGCTAGCTACGTTGAGTAGGTTTGTCTCCAAGAGCATAGATAGATATGTTGAATTCTTTAAAATCCTTAAGAATCCGAAGGGTTTTGAGTGGACTCCCCAATGTGTAACAGCTTTCAATGAGTTGTACAACTTCTTCGTATACCCTCATATCTTCTTTAAGCTTATTCTAAGGGAGAACTTGTATTTGTAGCTAGTCATTAACGATTGGGCACTACCTTCTATGTTAGTTAGATTATAAGGGAAAGAGTATAAGCCCGTATATTACGTTAGCCATATTCTCCAGGGGCCTAAGGTCAAGTACACTAGAGCAGAAAAATTTGTCTTGGCCATCATCACCTCGGCACGTCAATTCAAGCCTTACTTTTAAGTGCACCACATTATCATGCTAGCAAATCAACTACTGCGTACACTACTGTAAAAGCCTAATGCGTCTAGACAAATGATGAAGTATGTGATGGAGCTAAGCGTGTATGGCATCCAATATTAAACACGAACAACCTATAATGTACAAGTACTAACCAACTTCATGATAAAATACACAAGAGAGGAGGAAGCACCATTAAGGGATGACAAGCCTATGTGGACTCTCCATGTTGATAGATCATCTACCTTGGGGGGTAGAGGTATTGGCTTAGTACTCTCTAGACCGCATAAGATCACTTTCTACTGTGCCCTCAAGTTCAAGTTCGATATGAGCAACAACAAATCTAAATACAAGGCCTTGACCGTCTATCTTAAGTTGGCTAAGGAGTTCGGTGCTAAGCACCTATAAGTTTTCTCGAACTCGATGTTCATCATTCAGTAAGTCCAAGACCAATTTAAGGCTAAGGACAACACTATTGCAAGACACTTAGAGAAAGTGAGGAGTCTCCTAGCTAAGTTCCCCTCGTGGAACATCATGAAGATCCCCCAAATCAAAAACTCAACAGTAGATTAACTGTCTAAGCTTGCCTCCATGATGATATAGAAGCCTAAGGTGAAGGATAGGAAAATTTTCATTAAGTACTTGCTAGAGAAGAGCATAACTTTGGGCTTAGCTAAGGTCTTAAAGCCTTAAAGCCCAAAGCTACACCATCAAAGCCGAGCTAGATAGACCCCATTCGGAGTTACTTAAAGTAGGGTACACTCTTCAATGATAGGAGAGAGGCAAAAAAGTTAAGATACAATGCCACCAACTATACATTAATCGATAGCATCCTATACCATAAGGGAGTTAGCCTTCGCTTGCTTAGATGCCTTTGAATAGATAAGAGGCTATATGTTATGGAAGCTCTTCATGTTAAAGTGTACAGCAACTACATCTAGTTATAAGCCCTGTATAACTGGGTTCTACAACTCGGATAGTACTAGCCTATTATGAGGTAGGATGCTAAAGCTATAGCTCAGAAGTACCCCAAGTGTCAACAACATGCCCTAATCAATTATGCTCCCAACACTAATCTCAAACCCCTGACCAGTCCATATCCGTTTGCTTAGTGGGAAATCAGCATTCTTGGCGCCTTCCTTAAGGCTTTGGGAGGACAGTAGTACATCATTGTAGTTGTCAATTACCTCATGAAGTTAGTCAAGGCCGAGGTTATAGCCAAGATCATAGAGAGAAGCATTGAGCCATTCATTCGAAATAATATCCTCTTCAAATCTAGAGTCCTTAATGCTTTCATCATGGATAACGGGCATTAGTTCAACAACCCTAAGTTTAGGAAATTTTGTGCCAAGAACTATATCATGCCCTACTTTACCTCGGTTGCCTACCCTCAGTCTAATGACCAAGTTGAAGTCACTAATCATATCATCTTTAAGAGCCTCAAGAAGAGGGTAGATAGAGCTCAAGGTACTTGGACAAATGAGCTACCCGATATCTTGTAGGGATACAGGACTGCTAACCACACCTCTACTAGTAAGACACCATTCTGCTTGGGGATTGGGTTAGAGGCAATCCTCCCCATCTAGCTTGAGCTTCCTAATATCCAAACTTAAAGTTTCAATGCCAAGTTAAATGAGTCCCTACTATAGGCCAATGTCGACACTATCAAAGAAATCAGAGACCTCGTTGCAGCTCGAGTGACTACTTATTAACACTGAGTAACTAAGTATTATGATCAAAAGATTAAACATAAGAAATTTAAGATTGGTGACTTAGTCTGCCAGAATCTAGAAGCCATAAGCTCATATAAAGGACAAGGGAAGATGGGCCCTAATTTAGAAGACCGGATCAAGGTAAGAGAGATCTTAAGAAATAAAGCATACAAGTTAGAAAGATTGGATAGCAAGCTCATCCCACGCACTTAGAATGTTGATAATCTCCAGCCTTGTTTTGACTGATGTATAAATCTCTTGTAAACACTTTTGTAAACATCAATAAAAGTTCTGTTCCTCATGTATATACCCTATATTTTTTATTCATTGCTCTCTCTCTTACTCCCATACTATGTCCTAGCCCTCAAAAGGTGAACAGACTGCTATACGCTTTTTCAGGCTAAGGTAGGTTGGAATGTCATTGACCTGATCTCCCCTTAGGTAACCTCAGTAAGGGGAAATATCCCTTACATAACTAAGTAACTCCTATAATCACTTACTTAACCTCCCTTGGGTAACTTTAGTAAAGGGAAACACCTATTACACAATCGAGAAACTCCCATAACCAAGCAAAATAGAATGCCACCGACCTAAATCCCCCTTCCCCAAATAGGTAACCTTAGTAAAGGGAAACACTACTTATGCAATTGAGGAACTCCCCTATTAGATGCATGTTGACCCTACCCCTAAATATTTCTAAGTATATAAGTTAACTCCGCGACCAAGTAGTCAAGTACAAGTACGTAAAGACTATGTATCAAACAAAGCAGTAAGAGTTTAATAGCACCAAGAAACAAAAGGCAAAGGAAAAGAACAAATTTAAAAAGCTGAACTTCATTACTTCAAAAGCATTTACAAGGTTAAGGCCAGCATCCCGACTTACTATACAATCCTTCTCACCTAAGTATAAGGAAAAATAAACAAGTATAAAGAAAAAAGGGGAGGGGGATAGTAGTTTATCATTTCAAATCAGCCAACTCTAAGAGCTCTGAAAAGTCTAATGCATCAATTCATTCAAAGGATTGATTCGCTTGTGATCCCTACTCTTGAGATGTAAAGGGAGTAGTTGAGGTTATCTAGCTTGGGTTAGTAAGAGGATCACTTTGACCCTAATCATCCTTGGAAGCAGTCTTAAGAGTGATCACCTACTGAGCTACCAGAGCAAAGGTGGATAGAGGAACGTCTTGCCCATCGCCGGTAATAGTAGGGGTACCTTGGGCTGCATTGGCTACTTGAGCAGTAGCCCTCTCTCGTACTTGAGCTACTCGCTCCTCCTTGTAAGTTAGAATGTCTAGAAAGTCTAGGATGTTTAGGTCAAGCTCAAGATGTTGTGTAAACATGCCTCTTTTAATGTCCTAGCCACACTTAGTGGAGATATCCCCCAGCTCTTCATATCACCAAGAGGGTCATGAAGAACTCGCTCACAACCTTATCTGTGGTGGCCTCGTTGAGTAACTCCCCTCTCTCTCTAACTTAGAGATGATCTCTTTCATCTCCTTAGCTTCCTCTTAGAGCTTCTGGATCTTTATCTCCATCTTAACCTTCTAGCTTGCCAGCTTTAGCAACATCTTCCTAGCAATCTCACAGTCGGTTACCTTCATTACCATCTTAGTCTCCAACCTTAAGATCGACCCGCTTAACTCCTCCTTCACCTTTCTCTCTTCCTCTAACATCTTTAAGAGGTCAACCTTGGACTTTTACTCCTCCTCTAATGGAGCCTCGAGCTTATTGGCCTCTTTCACGGCCCTCTTGGCTACCATTCAATTATGCTCCTTCATCTACAATTTGGCTTTCAGCATGGTCATCTATACATAAGAGTAATGCAAACACTAATTATCCTTGCTAAATATTTCATAAAACTTATTAGCGGACGATGATGCCTCCCTCAAACCCTTGTTCGTGCTTAATACCTCCTTGTATAGATCCATTACCTCATTGAGCAGGGTACTATAGTCCACTAGCCAAAGTAGCACTTGGCCATGCTATTATAAAGAAACATGTGAAACATGATTAACCTTGATAAAGACCCAAAGTTGCATTAACAAAGAAGAACGCAATTTAAGGAAAACAAGGACTTATCTACTGAATAAGTGAGCTCAAGTGACCTGCCATTTCCAAAGGAGAACCCACCTTGGTCCTTAATAGGTCTTCGAAGATGGCCAAGTCAATATACTAATAAGGGTGACCTAAAGGCCAATCGTAGATGTATGACCGACTGGTAGGCTTCCTGTACTTCTAATTCTTAGGCTTAAGGGCCTTATCCCTAATAGTCTTGAAGACCTTTCTCTTTTACCCCACCAACTCTACTGTAGTGTTGGCCTCAAGCTCAGTCCCCTTACCTTAGGAGGAAGGAGGGAGCATCAATACGTTTAGTATGTCAAAGCTGACACTTCTGTTACTCTCATCTACCACTATGATGGGTGCAGGAGTAGGTTTAAAGATGGTTGTGGGAAGGACCATGCTCATAGGCTCGACGATTGACAACTCGATAAGGGTACCGCTAAGGGGAATCCCTTATAGTAGAGTTGTAGGATCGACCCTATTGGTCTTTCCCGCCCCTAACCTCAGTATTATAGCCTTATCCTTAGGGTCAATAGTCTTGCAAGTCGATACTACCCTACCCTAGTGTCTCCTCATCATCTCAAGCTCAAAGGGATGGGGTATCTCCTTAGCCAACTTCTTGCTTACAAGGAAATAAATAAATAGTGTCAACACAAGATAAATTTACCATGACTATCTATCAACTCTATCGTGACCAGCACAAGCAAGGAAGATCCTCTTAGTCCTCAAAAGGACATTGGATGAAGCATAGTTTTAAATAAGCCTACACTAATACGATGGAAGAGGCTGTTTATGTTAAGGATGAACTTGCACCTTTTATCCACTTCTTCACCATAGCTTTCTTCATGCTTAGGAAGAGCTCAGAGATTGGATACTTGAAGTATATCTCCAGTGTCTCCTCAGTATTGATCTCTTTAATGTGTCTTAAGGCCACGAAGGCCATTATTTCTCGCGTGGTTTCAACATCACTAAGGCTAAGCTCCTTTTGACTACTAATTCAGACTAATGCGGTCCTTCGTATCTAAAAGTTTTCCTGCTTAGGCAACTCTACCACCAGGAACTTGTCCTACTAGCCCTTTATGGAGTCTACTAAGCCTCCAAATAGTTTCCTCCTTAGACAGTTTTGGAAGTACGTCCATCCATTCAAATTCTTCCATAGGAAGAAGTGGTTGAAGAGTTCTAAAGTAACCTATAACACCAGGTACTCGCACAACCCTTGAAATGACTTCAATACCCTTTACCCATTGAGAGGGATTTACGCCAAACTACGTTGGTGATAATCAAAGAGTTCCTTCTCAAACTCAACAAGGGGGAGGCACATCCCATACTCCAAACATTTCTCAAATACTGTAAAGCACCTCCCTGAAATTAAAGGAACCCTCCCTTCCCTCCTTGGAAATCATACTACCTAGCCTGGATCGATTTAACCAAGAAGTTACTCAAGACCCAATTCATGGTGGACAAATTCTCTTGCTAATTCATCTGCTCAGGCCCATGTCTGTCCCATGTCTAGTGAACAAATCCACCGATGGTGGCAAAGGGTTGCTTTCATAAACATCCCTAGGGATGGCACTAATGAGCCTTACCCTATCCAATGCCTCCACCACTTTTCTTGACCACCCACCCAACTATACCAGTAATAAGACTTTATCCTCTCCTTTGTAGGGAAGATCACTCCTTGTGACTTTGGAGTCCATCGTTGGATTGTATTTTGATACGTCTAAAGGCATCTCACCTATGTTTGCTCTATTGTTGGTTGACATCTTGATGATGATGAAGAACAAAGCTTGAAGGAAAGTTGAGAATAGAAAGCTTAAAGAGTTAAGAAGATGAGAGCTTTTGTGATATAGTTGAAGTTGTTTGAGATAAGTATAGATTGAGTAAGAAATACATAAAGAGTGTAAATGGTTATATTAAGGGGTATTTATAAGCATAAAATTTGGGGAAACACAGTAACAGTTATGGGGATCTATGTAAATGCGATCTCCCCAATATAGCCTAATAGATACACCGATCGATGATTTTGATCGAATAACCTCTTTTAAGTAATGTGACAATTACTCCTGTACACATAACTATGTATGATATGACAGCTGTCATGTAGCAATAAATGCACTAGGGAAACATGCGCCAAGTCAAGAATTTGAAAAGCTTAGCTTCTCTAAGAAGTTTCGCATAGGTACTTTCGCTTTCTACACCCCCTATAACATTCCAACGAGGCCATACCTCAGCCCGAACACACTAATCTGGTCCAACCCTACCATCATTTACCTAATCACCTCTACATTAACCAAGTGAAGCATCAACTACTCAGCACCCATTATCGCCCTAGGAGGTCGAATATCCTGTGTTCCACCTCGACGCGTAAGTACTTAGCTTGACCCAATTAACAGATTGCTTAGATCCCTCATTCTTGTATGGCCCCTAAGTAACCCAACTTGAGCATCTCTATCACAATCTTCTCTTTAACTTTGATTCCAGTCATGCCATGTTAAAACCTCCCTTATGATGTTGGCACAACATTCATTACATCACCCAACCAACATGAGCACCTCAAGACCAAATTGACCATATGCCTAAGGAGCCCATCCTTCCTTTCTCCTTGCCTTCACTATGGTAATGAGACTATACAGGTGAGGGGTAAGGAGGGATAAGTATTGATAGGGCCTCTTAAACCTGAACCTCTTAAGCTCATACCGACTTGATTAGGCTCATGGCTTAGGTTGTTCTCCTCTAAGTTTTACCCCCGTACTTTCATGTTTGACTTCATCTAGGGCCTACCATACAACATGTCCAATTGCAACGATCCACAACAGCTATGACTTTATGGATAAAGCTGGACGATTGGGTCAACTAATTACCCCCTAAAATTACGGACCACGATAGACCCTATAGCTCCACTACCTACAGTTTGTAGATGTGGCTTCTACCTATTATTGACTCCATATTTCTATAGATAATAAACTACCATCTAACGGTAAGCCACTTGATACTTTGCGTACTTGACCTATATTCTGCCATCTAACACATTTGCTTTCCTTCTCTATATATTTTGCTGCTTAAGCATCAATATGGCCATGCTGAACAATAGTTTCTTATTGTTTATTGTTTTGCAAGCTCTCATCATTGTGCTAAGTCCAAACAACTTCCAATTTGTACCGATCAAAACCTGAAGATGACATTGTTGGTAGGTAACTTTTTGTCCAATAGGATATTGGTTGATTATGGCCCATCATAGCGAATTATAATTTTGTAGACTCTAAGTTATGCTAAGTCTTTAAGATTGATTTTCCAATTGTATGTATAGGCTTGAGAATCAAAAGGAAAGAAGGATTTTATTAATTAACTTGCTTAGTTGATATTGTTTGCCGTTTAGATGCTTGTTGAATGTATCTATAGGTAGTTGAATTATTGTAATAAAAAGCTTAAATATGATATAGATGCGGGTATCTATTGAATGTGTGCTATGTACATGCAACATGGTCCTCAAAAACATTCGCTTCACAATTCTTTTTTTTGACAAGTGCTGACACAACAATATAAACACAAATGAAACGCAATTATGTATTATCTTTTTTGCTACTAAGTGAAACTGATTAAATGGATAGGTGAAAATTTGTTAAATTGGTTGGATGATTAATGTGATGTGTATTGTTGTTTAGGATGACTGCATACACAAGAGGACAAACAACGTAATAATCAATTTGATTTGTTAGTAATTTATTGAATGAGTGAAGTTTATTGATTAGGGTTGGGATTGACTAGATACTTTTAAAGCATAATTATGCTGCTAGCTGTGATACATGTATCGACAATTCAATTCGTAAGTAAAATATGAATGAATTTAACATTGCCACATGCTTTATTCATTCAATAATTGCAAGACAAATCAGAAGAAGTGAAAAAGGTTATCCAATTTCTTAATATAGTCTTTATATTTTCGTAACAAAAGGTCGGCCTATTTATCAATTTCCTTGTGCTATTAAAGTGTCCGGTATACCTAAATACACCCCAATGATATTGTATTTCTAGTACGTGTCTTAAATTTTTGCTTCTTTTTCCTAACAAATTAGACACTTTTAAATTATAATTATGCTAATAAAGTATCCGGTTTGCATGAATACACCTCAATAATATGTCTAATATCTATGCTAGATTTTTGCTTCTCCTTCAAACGACTAGCTTTCTCCATGTGTGGGACACACTTCGTACGACTTATGAAAAGAAGTACCGATGCCCTATCTAGCAATAGATAAGGTTGTTGAGCATCTTTGCTAAATTTAAATTCCATCAATCCTCAAAACCACTCATTTCCCGACATAGAATAGACTAGTTATCCAGATAATTATAATTCAAATAAAAAAAAGGCCATAAAATCATTTTTTTTTTTTTCGGTGAACAAAATCATACACTTATGATTTTATCCATATGAACATGATGTAAATTAACCTAAGTCCGGGCATGACCCAAGAGGCACGATGAGTTGTTATAACGTGTTCTGTATACATTGCACTTCCTCTTCACACAAATTGAACACATATAGAGGTCAAATTTGCCGTCGACAGAATTTTCACATTTACACGTTTGTGTTATATTCAACAACATTGAATTTACATATTTCTTAAATTATTGTTCCATAATGTGTCACGCATAAAACAGTATCTCTCTAAGCATTGAGCAAGAGTACCCATACCATATCATAATCATTATATCTTGATTTTAATTGAAATATGAAATTGTTGAATATGATATTTAACTCAACTTCAACTTGTTAAATTTATTATCTCTTACCTTACTGATTTTACTTGACACTTTATTAAATACTAAGGGATAGTAGAAGGACATTCTTCTAAAAATTAGATACTAGTGACTAAGGATGTATTTGTTTCATGGAAAAATGCATTTCCACAGTTTTTTCTTTTTTTCGATAACTCTTCCTAATAAAATTTTGTAGTCATAAAATATTATCGTAATATTCTCAATGGGTTGCAAAACTAGTGCCTAGTAATGGTCAGTATCCACAAGAAAGAATTAAAAAAATGCTAAAGGGAAATAAGAAAATCATTTTCCGTTGATATTTGTTTTGGTGGATAATCACCACCATTGTCATCAACTATGATATTCATCTTCCACGGCTAGTTACTGCTAAAAGCCATTAATAATTATAACATGTTGAGAACTTCCCGGTTTTTTTTTTTTCTTAACTATGGGAGAGAGGGATTTAAATCCTAATCTATTCTGACAAAAGACTAATAATGATACCACTAAGTTACAATGGCCTTAGTAACCTCTTAGATTACAATGAAATATTTAATAGTTCTAAGACTTTAATAATAATCAAAATTGTTAAACCTAAAATAAGATGTTGACCCAATAATGAGAAAAAGGTCAAGGGTTGAGGAGTTAAATTAGGGTCAAATCAAGATAACTGGAGCTAATATTAAATATAACTCATATTTATTTGTGAAATAATAAAGGTATCTATATTCTTGATATTTGAAAGTTAAAAATTTTACAATTTACTTTTTTTTTTTTAAATCAATATTTATTTTTTTAGTAAATTGTTACATACTTTGGGGGTAATTGTGAAGAAAACGATACGTTTAACCAAAAAACATCCTATAAAAACCAAGTTCAATTGATAGGTTCAACTGAAATTGACTCGGTGGATCAATTCAATTTGACACATTAGTTATAATAAGAATTGAAAAAGAAATTTGGAAAGCATTTTCCGTTGAAGAAACATCCTAATATACTTTTCTCATTTTAATTCCATATATAACATGCATGTTGGATTTTTTCTTTCTTTGTAAATAAAATATTTCTATTTTCAAATAGCAAAACGTCAGTGCTATCGGCTTAACCAGATGAATTATGGTTACTTCATAAGAAAAATCAAAACCCCGATTTTGACATTTCCCTGTTGAAACAATGAACTTCGCAATGCTTAAGCAAAATGGTAGATAATTGCCGATGCGGTTTGACTCACCTCTTATTGTAGGATTAACCTTATTCACCATACTTTGTTTCTGCTTTGTATGATTATACGTTCCATGTCAATCTTCCATTTTGATGGATTAATCTAATTCTTCATCCATGTTCATTTATATTTTTTTAAATTTAAACTATTGAATTTACAAATAAATCAATAATTCAGATTAAAAAAATGTTGAGACGGAGAATTAGACCTATCCCCTAAAAAATAAACATAAAATCATAAGAAAATCCAAAAATTAAGAATAATAGAGACTAAGTTTTATGGGCACAGTTCGATTGAGTTCTCCTTTCTACCTATAAGCAGATATATCAATCTAGTTAATCAGATTAACTATATAAATAAAACTCAAGTTCAAATTGAACTTTATTGAATTTGTTGCCGTACTATGTTGAAAAAAAAAAAAAAACTAATGCAAACAAAAAGAAAAACCTTACTCATTAAATTGAAAACCGACTTGAGAAACGAAGAAAAACAAAACGGTACTAGGCTCTTCATTTCGGTTCAGATTCTTATGCTCATCTTACGGACCATGTCAATTTTCTATTGCAACATCAAAGAGATTAAAAGATTTTATATGAATAGATACTTTGAGAGGCATATATCCTTATAAACGTTGTTGTAATATCTTTTGAACTTTCTGATTCAAAATATTTTAAAATGCGTCTTTCTTGGAATCAAGTGTCGTTGTCTTTCACCAAGGGGGAAAAAGTTAAAAAAGTGTTGTCCGCAAACGGTGTCCATATTCCTATTATGAAGCATATATATCATTTAGGGATTCAAAGAATTTATCCCTTTTTTTTTTTATCCATTTTGATTATATTGCCGTTCGCATCATATTTACGATTAATAAGGTTGTACATAAACCAATAGAATATATATAATGGTTTGATTAAGTTCGATATATTTTTTAAATAACCGACAAAAAAATTTTTTACTCTTCAATTATTCAGTCAAATTTCGCTATTCATATCATATATGTTAATTAGTGCGATGAAATTTCACTGCTCTAACTGACGTAAAGAGACATGTGGACAAGGGGAAAAGAAAAATAAAAAGGAGGTTGGCAATTTGCCCACTAATGTATTAGTGATTTTAAAAAAAGCTGTCAGTCAAACTAGCACTCAGCTTGCGTTAAATTGATTCTTTTTCTTTTATTTATAAATTCGGATTTTAATAAAATGTTTCATAAAATAAATTATATCCAGCAGAACTTTATTGTAAAATACTTACCTAAAAAGCTTACCCTTTGTGAAAAAAATGCAATGTTACAAAATAATACAATAAATTAATTATGAATCGATAAATCATCAATAAGTTACAAGATATTTCAAAAAATTCATCCATATTATTATTCACCAAATTTTAGCCAAAAAAAAAAAAAACACTTTCAACCATGTAAATGCATCAGCTATCATTTTCTTTTCTTTTCTTTTCTTTTTTGTGACAGTTTGGTATTTTCGGTTCATAGAATATTTTTCACATAAACAAAATTTGTGGATGTGAAGCTCATAATATTATCAATTTTCAATTTGTAAAAGAATATTAGAATGTTCCTCGTGAAATTTCTTAATTTTTTGCCCTTTTAATATATTTGTAGATAATTGAAATTTTTTTACGGAAATTTTATGGTGGAAGAATTAGTAACATTGAGATTTCTTAATTATTGGTAAAATCATTAAATTTTTGTGTTTTGAAATTCTATGTTTTCTTATTTTCTAATAATGATTTGAGAAAATTTGTGGATGAATATTACTATGCTTAATAAAATGCAACTATAGCAGCATTCTAGCCACTGATGTTTCACTTTATGCATAGTTATACACAAGACGGATAAAAATTTGTGGATTTGATTAGGGGTGGTAAATAAACCAAGTTGGATTAGGGGTTGTAAATAAACCAAGTCGGCTCACAAACTATTTGAACTCAACTTGAGTTTTATTTAAATTCAATTCGATAATAGTTGAGTCGAGCTTGATCTCAAGCTAGAGCTCGTATTCAAGTAGTAAATTGAGTCAAGCTTAAACTTTTAAATATTAAACTCGTTACTCATGAGTTTTAATCAAACTAGATATAATTTTTAATATATTTAAATATAAGTGAATATAATATTAGTTAGAAAAAATTTATAAAATATTTCAATTTAATCAAGTCGTGCTAAAACTTGTTATATATATTTTCAAGTTAAGCTCAAGCTTAAAATTTAAAGTTTAATTGAACTTAAGTTTCGAGTTTTTAAATTGAGTTCGAACTCGATCTCAATTCAATTCAGTTCGACTCGATTAAATTACACCCTTAAACAGGATTACATGAGATCAACATGCGCATAGCATAATAGAGGTTTCTTTACCTATAATCCTTGGCAGCTATGATTAGAATTTAGACTCAAACGTTGTACAGAGAGCCTACTGTGTGTCTTGGAGTCAGGTGGGATTACTTTGGATGGCAATTATGGAGGATCTCCGTTACAAACTTTGTTGCTATGAATTGCATTATAATAGATTGACATCTGACTAGTTTTATGTTTCCCTTGTGGCAAAAGTTTGAATGTTTGATGCAGCACATATGAACTCTAAATCGTACGATGATATGGGTAAGGATTTTACAATTTACTATAAGGGATGAAAAGGGAAGAAGGCTACACGACGGAATAGACTTCCTAAGGGTTATGAGTAGAGGATCAATGACTGGTGGGTACGATTATGACTTCTTCGATATAGATATGAATTCTAAGCACTTATTAAATTCTTTTTATGCAATGTAGCGTACTTCAAAGCTATGAAATACGACTTCATTCTTCCTAATCACAACATTATCGAGAAATCAACATCAAAGACAGAAAGAAGTCGTAGTATAACCATGCGACTGGCACGTGCTCATTCGTGCACCATAAGCTAAGCAATATCATTATCCGTCTTTGAATTTCAATACCAATGCACAATAATAGGGCCATCTAGATATCTAGATATCTAGATATATTTTTTTCTATAGTAGAACTATCTAGAATTTCAATACCAATCCCTCTTTGAATTTCTATAGTAGAACTATCTAGATTTTTTTTTTCCTATAGTTTAATTTGTAATAAATTTTAAATCTTCTGGTTGGACTCTATTTGATTTGTTGAGGTGCTAGTTGTATTTCGTTTTATTTTGTAATATGTACACAGCTAATGATTTCAGCTTTTATTTAATTTCCATATTTTTTAATGATTATATAATTAGGAAAATATTGATTATAATTGTTATATTGATAAATGGAATAATTATTAGGAATTAACTAAAGGAAAAATAAAACCATTAGTTAAGGGAAATTGGTATGTTATGGTAAAAAGGTTAAAATTTGAGCTTAATTCAATAAGCTATTAAAGTAGTCTAAACTAAAAACTCATTTCAACTATTCTCGAATCGTTGTTGGATAGAATAAGAAACCCAATTTTTAACTTGAGAGTAAATTTTGGTTAGTCATACCCTCTTATCTATAAGAATTAATGTAAAAAAGTATAATTAAATTTTGGACTATTGAAAGACGTATTGTAATTGAATTCATATTATTCTATTATTCATATTAACAATGATTCCCATATTGTAAAATAATTATGAGAGATAATACGAATCATCAAAGGGAAAATTTTACCAACTTACGTCATTGATGAAATTCAAAAGTAAAAAACTTTGGTTTTTATCGTGGTATTCTACTAGTGGAAGGCAGTATTATCACAGTCTCAGACGTCGTTGGGAGAATAAAAAGTCAATACCTACTTGAATAGTAAGTCATGAAGAAGGAAGTATTCGAAAAAGTCCAAGTTATGGCTGATTTTAATGCATTAAAAAAGGCTACCAGATCCAATCGAATCCTTTCAAATTACCTTGTAATCCCTCCTCTATCAACATTGCAGCAAAGCACTGACGAAAGTTAAATTGGCTCTCGAATGTGGCTTTGTAACATCATTGTTTATCAAAATATTACATGTGTCGGCATGTAGGTTTTTGTATGCAATAGAGCGCTTAATGCCCAGTACATTTTTGCTTATGTTTGAGGGTATGAATAATTTAGTATTTATGGGTTATTTTCTTGTGGTAACATTTATATAATTTATATATGATGCCCTTTGATGCATATGATGATGAGGTTGTAGGCTCCATTACGCATGTTTCCAATCATCTCAAATTTTCGTGACTCGTAACGGAAAGGTCACTAGAAATCCTAATCTTTTAATTATATTATTTTTTGGCGCGCAGTATAGGTTGTAAAAATATTGCCATCCTCAACACAAGTGCCTTAGCCGTTATTTTAAGGGCGAAGGAACTCCCTCCCAAATTCTTCAGCATTGGTAGTGGTTCTTGGCGAAGAATCAGGTTCTCCGATTCTTTGTTTTTTTTTTTTTCTTTTTTCTTCTGACGGTTTATCAAAAGAGAGAAAGATGCTTTACCTGATAGTAATTTAAAAGTAATTTTTTAAATATATATTAATAATATGTATATAATGAGACCTACATATAATATAAAAAAAAATTATGAGTAGCTTTTTTTAAATGACTTATGAATAAAATAATGAGTTTTTTATGTAGTACTGTAGCATTTAGAGAAACGAAATGGGTTCCCAAGATTAAAGATGGCCATATAGCTAGAATCTCCACAAATTAGTCATTAGTTTTCTTTTTCCTCTCTCTCTCTCTCTGTCTTTTAATCCAAAAAACTTGGCCATTAATTTAGTAGTGCAATTCATAACCATGTGTTCTAACTCTACCCTTAAAAAAAAAAAAAAGAATTTTTCTATTGTCCCATTTATACTTTTTAAAGGGATTAAAAATGGTACAATCCTTTATCACATTGTTGATTTAATATTTATTAAATCCAAACTATTTAATTAATTATATTTTCAATTGGCTAGATTTGATAGATAATAAATGAATGGTGAAATGGAAGCTAGATTTAATGAATAATAAATGAATGATGAAATAAAAGATTGGATTGATCCCGTCAAAATAATATATGGAACTATTGAAGTTACTATCAAATAGGCTTCATTTTTCCTTTTATTTTAAATGATTATGCATTTCTGTGGGTATCGAGAGAGAGAGAGAGAAAGCGGGGAGCAGGGGGAATCGGTAATCGATGGACAAACATGAATGCTCAAAAGGTTGGGGGTATGATTAGTTAAACCCTAAAACCTAATAAGGTTGTATAAATTACATAGAATAGATGTTAGATGTTACATAATGATTTTAGATTTATGGATTGTGCAAAGATAAAGATAAAGTAAGATATAAGGTTGGATATTGTATTCATTCTACTACCTATACCGTATATCTTATAGATCTTATAATTAAATCTATCAAAATAAACAAAATCCAATCAAGTTTTTTTAATTGATAGCTCAATATTTAGACTAATATTCAAAAAACACTTTTAATTTTAGGAATGTCTTGTTTATACATACACATATATATATTTATGTATAGTAATTTTAATATAATTAATTATATTTATATTTATCACATTTTATATATAAAAGCATTATTGATTTGCAGTTTGAATATGATTATTTTCAGTGTGATTGTTTATATTTTCTTAAGCAGACAAGAATAAAAAACAAAATCACAATTTCCATTAAACGGTATAATTTTAAAGGGTTACACAATAGATTCAAATTTTAAATTTAAAAAAATATTTATTTCTAAGGTAGGGCAAAATCGTTTGAAAATGAGCCACCCCTCCCGTATTCATGAACATTACTTGAGAGGACAGTACATCATACCACAACTGATGTTATTTAAAAAATTAAAATATAAATTTCAGTTTTAACGTGACATTAATTATTCAACAGAGCTTGTTGAGTAAGATATGAGCAGCCTCAGCAACAGTAAGTTTGACCGGAGGATCTGGGAACTTTGGACAACATTGCTATAAATGTATACATGTCAATAGACATATTATGTTTATGACATAAGGACAAAAAAGGTCAATAAAAGACAAATTTTCACAATAAAGCTTACTTGAGATTGCAAATTAATCAAAAAACACCTTTCAAAAGGTATGCATACTTAACATCACTTAACTGATCGAATAAAATTATTATATAATAGATATTGTCGAAGATGGAATGGAGCCCTAATAAATTATAAATGAAAATTACAATGTTATTTATGGATCCTATTGAGAGTAATTTTTTTTCGGTAATTATTATTGTGGATATTTTGATGGGAGAAGATCAATTCTAGCACAAAATAGCGATTTTTAATTTTATAAGGAATGTTTAATCAATATTTTCTTAGTAAGAATTCTTATATAATTGTGATTACGGGCTTAAGATAAACACGTTTATTGTTTTTCTATAAGAATTAATAGACAAATGAAATTGTTATTATAATAAAGTAAACAAGATGCAAGAGCTTTTGTAACCATAAGTTTTCCCTTCAACCCTATAGTGTTATTTTTTAGTTATTTTATGCCCATCTTATATTCACATATATAAGAAGAGTAAGGTAAAAGCCATTAATTTGTAACTTATCATATAAGAGTAGATTTCAAGATTTTAGAATTGGAATCAAAATCAATTTTGTCACCCCTAGAACTAATTTATCTTGAGCATTATCCATAGACAAATGTTAGATTCTAATTTTCATTTTTTTGCCCTTTGTATACCCATTTATCAATAGACAAATGTTAGATTCTAATTGGCCTAATATAATTAGTCTAATGAAACAATATTATTTGATTATATATTTAATTTAAATAGTATAATAATAAAATAATAAAAAGATAAAGCAAGTTAAAATAAAAAGAAAAAAAGCTTAATTTCATCTATACCTATGGAGTCATCTTCTCTTGTGACTCCAAATTGAGATGATGACTTGCAACCATGACTCGTGACCTCCAAACAATCCTTCCCCTAACCATGGCTTCGCTTGCTTTTTGGGCAGCAAGAGGCTTAAAGAACGCAACCTAGATAGGTCTTATGCTCTACTTGCACTTTGGGAGCAAAGAGCTTAGGAAAGTAGCAGGCTCTACTTACTCGTTGGTGGTAAGGAGCTTAGATAGGTGGCCGATAAAGGCTTTGAGCTTTGCTAGCTTTTAGGTGACAAGGAGCTTAAAGAGGTGGTCAATTATTTAGTGTGCTCAAGGGTCTTCCATCTTAATAGTAGGTTGAAGCATGAGGCTTTATGGAGATTTATTGTTTGTAAGATTCACATTGTTAGGGAGAGTTTCCTGCTTAGCATGCTTATTAGCGATTCTAACTGACACATTGGAGAATGCAATAAGTGATCACAAGAACTGATTTCTTTGTGAACTTATGGAAGTATGATACAATGTTTTGATGTTGTACAACTAACATTTTTGCTAGGCTATTGTTACCATTGAAGGGCCCTTAACTATGGAAGCATTCTTTGATCATAACAATGTGAGCATTACTCATGCTCTCTTATCATTGTGAAAATTTTAGCATATGTCCTAGATGCTTTAAGGTCTATGTTCTCAAAGGGTGTTTAGATCATATATGTTAAAGGTGATGGTAGTGACATGGCTTTGCATGGCAACCTATGTTTCCCATAGGTAAGTTTTTTTATGGGGAATGTTAGATGACATTTCCTTATTGGGGGTACAATTGTTGTTGTGCACAAGTTGCATTTGCTAGTCTTATACTAGCGGTAACAATAGTAGTAGGACTTTATTTCATTTAACTGCCAATGGATGCATAAAAACCTTCCTTTGCTAGAGGTATATTCTTGAGTCGGGTTTGTTTAAGAGCCCATAATTGTAGCCTTTTGTTGGTCTATCTTCATTGTTTGTTGATGGGCTTGGGCTTAGTCTTTCATATGTATGGTCTACTTTAGGGTGATATTTAAGGAGAGATTCAAGTGTTTTCTAACTGTATTACCATTACTAGAGGTAAACTCTTCGTATAGGCGACATTAAGTGTTGTTATTTAGTCTTTGCCAATAGAGTATTTGGATGAACCCATATCATAAAGTGGGCTAATAAGCCGACAATCTACCTAAATGAACCTGCATAAGGAATACATAACTAAGTGGGTGGTAGATATTTCTCCAGCATGATCACTTTAATATCTAAGTCAATCCTTAAGTGACGATAAAGTCGAACAATTAAGAAATATGTTTTGGCTATTGGAGGCTAAATTAACTTAAGGGATTAAGAGAGCACTTTAATACCAAATGGAGATGGGACTTTTACAAATGGAAGGCAAACAAATAAGAGGCTCAAGGTTTACTGTCTTAGATGCGATGCCTAGAGACAATGGGACTTCCTAACAAGAGTTTAGGTATTGAGGTGGTCCTAAAGCCTTATAATGTCTTATTCATTTTAAGGCTTTATAGGCGTCATAAAGTCCTTCGTTATTAAAAGGCATCAAGGATAGTACAACAAGAACTATGTCTGGTTTCCTAGCCTTAGTGTTCAATATCTTTTGTTTGAGCACTAAGGAGGTCGACGGTTAGAGGTGCTTCATCCAAAGCGCCCTTGAGGGGAATTAGTAGACTTACTTGTCATGGATCTTTCTTTAAGCAAGGCTTAAGCCCAAAAAACCACCATACGCAACAAAGTATCATAAAGCACCTATAATATTAAAGTGTTTTTTTTTTTTTTTTCGTCTTGAAAACCTAGAAATATTAAATTATATATCATGTTAAATTATTTAAGAAACTGTTTTTACTATTTAGTGGTTTGGTGGTTAATTTGTTTAGCCTACTAATTTGTAACAAGCCAAAATGAGTTGAATATCTACTACTTATTTATCAAACAAATGAAAATGGAGCCGCTTGTTTAATTGTAACTCAATAAGCTAGGTGAGGTTGATTCAACCCATTGAATACGCTTGCAGAACTACATGAAAGAATGAAAAAGGCAACAAATTAATAGACATGGGGAAGTGTTGCATCTAAAATATTGAGTGCTTGTAGTCAATGTTCTTATGTTACATTAATTCTTGTATTTATATCAATGTTGTCAAACTCAATTTGGGAGGTTAACTAGAGAATAGGAAGGGGTCAAGGGTCAAGAGAGTTAAACCACAATCGAACTAAGATTGAATTAGGTTTAGTAAAATATTTAGAATGTAACTTATATTTATTTATAAAGTAATAAGTTATCTATATTCTTGGTAACCAAAATTTAAGTGTTTTTTATATTTTACTTTTTATTGTTCTTATATGTACATTTATTTTTTTTAGTAAATTAATGCATTCTCTGGAAAAAAAGAAAGACTAAATAAAATAATATGTTCCAACATGAACAAACTGATTGGATGTTATAGGAATTGGATTGGACTAACTGGATCGATTGAGTCAAATCATAGTCATTATCAATATGGGTCGAAGAAATCATCCAAACCAATTTAACAATAAGATCAAGTTAAGCATCTTGAATCAAGTAACTCAACTCAAGTCTAACAACACTAATCAATTAATATCTACTAGTATTGTTGTAAATTGGACAATAGTTAGATTTTCAAAGGAAAATGCATCCTTTAAATTGGTGGTCAAACATTCCATTCCATCTCAATTGTGCTAATGGTAGTACCTTAGAGAAGGGATGTATTGTTTTAGGTATAAGGCTATTTTTAATTAATACATTATCATTTCTGAGAAAGGAAAAGGTATATATCAAATTTTTTAAGTTTTTTACAACAATCGGATGGAAATTAGAAACCAGCCTCAAAGTAGAATGCAATATCTTCGTAGGGTTTCCACAAATTGCTTTTGATGTTACAACGACGGACAAAATTGTATCGCTCGTGCCTTCGGGTTACAAGTTAAGGTTCATGCGTCCACACAGTGCAACAATTTGTGGGCCGGATGTTTTCGATGCAAGCATCAACCAAGCTCTTTTTCTCTTTTCCTCTTCCTGTGGCCATTTAATGTGTAACCAACTTAAACCTAGACCTTTGACTAGGAGTATTGATAAATAGACAAAAGCCGTACTTTGCACGTAAAGTAAGCGTTTCTTTAAAAAAAAAAAAAAAAGGATTTTTTTTTCCCTTTTGAACTTTTCTGTACTTTTTAAGCTTTTAATTATAGTTAAATATTAAACATATTTAATAATATTATTTTATTAAATTAATTATTATAGACTAATCAAATGTTAAGACATGTTAAATAATAAATAGAAAGCTTAACGAAATGAGCAAAAATCCTAATTTGTTTAAATTGAAAAATGTAAGGGATTTTTATAGAAAGGGAAAAAAAAAAAAAGAAAGAAAGAAGGTAGAGGATTTAAATAAACAAGTAATGTTAGTACCAAAATTTGTATTTTCCCATTTAAAACATTTACAAACATATGCAATATATACACATACACACAGCCCTGCAATTTCCCAAACTCATAATTGATGGTATGCCATTATTTTCATTCTTTCAAATGAAATCATTAATAGACTTGTCTCCATACTATCCAAATAAATTAAAAGTAAGGAGAAAAATTGATGGTATATATTTAAAAGTTTAAAATATAACATTAGTAAGATTATTCATTAAATTTAATCGAGATAAACTAAGAATCGAATCGAATCGAATCGAATTGAAACTATTATGAACCATAATTTTGCCTTTTTTATATTTAGATTCAATTTGTGGTTCAATTCAAAAATAATATAAATAGTTTATAATTCAGTTCATGGGGTCAAACCAAACCAACTGTTTGAACTCATAAACCATTTCTTATTAAAAATTAAACAACAAGTGACATTTTGTTTATATTTAAATCCTATTGAAATTTCAGTATAACTTGTTTATCTATTTTATTGTCATTTTTTATTTCACTCTTGATCTCTATGATCCACTTCTTTTCCTTCCTTGTGGTCTCTTATTTTTATTAGACTCATTTGCCTTTATCATCACCTAAGATGCAATGTTGTTATGATATAATTTTATATGGTTTTAATTCTCACATAATGTTATTTAATTTGGACATTAATATTGGTCTGTTAGTATTATTAAAAGAACATGATTTTTTAGAAAACAATTCAAATCGAATTGTATTTGAAACGGTTCAATTTAAAATCTTGCACTGTAAAAAGCAATTTAGTTTATTAAATTTTTAAATCTAACCATTTCAAATGTGATTCGGTTCGATAATTAATTTGAAATTATTTCAATTAAAATGGAATTAGACATTTATCTTTATTTTGGCCAAAGCAAATATATATATCATTAGGGATGATGAGGGGGAAAGGTATATTCCGCAACTATAACCTTGTTTTTGGGATAGAGGAAAGAAATGGGGAGGGAAAGAATTAACAGAGAATCTATTCATTTCCCTTGTTTGATAAAAAGTTGAAAGAGGGAGGGAAGGGATTTGAGAAACAAAAATTTTCTTTGACCCCACAAAAACATTTCCTTCCATATATAAAAGGAAATAGGAAGGAAAATTGATTAAATGAGATAAATACCCTTCAAATAAAAACACACTTTAAGCTTTCAAAGATATTTTGATATTTTAATACATTTTTTAAAAACCTATAATCAACTTTCCTTATAAGGTCATTGGTCCCTTATTCAAATAAATACTTTTTTTCTATTTTCGTTATTTCTATATTCTTTCCTTCCACTTTCTTTCTTTCTTAATTATTCTCCTATTACACATGTAAATACGTGGACATTGACACGACATGATTTGGACTTGCGACTCCACAGTGTTTAAAAGAATTACAACGTAACATGTTTTTGACATCAGGTGAGAAAGTCAATATATTATTTTATATTTCATCACTGTTTTCCTATGCGTGTTTGTCTATGTACCATTAATTATTTTTACTTATTATTCAAATTATTAGATACATTAGAAATAATCTTCAAAAGTATTTTAAGATGATACCTACAAATCATGAGTACATTTTAGGTAAATGGCTAGTAATCGTCGTACTCAAATGCCAATATATAGAGTCATCATTGTGAAATATCATGAAGAATATTAAATTAGAATATGCAAATTGAAAGAAAACAAATGAGACTATCACATCAATTAACGTAATTAGAGAACAAAAGCAATCAAAAGTATATAGGAAGTAGATGAATTAAAAGCATATTATAAAAAAAAAAAACAATTGGATCAGAACAACTAAATAAAACTAGTGAAAATTGAATTAACAAATTCTTACACTTTGATGTTGAGGTCTATGAGTAATCTACATATACTCATACTATAGCATGAGCATGTAAAAGATAGAATTAACTAAAAATCCACTAAACATACAAAATCATGTTTATAGCCAAAGCATGTATATAATTCTTTATTTATAATGCCTAAGCAACATATCCTATAAAGGAGTTAGTCGAACCCATCATCTATACAAGTATTTCATAACACTACTACAATTTTCTCTAATATATCGAATAGTATTTAAAAAACCAACTTAGTGAACAATATGCTAAACAATCAATGTTTTACTACCACATTATTTTGCTAACTACTCCCCTTTAAACACTGTAAGTGCCAATCAGTTACTACTTAGCCAATTATGGATAACCTCAAAGCTTTTGGCCTTAGCAAGTCACGAAGAGCAAATTATTTAAAGTTTTCAATATATTTAGGTTGATCTAATTACCAATTTATCATGCACATTCAACATGCATGTTAATCACATATGTGAATTACACGTTAATTACAAACTAAAATGACAAACTTCTAGTAAGGAACTAGGTGCAGACTCGTTAGGTCACACTTCTAAAATTGTGGAACCATGACTGGCCTGCTAGGTTTAGTTCCACACCAAGTCTGGGGACCATTGATTTGTAGTGATGGGTCCACAAACCCATGAACTGTACCTATTAATTTTTTTTTTTCCTTTTCTTTCTCCCCTTTCATGTAGCTTCTTCTTCTTCTTCTTTAATAATATTCTAGGAGGGTTGGGACTCATTAGGTCCACATGTCCTATCCACTAACCTATATTAAACTTACTACCTTAATGGGTTCCTTCAATGGGTCATACTTATTGAGTCAAGTCCAAACTTGGCGAGATCGATTCTTAGCTGAGTCTCGATTCCGACTGGACCCATAATTAGGTGTATGCCTTTCTTTTAAAATTACACCTTATCAGCCAAGGTTGATGCATGGTTGAACATAGACCTTCTTTAGTCAACCCAAACTTCAAAATCATAGCCATTTCAACCTTAAATTACAAAATTCTTCAAGATAATCCTTGAACTAAGCATCCTTTAATCCCAATTCCATGAACCAGCTATAACGTCGATTAATTCTAACATCAATGAATTACTACCCACTTTATAACCAAGAATATTAAATCTACAATCCATCATAAATTTCTATAATGTACTATATGGATTGTAATGTCATAATCCAAATCTTCTAAAGGCATAGAACAAAAAAAGTATATACCATCTCAATTACTTGAATAAGGTTTCAATCATCCCCATGCATGTAAGCACCACCATTTTATAATTTCAAGAGTTCATCACTGTACAATTCTAAATAAATGATCTAGCACTTCTCTCATATTAAGAGCTCTCTCTCTTGCTCTGAGAGTTTTCTTACTGGACATGTGTAGTTTGTTATTTTTACACTTTCCACATCAGCATCCACATGCATATTTTGCCTAATTCCTTATTATAACAAACTTTTTCATCATTAATAATAGGGTTTTATTGGTAGTGTTCTTCATTCTATACCCATTTTCTTCTAGAAAAACATTTGCTCTTGTGCATTTCAACTGCAATTAACACCATTTCTTCCATTTTAAGCATATAATATACGGATCTTTACATAAAATTTACAATAGACACTTTTAGTAGACAATTCATTACACTTTTTATTATCTTGAATCATTCAAAGAGCTGATTTTTGCATTATGGATAAAGGTAAAATCTCTCTATCATAACCATCCAAATGCCAAATCTAGCTTGTTTTTTGAGTTTTTCCTTGTTCTTTGTTGATGTGGTCTATGTGTTAATATTCATTAGTCTTTACTTAGTTCACTGCCATCTTGTGATATTATTTAAGTGTTAAGCTTATCTTTATTTTTCTTCTCTAATGCTTAGTAGTTGTCATGCTTTCTTTGTTCTTTGCTATCTTAACCCCTTGGTCTATGTATGCCCCTCCGTCTATGGATATAGTGCAGTCTTCATTATCTTCTCAAACTTGCAACAATACAACTTTAAATCAAGCATTCTATAGTTGTTCTAACTGAATTAATACGTGCTTAGCTAGTTTTTCATTTGGGTTACTTGTACGAAACTAAGCTTAAACTAAGCTCACAAAGGTAAAGAGCTAATAATGAGCCACTCCTAAGATAGTGAAAGTAAATATGATTGTCTAATCTTAGATATATCTAATGATGTTAGGTTACATCAAGAATGTATGCTATTAGGTAAAGTGGTAGCTAATAATATCTTGAAGAGACCAGTGTTTATGAGCATTTTGAGGAAGGCTTAGGAATTGTATGGTGACGTAATGTTTGTACCAGTAAGACCTAATTGATATGTTGTAACCTTTGGCTTTGTCAAAATGATGAGGATGGTAGTCTTTGATGGCCTTTGGTCTATTTAAGGGTATGTCTTTATTTTAAAAGAGTGGGATAAGGAATTCAATATGAAAGAGGTGTGTTTGGATGAGGTTCCTTTTTGGGTACAAGTACATTGGGTTAAAGTTGACCAAATGATAATGACAAATGCCTAATTAATTGATGCTTCACTGGGAAAGTTGATAGGGGTCGAACCTATCAAGTTAGCTAGTGGGAGTAAAGGGGGTTTTTTAAGGATAAGAGTCAATGTGAATGTCAACAAACCATTAAAGAAAGAGTTATGGATAAGCAGGGGCTTGCAAGATAGATATAAGGTATCATTTAAGTACGAAAGATTATCAAACTTTTGCTTTACCAATGGAAAGCTTGGTCATCTTGTTAAGCAATGTGCTCATCAGTTAAGAGGCAATAATAGTTATGGGCCTTAGTTGTAGGAAATAGGAATTTGTGAAGGTTTTTAGGCAAATGGTAGTTTGCTTGGTAATAGCAATGTTGAGTGGGCTCAAGTTCTTAATTCCTCAAAGTCAGATGCCGCATTACATACTAGTACTCCTACGTTGCAGAAAAGTGTTCAACATTAGATTTATTAGCAAGAGCTAAATTCGAGCACTAAGTAACTTAACACCCTATAACTTCTCACCGAACCTGCTCATCTCTAACTTTTCTCGTTCTTCCATTATCCCCATTAACCTTAAAGCACCTTACATTACAGAACATCACACCATTGCTGAGCTATAACACCTTAATCCAAACCTAATGTCAATCTAGCCCTTACCATTTTACCCAAAAAGCAAAACCTTATTGCAAGCTCACAAGCTGACTTTCCCAAAACTCCTTTAATCATCACAATTGAACCTAAGTCACCCTCAATATATTATGTAGAATTACCACTAGAAGATGGTGAGGGGTATGGAAGTAAAGATCTTGTGCCTTCAGAAGTGGTTCGCGCACTGAAGAATTTGAAACTGATGAGGAAAAATGAATTTAAGGCACTACAAGGCTCTAAGAAATTGTGTATTGATGATAATTCCTCTGAGAAGCCTGTGGAAAATAATGTGCTGGTTTGTTTTGCTACTAGGAGTGTTGATTTTGGTAATGTCAAAGAGGGTAGGAAAGGAAGAAGATGACGAAAAAATTCGAAAACTAGCAAAGATGTCTACTTGTTTGATGATAGTCCATGAATTCGAATAAGAATCTAATCAAGGCAGTGGTAGCTGGCCTTGAACAGCCACATGAGAGCTATAATCTACATGAGTTGGAATTGTTAAGGTCTTGGCCTGACCTTAACAGTTCATAATCTAGTTGGGCTCATTAATAAATACAATCCTAATATAGTTTTTTTTTTTAATGGAAACAAAAAATCCAAATAGTTTTATAGATGGTATAAGAAGAAGGATGAGGTATCATCAGGCGTTTTATGTTCCCCCATGTGGATTGGTAGGGGGTTTGGCCCTTTAGTGGACTCGTGATATGGTTGTTTCGATTTTGGAAGCAAATAAAAATTAGATAGTTACCCAAGTGAAGCTGCAAGACAACTCCCTAGTGGGTACTTTTACCTGGATTTACTTACCTACTAATTTTCATGAGAAAAAAGAGTTGTAGAAGGACATGACTAGTATAACGTCCACCATAGCAGACCTTTGGCTTTGTCCTGGAGACTTAAATGAAATTTTAAATGTAGATGAAAAAAGTGGTGGGCAAGAAAAAAGTTAGAGGCAAATTAAAGGTTTTGGCAAGATGGTGTTTGAAACAAACCTCCTAGATTTTGGGATTCATGGTTAGAAATTTACTTGGATTAATAGTAGATTTACAAGAGTACTTATCAAAGAAAAGATTGATAGGGTATTTGGCTCTATGAATTGGTGATCTTTATACCTTAATTCTCATTTAGAGCATGTGCTAGTAGTGAGATCGCACCATGTTGCTATAATAGTTGATTCACATAAAGTTGGAAGCAAAGCAACTAAAAAATTCAAATTTGAAAATTTTTGGCGTTGTTTTGAGGATTGTGAGAAAGTCATCATGAATAGTAGGCGGGTGGAAAATAAAGTTAGCTTTAAAGGGCTAATTAACAATCTACAATTATGTGCTTCTAATATAGTGAGCTAGAGCAAAGGAGCAATACCTAATAGTAGGGTAGAAATTGAAATTTTAATGGCCAAATTAGGAGAAATGCAAAATGAGGATGTTGCTAAAGGAATGGACTATGAAGAGGAGGTTGTTAACCAACTTAATGATCTTTAGGGGAAGAAGAAATGTTTTGGCATCAACGATCAAGGATTAATTGGTTAAACTATGGAGATAGGAACACTTCTTTTTTTCATCATACTACTATTTTAAGACATCAGAAAAATAAAATTTTCAAAGTAAAAAATGTTGATAGTGTTTGGCTTAAGAATGAACAAGTGGTTAGGAGAGGTTTTATGGAGTTTTTTAGAAAGCTGCTTTCTAGTTGGATGGACACGATTTTGAATCTTGTTTGGAATGGATTGATCTAATTGATACAGAAGAAGTCAATGAGCAAATTTGTGCAATGGTGATAGAAGAAGAACTAAAGACAACTATGTTTCAAATGTGTAGTCTAAAAGCTCTAAGGCCAAATAGGTTTCTAGGTGTCTTTTATCAATCTTATTGGCATATTATTAGCTCCTCAATTATGAGTGTGGTTCAATCTTTTTTCTCTACAAGTAAGTTTCCTTACTCTATCAATGGCACAAACCTTATTCTCATTCTTAAAGTACCCTCTCCTAATTCCATTGATCATTTTAGACCTATTAGTCTTTGTAATTTTCATTACAAAATTGTATCAAAAATTCTAGTTAATCATTTAAAGCTTTTTTTAAATGAGTTGGTCATAGAGAACCAAAGTGCATTTATATTAGGTTGCTTGATTCATGATAATATTTTAGCTACACATGAAATGTTTCACTACCTTAGAAATAAAAGGAGAAGGAAAGATTATAGTTGTGCTCTAAAAATCAACATAAGTAAGGCATGTGATCAAGTTGAGTAGGATTTTCTTAGGAGTGTTTTTTGAAATTAGGTTTGGCTCTTAGGTGCATAGAGTAGGTGATGTGTTCTGTCACAATCATGGAGTATAATGTAGTATTAAATGGAAGGACAATTGGAAAAGTGAAGCCTTCAAGAGGCTTGTGATAAGGAGACCCTCTCTTACCCTATCTTTTTATTCTTGTTGCAAATGTTCTGTTTAGAGAAATCCATAAGCTGGTTGAGAGAGGACAGTTGATGGGAGTCAAGCCTATGAGGAGTTGCCTTATGGTTTCTCACCTATTTTTCATTGGTGACTCTTTATTTTTCTTAGATGCTGTAAATATCAACTTAGAGAGCTTAAGGAATTTACTCATGGCCTATTGCAACGCATTGGGCCAAGAAATAAACTTTGGCAAGTCAACTTTGTATTATAGCAAAAATACTCCTTTAGAATGTCAATAGTACCTAGCTCACTTTTTAGGTATAGAAGTTTCCAACAATATAGGCAAGTATTTAGGTTTACCTATCATTTGGGATAAATCTAAGATGAAAGCTCATAAGTTTGTATAGGATAAAATTGAGACCAAATTACAAGGATGGAAGCAACAAATGTTGAGCCTAATGGGAAGAGAAATTCTAATCAAGTCAATAACAAGTTCAATTTTGACTTATGCAGTGGCATGTTTGGCTTCCCTCTTAAGTAGTGTAGAGAGCTATAAACAGCTTGATATCAAGGTTTTGGTGGGGAAGAAATGAAGGAAGAATTCACTAAGTTAGTTGGTTAAGCTCTTGGAGACTAAGGTTATAGGAGGCATGGGGTTTAAGGATTTGTGATTATTTAAACAAGCTTTATTAGCTAAGTGAGCATGGAAGGTAAAGTATAACCCTAATGCACTCTAGGTCCTTGTTCTAAAAGGTTTATACTTTCCTGACAACGAGCTTTGTGAGGCTAAAAGAGGAAGGAGGGCTTCTTGGGCATGGTCAAGCATAATTGAAGGAAGAAACGTTCTTTTTTAGGGTGCACTATGGCAAATAGGGGATAGTCAAAAATTGACGATATAGGGTGATAGATGGATTCCTAATATACAAGGTGGTAGACTTTAGATTTTGAATAGACAGATTGATTTAAATAGCAAGGTATATGATTTTATTAGCAATGAAGGATGCTACTAGGATACTAGAAAAATGGCATCTATACTAACTAGATCTAAAATTGAAAAGATTAGTAGAATACCTTTATCATCGCGGGCTTCTAAAGATTGTCTTATCTGGCCACTTGATGAGGATGGTTGTTGCATAGCAAAATCTACATATAGATATCCGATGGACAATCGCAAAGTAGGTCAATCACGTCCTCCATCCACCTCTAGATTATTGTCTCGGCTGAGTGGAAAGTTACGTGGTGGCTTAATGTACAACCTAAGATCCACCATTTTCTCTGGAGCCTCCTAACTAAATCTCTTCCCGTGATGGAGAATCTACACCATCACCGTGTCATCCAAAGTCCAAAATGTGTCTTTTGTGGATACAAAGGAGCATTGGGTGGAATCGATTTGGTTTGGAGTGTTGGATTTAAAAATCAATAGAGATTAGATCAAGGCTTTGTGGGAGTGGATGCAAGGGGTTTCAAGAGTCAGAAACTAGAGTAATAAGAAGGAGATCTTTGCAAAAATAGTGTAGACTTGTTGGGGTATATGGTTGAAATGTTGTAAAGCTGTATATGATGCTAGGATTTTGTTGCCTAAATGTTATGTAAATAATATCAAGAGATCTTGGAGTGAATGGGAGAGAACTAAATTAAGAAGGCTAGAAGTTAGTAGGAAAGTAGATGAGTTGACTTCAACTAAGTGCTCCCCACCATCAAGTAATAAGTTAAAATTAAATGTGGATGGTACGTGGGATCAAGAGAATAGCTAGAGTGGAATTGGTGGAGTTTTGCATTATGGGCTTGGGAGCATTATTTCGAGCTTTGCTAAGAAGGTGGATAAGCCAAATCCATAGTTCGTGGAATCTTGCCATTAAAGAAAGCTTATGCTTGATCCACAACAAAGGATTGAAGAATGTTATCTTGGAGTCTGATGCCGTTAATGTAGTAAACTCTTTAAATAATTTTGGTTTGTTTGTCTTTTTGTCTGCTAGACTTATCATTAAGGACATTAAGTTTGATCTAGAGTCATTAGACTTGATGTCAATAGCTTTTGTTTCTCAGAAGGCTAATTGTGTAACCGGTTGGGTAGCTACTCATGTCAGGAGAGGAAAGTGCCCTTTGGATTGGTGGTTAAACACCCCGTTCACTCTCCTTAGGGTACCACTTAGTGAGTTTGGTTCTTCAAACTCTTCTTGTATTTTTTATCATAGTTAATTAATGAAGTGACACCATGTATGTTAACCTTAAAACTATGTTTGTTGTAGGGGGAGGAATTAGTACATCCATTCACCTTAGAGGGGCAATTCCACCAATGATGCCTCAATGCCACTTTTGCCTACTCAGGGAAGTTGCATCCTCGCCCCTTCTTTTGGTCGCATTTCCCTTGGCTTTTCCTCGCAAAAGATGTTAGTAATAACAATCGTTCAAGGAAGGAAAAAAATTGAAATGAAGGATTATGAGTTTTTGATTTCTTTCTATGTATTTAGATAATCAAAGGAAAGAAAAAGAAGGAAAAATTGATGATTATGAAAGACACAAAACAAGGTGTAATGTAAATTTAATAATATGCCCTTTAACAATAATATTTATTAGAAAAGGAGGATGAAAGGTTCAATAGAAGAAGGGATAGATTAAGAATTTCGATTTTTTTTTTTTTTTTTGTTCCTTTTTCCTCCTAAGCATATGATTGATTTGGAACTTTTACTTTCCATTTCAAATCTTTCCCTCATCTCAATCATGTGTAAAGGTATTTTCTTTAAGAGGTCCCGCTAATGAACCTTGATTAAAGATGCTTCGATGAGAGAATAAGTGCAATTTGTTTTTTTGTTTTCTTTTTTTTCCTCAAACTGGCATTTACCCTTTCGTGTTGGAACTCGCTAATCCGCAAAATTTTTCTAAGTCCAATCATCTACTTAACGAACTTGTGCTAGAATGACAATTTGATCTTTACTACCTTCATTCGTTGCCTTTATTTAATCGTCTTCGATACTCCAAGAATCAATGTTCCCACCTTTCATGGATATCGTCGTTCCAATTTCTCCGGCTGTGTCTTTGAGTTTTCATCATATCACCGTCTTCCATACCCCAAAAAGAAGGTACACGTTCACGTGGATAGTTTGGTGGTAAGTATGGGTTAGCGTGTGATTGTATTCGTTTTATAGATGCTAAAAATTGTATTTAAAATCTTTTTTTCTTAAAGGAAGGATGAATATATATTTTTATATAATTATTATGAATAATTTATTATTATTATTATTATTTTTATATAACAAAATAATTATTTTATCAGAAAACTCTAATATGTTAATGTTTTTAGGTTTATACTTTTGATTGTTTACTTATCCATGCATAATGTTAATGTAGTGAAGTGTTGAGGGAAGTAGATAATGTGAAAAGACATGAGAGTAAATCATAAAGCAATTCTAACAGATATAATGGAAAGTGGATAATATGGTGGTTTGGTTGGATTAAAGTAATTATTAGAAATTTACTATAATAATTCATTTTTATCATATTGACAAACACATCCTTATTAAATTAATTGATAGTTAATATATAAGCTTTTTTTATTATTATTATTTATTATTAGATTGAGAACTAAATAGTAATTTTAGAAGATGGTTATTTACCCAAAAAAAAAAATTTAGAAGATGGCAATTACTTAAAAATCTTCTGGTTTAAAAAATATAGATAAATAAAAATTGATACATCAAAATTTTTTATTATCATTTGGGATAATTTTTCTTAACATTATGGATCATATATCAAAATTTTATACATTTTCACTCTCGATTAAATAAAAATATAAAAAAATTTCAATCTTTTTTCATCTTTTAGTGCAGCAAAAGAAATCCTGTATATATCATGCTGCCGTGATAAGTGATGCAATTAGGAGTGAGACCAACATCATGGTCTTTGAGTGCAATAACAATTAATTATGTATATATCGAGCAATCGTAATAAGTGATGTAATAAGGCGGTCTTATTTTTTTTTTAGTATTGAAATTTCACCTAATATCATAAGAAGACAATTAGAGAATCTGGACTCGCATTATATATCTTGTACTCTTTTTCCCAAATCAAGTTTATCTTTCCTTTTTTTCCTTTTAAGAGACTCTTGGTGGTCCAACTTATTTCTTGTATTATTAAGTTAAAATAGACTATTAAATCGAATTATTCGGTATATGATTCCTAAAAGAAAAATATAAATGATGTTTATTAGTGGTTGATAAAGGACATTGATAAATTTTCATATATATATATGTATATATATTATATCCATACATGGAAATATGTTGATTATTTTAAAATACATGCATCGGGGATACATTTTATTCCAACCCAATCATATTTTATTTTATGCGTATGATTTTGGGATCTATTTATATTTAGGGATGATCCAAGGGTGGCCATGTTAGTTAGAGGAGACGTCAAGCTTATTTTGTCCCATATATAGAATGTGGTTGAAATTACACAAGGCATTTTAATTATTTACAATGAAAATTAATTAAGCTAGGACGTTGACGTGGGTGTTTATTTTTTCAAGAAACTATGATTCTGTTCTTTCCATGCAAAATGCGGGCCAATTTAATTTTTGTTAAAGGACATGAAAGTTTTGTAATTTGTCGAACCTTCTTCTGAATGATAGTGATTTTATTAAATATTTTGATCCCAATGCAGATAGCTATCATCTCACGGAAATCAACTTGAAAAACCTACAAAGATGATAATATAAAATTATACTACAGTGTCATAAGAATATTTGATTAAGATGGGATAGACTTGCTAATTTTTTTTTATATGTCATTAACCATAACAAAACATCTGGCTAAGGAGAAAAACACAAAAGAAAAATAATAATAATAACTAAAAGATAGATCAAATCAACCTGCTCTTGGTCTCAACTCGCTAGGATAGGATTCCGCTAGTAGAATCATAACCGACTTGTCTGCTTTATAGTCTGTTTTGAAACCATGTACTAGCTTACTTTACATACGTTTAACAACTTCTAAAAGGATGGAAATCAGTGAAAATGGATTTCAAACTAGAAAATAGTTCATTTTTTACCCATTTTCACATTTCATTAAGGTACCAAATATAACATTTCCTTTTATTTCCACCATTCTACCTCTATCCAAACATAGCATTAAAGGCATTATAAGTTCAATATTTAGTGAACAAATCTTAATTAGATGAACTCATACTTTTAACCATCCTTGCAACAGACATACAAAACCCTAAATGTAAATAGACACATAAAACGAGAGAAAAATATCCAAATAAATATAGATATGAATTTTTTAAAAAATTCCAAATAAAACCGATATCGATATGATATCGATGAGACAAACAACATGATCATTAGTAGAAAGAATAACATTAAAACCACTATATGAATTTTGTTTTTTTTTTTTTTCAATTTTACACCTAATAAGAGTCAAGACTCCGAATCTATCACCAAAAACCAAGTTAGAGGATTACAAAGCTTGAACTGACATGTTTTAGCTCGAGAACCACTAGGATGAAGATTCTTACTTAGTTTGAGGCCTACTGTGCTTTTGCTAAGTTAAATATGGATGTCCATCCAAGTAAGGACGACCTTGACCCAACCTAACATAGGTTAGTCAGTCCAACCCCCTTATAGTTCTCTCCATTTCTTAGCCTTCCAAAGCTCAAGCCAAGTTGTACATCCACCCGACTTGGAATGGCATAGGTTAGCTAGTCTAATCTCTTTATAGTTCTCCCTATTTTTTAGCTATCCATCTAGGTTACCAAGTTGTTTGAAGATTTTGTACACAATTTCAACTAAGGAAAGACCCAGATATTCTCCATTTGCCTTTTTGTTAGAACGCACTATGAGCAATTGAGATGTGTCCCATTTGATGGATTTCCAGGACGATTCTTCAATATTCTTTCTTTTTGTCTTTTATCCATTTTGCCCTTTTTAGTATATACTAAGATATACATTTTTGTCTTGTACATGAATTTTGCCCTTTTTGTGATTTCCCTTTAGACGACAAAAATTTTCCCACTTAGGAGCAATACTCTTGAACCCTCCTAACTCTTATCTAGCTCCTTAAGCCAAAGTTAGTGGCAAGTGACCCTTCTATTCACTTATGTATAATATCAAGTGAGTGTTAGCCCGTTTAGCATTCAATGATGTATTATATCCATTCAAGTAGCTAGCAAAATTTGCTAGCCCATCTTATTTTCCTTTGTTTGTTTAAGTTTTCCATACAAACCGTATGTCTTAATCCTAGGGGCATATTAACACCTAAAGTATGATATTGCTCTCACCTAGTAGCTATCATTTAGTAGTTGCATAGACAGCATAGATATTAACATAGAAGCCCTATGAAGATGATAATATAAAATTATAATATAGGGCTATAAGAATATTTAATTAAGATGGGCTTAATCTACTAATTTGTTTCTATATATTTCATTAACTATAACAAAACATCAGGCCAAAAAGAAAAATACAAAGAGAAAAAAAAAAACCATTAACCAGAACATGAATTACATCAACCTAACTTAGGTATCAATTTTTTGCGTTATAATTTGGCTAGCAGAATCATAAACAACTTAACTGTTTTGAAACCATGTGTTAGCTTACTTTACATACATTTAGCACTTTTGAAAGGAGAAATAGATGGAAATGAGTGGAAAGAGATTTCAAAATGGAAATTGCTTTCTTTCATTTCTTCCTTTTTCCACCTATTTTCCATTTCACGCTTAAGATACCAAACATAATATTTCTTTTTATTTCCACCATTCTAAAACGCTTTTTTTTTTTTTCCAACTATAGAGAAAGGGGTTTTGAACCTTAATCTATCTTAATAGGAAACTAGTAATAATATTACTAGATTACAATAATATTAGCCCATTTTACCCCTATTTGAATATAACATTAAAGGCATTTACCAATAAACCATAGAAGTCTATTACCATTAAACTAGTTGATGGGCCAAATCATGAACTTGATGAATTTGATGGTTTTTGAGCATATCTTACTTGAATGAACTTTTTCCTTTATCCATCCCTAAGATAGATGTACAAAACCTTAAATGTAAATAAATATATAGTTCAAGAAAATAAAAAGATTCAAATAGATATAGATACAAATGAAAAAAAAGAAATTTGTTAATAAAACCAATCTTGATATGATATGAATAAGATAGATGATATCGTCATCAAAATAAGGAATAAGGTCAAAATCATTACTTGAACTTACTCCCAAACATTGATCCCCTCCATTGTAATTTTTCCTTATTATAAATTGTATGGTATAAAATATAATATATATTAGTCATATGATGCTGTTGTAAATTGACAACTTATTGTTATATTAATAAAATAATAATATGTTACATAATATGCTAATATGAAATGTAATATATATAAAATAACAATTAAAATACAATATAATGTGAAAGCGAATGATTGAAAACTATTCTTAAATTATCTTTTCTTAAACAAAAATGTTATATATGATGTATTAATACTATTAAAGTTTTTCTTATTTCAAAAATAGACGCATCTTAACTTAAAGCTTGCTATTATTCAACATAAAATGGTCCCCAACTCTTTGCCTTTTTCCATACTCGTGTCTCCAGAGTAGTACATCAATTGAATTTCTAAATGATATGTCGGTATCTTCCAAAATGATGCTCCCTTCTGCAAACTTATGGGATCATTGAAGATCTCTTTTCGTCCAACAAGTTGCCCCAAAAGTCAAAGGCTTTGTAGTAACAGCTAGAGGTAACCCAATTTGATGAACACATACAGCTTATTGCCGTAACAAGTTATTGAATAATAGTACATGTTTGGTGATTTTCTCTATGCAATGAAGTTGCTTGAGATTGCTACAACAACTTCAATTTATGTATATAGTACGTAATCCCCAAAGAACTAGCTATTTACTTATCAATTGGGTAAAGGAAATTTCTAAATCTGCTAAGGGGGGGAAATTAAAAAAAGAAAAGAAAAGAAAAGAAAATATCTATTCTAGTATGTATAGTTGATCATTTACACTAATAAATTTATGAAGCACATGTATGTATGTATGTATGTATGTATATATGTATGTATATGCTTCTAACACAACTTCATGGAAAGGGGGATTTTATTTCCCTCCATATAGAATAATGAACACGCGATTACGTTATGAAGGCCTTAGCAAGTAAGGAGAAATTAGATTTGTTGATTTCATCAAGAAATTGGAGTAGACTAATCTTTCCAGCTCTATGTTTAGTCAACAAAACAAAATCAAGTCACCTTTAGTTACCTTCAATAAAAAGGCTTAATGAGAAGGAATAATAAATTGACAAGGACAATTAAGATTTATTGAATCTTTCTTTATAGAAATAGAACTAAGAAAATGACAAAATTAGCCATGTTGTTAGTCAAGTACAACAATAGAGGAGTTTGTTATTTGTAATATTCTAGTTTAATATATCACGCTAGTGATGCTTTAAATCTATATTGAGCATGTAATATGACTAAGCCAAGATGAATAAAGCATCAAATACAAGCTTGCTTTGAAATCTCAAGGCTTAAATTGGCCATATTCCTTAAGCTAAATTCAATGAGTCATTCAAGTGTAGCTAGAGAGGGGCTAGATTTGATTATATTGGAGTCTAGTAGAAAATGAGTAAATATACCATGCTAAAAGGTCAAATAGTTTGTGTAATGAGGTAGTTGTCACTAACCAATCATGTGTATCCAGCAAGCATGGCGATTGACCCTAGAGAGGTTGCAAGTTGATAACATGTGCAAAGAATAATGGAGAGAGGCATAAGAGGAGGACCGAGTAAAGTCAAATTCTTAGAACATGTCTATGAAAATGGATGTGTGGTGATCTTCTTGTGTTTCTATTTTGTTTTTTACCAATTCATTTATTTGTTCTTCTACGAAGGCATTCATATGGAGTGTCCATGTTTCTCTAAAGCTTCCCACCTAGCTTTAAGTCTCCAAATGAGAAGGAGAGGGCTTGTATTTATAAAGTTTGGCCTATGATGATTGTTGGATAATTTGAAATGGATAGGCTGTTGCAAAGAGCCACTAGATCAATTCTTATATATTAAGGGTTTGGATTTTTTTTTTTTTTTTCTGAGCTATGGTTAAAGGTCTAGATTGAAGCCTTCTTTTTCTTATATATAATGCATGATCTTTTTATTTGGACTTGGCCAAGTATCAACCCAAGTCTTTGCAGCCTTATAAGACTTGACCATCCTTTTTATAAAGGAGTCCAACTTCTTAAAAGATAAACTTAATGCTAATGTAAGCCATCATTAGATCTATTCAGGCTAAATGAAGTGTATATGAGTTTAAAAATACTTTTTTTGAATCGACTTTACGTGCATGCAAAAACCCACAATCGAACATGAGTATAGCAAGTCAGATCTCCTTAAAACAACTCTAAACTAGACTTGATTCCCTAAACGCTATCATTAACCTAAGAAATAGTTCCATGCCACTAAAGTATACCGAAATAGCTCTTTACAGTTTGTTAGTCGGTTTCATTTATTTATACTCATGTGTTTAGATATTAATAAAAAAAAAAGAAAAAAAGAAAAAAGACGTTATAGGTACTTATATCTTAATGGGGAAGGAATTAGTCCAAAAATGCAACTATTCAATTCGAAATGAACATAGAGCTTTAATTGCAGAAATCGAGGCTTTTGGATTTGCTTCGATGAAAGCAAAATCTCAAAGGAGTACACGTGGGACATGGCAGGCTGAGTTTATCTCTTTTTGAACTTTGACTGCGTATATTCTTCTTCAAGGTTGAATGAATGACCCACAACCACTATATGGCCATTGTATAGCAGTAAGTCCCAATCACAATCTCCCTCCACGACCAATGAAAATGGTTCATCGCCAGACTCGTGGAGACTAGCCAACTTCACACTTGTTGCATAAATCTGGGAAATAAAAAACTTAGCCATTCAAATACACTTATAAAGAAGTAAACTTAATAGTAGTTATCTTGCAGAACTGGCAAATGACTAATTATCATCAATTAGATTCAATAAATAATTAATATTGTAATTTATAAGGCGTTTGTATGCATTGGGATATTGAAATATGAACAATACACTTTGTCTCTTGGAAGAGCCTTCAAAATAGCCGGACGAATGCATGCATGTACCGAAGTTAGTGGATGTACGGAGCTTAGATAACAAATCTTGGCCTTAAGAGTAGATATTCTTCTCATCCACAACAAAGTTGCAATTTAGGGTTATGCAGCTTTTGGGAAAATTTAGGTTGGTGTTGAACGATTTAACTCTCCATCGACCAACCTTTCGACGCTTAACTTCAGAAGGATTCAGGAAATATGAATATGTATATCATAAGCCAAGCCATTTATAGGTTTTGTTTGATAGGAATACTTATACATAATGAGTGATCATGCATGTATGGAAGCTCTTCTTCTCCATTATACACTTTCTAGATAAAGGTACACTTCTAATGCAAATATTATTGTGAATTTATGATTCTATGTAAAATGTAGTCCCACATCAATTGTAGAAAGGAAATTTAGCAAAATAGGTGAAATAGTTCAAACAAGCCATTAATTATTGTTGAACTAGCCATTAACTACATTTGACTAGTAGCATTAGAAATAGTAAATGGACTATTCGAAGATGAATTAAAGAGAAAATTAGTCAGCCAATTTTGACCAAATTTAAAGAAGAGATTTGAGGAGAGCAAAGAGTGTCATTAATGTGTGACTCTTAGCATATTCCAAATGACCAATAGATCAAGGGTGATAAGAACGAACCAAACCATACACTAAAAAGGAAAAAGAGCTGAGCTCGATTATAAGGTCTTACAACAAAAACATTGCATATTTTAGAGGAATAGATTGTGATAACTAATAAAATATAATCCCACAAGGATTATAAGAGGGATGGGTATTAGTGAATAAAAAACAAATAGTGACTACCATGTCAACTTTATAGGCAAATGGTTTAAAAATACATATTAATATTTGTTGGGTTAGCTATAAACTATTTTTGACCTAGAGCATTACAATTACTATCCCATATTAATTTATATATGCCCATGAAATGATTCACGTTTATAGAATCGACAATCTTGATTCAATGAAGAAAGAAAGGGAGAATCAACAATTCTAAAATGGTTAAAGGTTATAAAGCTATATTTTTCTTCTTGGAGACGAAATAACGATGATATCTAAGGAATTGGGTACCATCAAACTACATTTCAAATTCTTGGAATATTAGTTCTTCGGATAATAATAGAGTGGAAGTACTTTGTTTAAAAGGACACCATATGCTTGACATTTTTTTTTTTCCCTACCGTGTTAATAAATAGCAGTACTTAGTGCCTCGATGATATGAAACAAGGATTTGAAAGAACAAATTGTGAAAATACAAACATTGTTTTTCCTTGTTTGCTAGAATAGTTTCACATTAAGAAGAAAAGCTACATGACCAGTGAGATTCCCCGCTATAAAATCCTCATAATAAAATGTAGATGTCCTACATTACTTAAGAAATGCTTAAGAGTGTTGTTAATTTATGATATGATTGGTGACTAACAGTCTCGTTGGTCGTTTGAAATTTTGCATTCCCTCTCGGATGAATCTATTAGTTATAAGGGAAACCCAGTCCAAAGGGCTTATTAGGTGGATCAAACATCCTTTAGTCCTTTACCATCCGATTATCCAGCGGTAATCAGAATGACCTTAAGATCGGTTCTCGATTGCCATCAATCGAACCTGTCTAGTTTCAACTATACGGACATAAACTTAATCTCTCTACTTTTGTAAACCTCTGATAATTGATCAAGGGGCTTTTTGTCTCATCGTTTTGGCATCGTTGTGGAACCATTTAAAGCTGGTGTTTTGGATGGAAAGATTTTAAAGAAATACGAGATTAACAACAAGCAATAGATACACAACGGACACATAATAGATAAATAAAAATAGATCCCGACTAGGTGATTTTAGGTTTAAGACACTAAGCTTTAATCGAATCAAAAGGTTGGTTTTCTATTTAATTACTCAGTGAGTTTTCTCTATCCTTCATGAACTTAGGATATGATATGTACGGCGGAATACATAATTTTAACAAAATTATGCGTTATGATATTATGATAAAAGAGGAACATATGTCCCAAAAATTCGAAGTTGAGTGAGAATCGATGTTTCTAGACGAATTGTTCATGTCAATGTATTTTAATTCATTAAATTGTAACTATTTTCTATAACGATTCAAGTGGATCGATTTGAGATATAAACATTTTGAATTAAAGTTTTGGAATTAGAATAGCCAACTAACACCATGGTTAGTCCATTAAATTCATCTGTTAGCTTATCAAGAAAGATGAGAGAACACATTTACTAGGTTAAGGGCATAGCTGCTTGACTCTTATAGTAGCTGCCGGAAAACAAGCATAGTTGATTAAAAGTATAGCTGTTGATAGGTGGCTTTTTGCCCGATCGGATCTCAGTTAACCGTGCCCTATCATAGCCAATGATAACTTTGAAGAATCCAAGTTATCCAAAGCTTTCGGGATGGATTTTTGAATTGTATGTCCAGGTTTGAGAATCAATAGGAGAGAAGGATTTTATCAATTAACTTTTTCTCTATTGATATTGTTTGCCATTTACATGCCTGTTGGATGTACAATAGGCAGTTGAATTACCGTAAATAAAATGCTTAAATATGATGTAGCTAGAGGGATTTGTTGGATGTACTCTATGTGTATGCAACATGGTCCTATGCTTTGTGTGACTTTAGAGGAGTGACATAGATTAAGTTTACAACTTGAGTGGGATGAATCAATGGAGGCTCAAGGTGGAGGTTAGGCAATATAAGTACAATTGTGTTAGACGAAGGAGCTCAAAAGCATTGAATTCACAATTCTTCGTCTTTAAGGCACGATATGATAACACAAACATGAATATAACTCAATTATATATTGTCATGTCTCACTACTAAGTGAAATTAATGAATGAATAAGTGAAAATTATTAAATTGTTGGTACGATTGATGTGATATATATAGTCGATTAGGTTGATTGGATACACGTTATACACGTTAACGTTAACACAACATAACAACTAATTTAATTTATTAATAATATTATTAAACAACTGAAGTTTATTGATTGGGCCTAGAGTTGATTAGGTACTTTTAAGTTAGAACCAGGGAATAATACAAATTTAGTCCTCAACCTTTCATTATTTTTATCCTAAACTTTTATTTATTTATTTTTGCATTAAGGTTCTCAATGTTTGTAAACATTTGTAAAATAGTCATTTTATTAACAATGTTGATTTTTCTATGAGATAATGACACATGGTGCAATTTTATTAGTCTACGTAATTATATGAAATAAATAAAATAATAAATTTTAAAATTAAATAAAATTAATAAAAATAAAAAATTTAAAAAATAAAAAAAGAAGGAAAATACAAAAAAAGAAAAAATTACTTTAGGATAGCCGAAGTGAGCACCTCTATATAATGAGTCATGACCCACTTTAAAAAATGAATCATTTTACCATTAATTGTTGTGAATGGCTACCTATTAATTGAGGGTTACATGGCAACCGAATTTTTATTTTTATTTTTATTTAAAAAAAGTGTATTTCTTTTTTTTTTTTTTTTATAGTTTTTGGCATTGGTGGCCGCCTTCTCTCCACAAGGGTTGCAAGGGCCCCACACCAACCACAAATTTAGGGTGGTATGCATCCACCTATAGCTAACAATAAGTCAAACAACCTGATCTTAGTTTTTATGAACTTTTTGCATTTTTTTTTTCATTTTTTTTAGTTATTTTGATTTTTTTTTATTACTTTATTTATTTTTAATATATTATTATATTATTTATTTAATAAAAATATACAGACAATTAAGATTGTACCACATGTCATTCCCTAGTGGATTAAAAAATTATTTGTTGGAAAACATTTACAAACATTGAGTGCTTAAATGCCAAATAAATAAAAGTTTAAGATTGAAATAGAAAAACAATAAAATTGAGGATTAAATTTATATATTTTTCCTATATTTATGCTATTAAGTGTCCATATGCATAAACGTAGCCCTGTCGCATTTCTAGAATGTGTCTTAGATTTTTGCTTCTTTTTCTAACGAATTAAATATTTTCAAATAATAATTATGTTATTAAAATGACCGGTATACATAGTACACCTCAATAGTATGCGTGATATCTATGCAGGATTTTTGCTTCTCTTTCTAACAACTGGCGTTTTCCAATGACCTATGAAGAGAAGTAGTGATGCACATCTAGCAATAGATAAGGTTGTTGAGCCAATGTCTCATCTTTGCTCAATTTATTTTCCTTTAATTTTCAAACACACCCATTTACCAATTTATAATAGATTAATCATCCAGATAATTGTAATTCAAATATATAAAAGACATTTATGATTTTATCCATAAGAGTTTCTATGATCCCGTCTATTATTCTAATATTAATAATCCAATCTTTTATATCATCATTAATTTGCGTTCCTTTAAATTAAGATCATTTAATTTATAATTAATTCAATAATTTAGATTTATGATTTAAATTTGATAAAAATACAAATTAAAAATGAGATGAAAGATGGGATGGATACTACAAAATGGGATTATGGAAAAATCTCGCATCAGTGTGAACATGATAAAAATCAACCTAAAACCGGACACGACCCAAAGAGGCACGGTGGGTTAGAGGTTGTTAAGGATGCAAGCGTCTCGTCTCGACCCAATGAGTTTAGCGAATGTTCAAATCGTCATAAGCTTTGACTCAAGTCTCGTCATTATTTGCATTGTTGATTAAACAGCACAGATTGTCTACCTCATAACATCATAAGTTGTTTCTAACGTGCTGTGGAAACTTATAAACAAATAGCACACGGAGGTCAAATTTGGCGACAACAGACTTTTCTCATTTGCGCGTTTGTGTTATATTCAACAGCTACGATGTTACATATTTTTTAAACTTAATGTTCAATAATGCATCACGCATATAACAATGCCCCTCTAAACATTGAAGAAGAGTACACATCATCGACTGTATCATAATCATTATATCTTGATTTTAATTGAAATATGAAATTGCAGAATATGATACTCAATTGGACTTTTATCTGTTAAATTTATGACCTCACTCTTCATTGATTTTACTTATATTTCTTAACTAATGAGCATTTATCATGACACTTTTTTAAATATAAAATGATAGCAAATTTGATAAGTAAAATTTTAATTGATTTTAATATTTAGTAACTTAAACTTTAAGTTTAAGATCTAACCAGTAAAAGATCCATTTACCATAATATTTAACAATTTTTAACTGTTGATATAAAATTAAAAAAAAAAAATTATTTGAAAGTTCAATAATACTTTTTATATTATCCCTCTAAAAAATGGGATACTAGTGACTAAGGATGTATTTGTTTCGTGGAAAAACGTTTTTTAGACTTTTTTTGATAGTTCAACCAATTAAAAGTTTGTAGTGGTAAAATATCGTCGAAGTATTCTTAAGGGGGCGCTGAAACGAGCGTCTTGTAATGGTTAGCTAAAAAAATGGTAAAGGGAAATAAGAAAATCACTTTCGTTGTTTTCAATTAACAATTGCTTTGGTAGATATTATAACTATCACCATTGTAATATTTATCTCCCACAATTAGTAATTATTAAAAGCAATGTTGTGAGACCTAGACTAGGAGAATGACTGCGAAATAAGAAGAGGTTAAAGGTAGAGAAAGTCAAATTAGGATCAATAAAAGTATTAAATTATAATTTATATTTATTTATTAATTAATTAAATTAAATACTTTTTTAAGTTTCCAAATTGAGAGTTTTTAGAGTTTATTTTTTGTTTTTCTTGAACCTAAGTTAAATTTTTTAGTAAATTAGTACATTTTCTAATGAAAACAAAAAAAAAAAAAAGGAAGAAAATTGTGTAATCTTATTCAAAACACCTAGCTTGGTCCTATAAGAATCATATTGGTCTAACTGAGTCGATCGAGTTTTCAAAGGCTGTTGCTAATGTGGGTTGAATAGGTTAACTAGATCGGATTCATAATCGAGTTAAGTTTTAGAGTAACTAGGTCAATAATCCAAGTCCAATATAATATCTCAAGATTATAACAAAAATATTCAACAATTTGAAAATTTTAATTTTAATAATATTTGAAAAAATTGGAAAACATTTAACAAAACTAAACGTGTGCAAATGGGTTTTAACCTGTAAGCTGACTCATTTAATCATTTTTTAAAACGGATTTAGATCGATGATTTTTATTTATTTAAAAAGTAGATTAAATGAATTCATCCTATTTTACCCATGATCAAAATGAAATGGTTTAGATTAATTGATTTAATACATTTACACCTTTGGTGTACAAACTAATCAATTTAATCCATTTTTTAAATGGATTAGTATTAAGATTTTTTCATTTATTTAAAAAATAAGTCAAATAAGTTCAATCCATTTAACTCACGAATTAACCCATTTAATCAACTTATACATATCTACATAAAACCGCATAACACAGCTATATCCATACTATCCACGAGGTCCATATCATTATCGTTGCATGAATTCCAATACCAATTCTCAACAATAGGGCTACTATGCGAATCAAGCTAGAGATTCCACACTAGAAATATCCAAATTGATTTTTTCCCTGCCGTCTAAATTGCAAGGCACCTGTTTTGAATCTTCTTATTGGACTTCATTCGATTTGTTGACATGTTGAATCTATACCATTATTATTTTGAAATATTTACTCATGCTGATGGTTTCAAGCTGTATTAAATTTCTATATCTTTTCAATAATTACATAATTAGGAAACATGAATATTGACCAGAAGTAAGTTAACTCAACTATTCCCAAATCAAATTTGAGTAGATATCAAATCAAACTCAAATAACATAAGTCATTTCGGTTGGTTACATGTTTTTATCTATAACAAATAAGCCTAAAAAAAATTAAAATTAGGTTTAAACTATTTTAAGAGAACTACAGAAATTAAATTCATATCATTCTATTATCTATATAAAATGTTTGAGTCCCCAAATTGTAAATTGTAAAATAGTTTTACTAACTTAGGTCATTGATGAAATAAAAAAGTAAAAAAATTTGGTTTTTATTGTGGTATTTTATTAGTGGAAGCAGTGTCGCAGTCTAAGACGTCATTAAAATAATAAAATTCAATACCTACTTGGAAGTAAGTCATGAAGAAGGAAGCATTCGAAAAAGTCCAAGTTGTGGCTAATTTTAATGTTGAAAATGGCTACCAGATCGAATCGTTTTCTTCTAAATTACCTGTGTAATCCTACTCTATCGACATGGCAGCAAAGCATTGACGGAAGTTAAATTGGCTCTCACATATGGCTAAATGACATCACTGTTTATCAAAATATTACATGTGTCAGCATGTAGGTTTTTGTCTGCAATCCGATGGCTAATGGGTAGTACATTTTTGCTTAGGTTTGGGAGCATGATTATATATGATGCCCATTGATGTATATTATGGAGGTTGTCTGCTCCGTTACGCTTGTTATGTCATGTCAAATTTGGTTTATCAATTATATTTTGTAACACCCTAAAACCTATGTTATAACCTGTCATATATCTCAATTAGTTCGGATTATGTAAAATTTTTTAAGTTTACAATCGAAATATAAAGAATCATACCACATAGTATATAAAAATTCATAAGAGAATGTAAACTGCATTTACTTATAAATTCATAAAAAAAAAAATCAATAAAGTTTAGAAGTGTGATAATTTACAAACAATAAAAACATAAGATAAGTCCAATATCTACATTCTCAATTATCAAGCCAATAGTCCATTTCTTCAATATACAAATCCCTCAACATAACATAAACTCTAATAACTAGAAACGAATCATATCCTAATCATCATAAAAATATAGATACTCAACTCCATCCTCCTCCTAGATATCATCAACATATGTCTCCTCAAAAATAAGATAATCCTTAGATTCAATACCTGAAAAAGAAAAGAATAAGTCAAAGCTTAGTACCAATGTACAAACACATACACATGCCAAACTAGATTGTTCACATGCAAAAATTCAAATATATTAGAATAAGATAAATAACAGTTTAATTATCTTACATTAGGCCAACAGAACAACAAAAATGTATTCATAACCTCGCCACACTTAATCTTTATCTACATACATAAATGGTTATAAATATACGTTTTCCTTTATGTCATTTACACTTAAAGTCCAGAACATAATATTCTAGTTGCATTATCTTATATAAAAATTTATTAAGAAAACCTCGCATATGATCAATGGTTGCTCATTTAAGGAATTACCATTGTGAGCCCCTTGATCGAGCGGGTCAAGCAAAATCAGCAAACCATTAATTAAAGCCGAATATAGATTAGTCCAGTTAGATCCATCCAGTTGGATCCTTCCTAACCTAACAAACATAGGTATACAAATAAATACCACGTACCTAGAATCGCTCCAAAATTGAATACAATACTCTGATCTCAGATCTGAACAAAACTCAGACGTTGACAAGAAAAACCGAACACCACAAATCTAAAAAAAAACAAGTAACACGTTAACCTTTAAGTATTGTAAGAGTAAGTCCTACTTAAGAGTTATCTATAAGCTTATAATTTATTTAATTAAAGTCCCGAAAGAAATCGTTAAGTCAAATAATAATAACATAATACAATTAAACCAAAATGTTGATATAATTATATATGTAAGATCACTTTTATAAAAACTTATAAAGTACATAATATATATAATATATTTATATATATAAAAGATAGTATAAAATGGTCACAATATTAAGGTTTCGAATAATATAGATTATCCAATCAATATGGTAAATAAGTAATATGTACTTAATTGGAAAAATAATATAATTCGTAATAACTTGTAAGGAAAGACAAAATATTTGTCGATAAATAAAATGAACATACTATGTATAATATGATATGGCATATATATACATGATACTAACATGAAAAATAATTAGATCACAAAATCATCGATATCAATAGTTTCGTAGTACATCAAATTGACATTAGGGACTTTTATATAAAATATAAACATTAATATAATTTATAAATAAACAGAAAATAGCGACACAACTCAAATACGATAGAAATAAAAATGGCCTCGATATATATATATATATATCTATAACTAATGATCCAAAATATAATAAAATATATTTAACAGTAACCTTTATATAAAATAATTCCATACAACATAATAATCTATTAATTTATTAGTAGTAATTAAATACTAACCATAAATAATTCAACATTATTTTAATACTAAATAAATAAACTATGAGTTAATACACTATGAGTACAATGATAATAAATAAAATAATAATAAGTTAATACACTATGAGTACGATACTGAGTATGAAATCGAAACAGTTCGTAAAATTAAATCAAAAAGAGAATTATCGAATGGGCACGTATAAGAACTTAATACAAACAATAATATAAAATTATAATTTTTAAAAGAATATACCCAAGTAATCAATTAATGATATTTATCAAACTAAATTGGAACGCCAGACAGGGAGTTGAATTAGTCTAACATGTATCTACCCAAAAGTACTTCAGATGAGCTGCTAAATATTCGAATTGGAAAAAAAGATCAAGTATTGGACAGGGACGGTGGAGTTGCGTATAAAACGCAATTGGCCAAGAGCAAATACTGAAACAAGTTAGGGGAAAAGAATTGGTGAGCTGAGGGAGAGCACTTAGGAGCCGAAAGAGAGACAGATGTAAGAGAGAGAGAGAGAAAAGAAAGATGGAAGAGAGAGAAAATGTTAGACAATAGATTGATAAAAAAATAAAAATAATGTGCAAACATTTAATTACTTATGGCGATCAGTTAAATTGGATTTCCCAACTTAGCCATTCGTTTTCTTTTTTCCCTCCCAAAACTTTGCCATTAGTTTTTTTTTTTTTTTTTAAATTACCATTAAACTTAGCCATTAGTTTAATTGCACAATTTATATCCATAGGTCCCTAATTCGACCTAGGTAGCGAGCTTCTTTTTCCTTTTATTTTAAATTATTCAACATTTTTATGAGTAGCTTTAAAAAGAATAATTGAGAACAATAAGAGAGAAGATGATAAAATTTGGGTGGTTGGTGACCAACCATAGATGCTCTAAAGATTAGGTGTATCTTTGGTTGAACCTTATAACTGCATGATCTATTGTCAACCATGGATACTATAAAGGTTGGATTGCTGGTTGAACCCTTAAATTTGATTAGACTCAAAAGGTTAAGTAAGACATAGTATAGATATTAAATACCAATATGAGAAGATATGATTTCAAATTTATGGACCATGAGCACACAAAGTAAGGTACAAGATAAGATTTTGTAATCTTCCTAGAAATTGTAACATGTATACTATAGACATAACATCCTGAACCAAAAAAATAGTGAAAAATTAAGCTAATAAATAATAATGGAATTTTTCAACCACTTAACTAAAAAATTTCTAATTAGTTTTGACAAGATGTTTACCATTATAATCTTATAAATCAATATCAATTCTTTCCTACAATTATCTAAGATTTTATTTAATACGGGATATAATAATCTCCCCTTCCCCAAAACATATAACGTCTTCATCGTGAGACCTTACAATTAGGTTCAATTCTTTTTCCCTTTTTCGATGTTTGATATTATCTTAAAAGCATACTAAGAGTCACATCAAAGTAACACTTTTGCCCCTCCTTAATCCTTTTCTCTAAATCGAATGAAAATGATCCTCAGATCTTTCACCTATTGTTAAGAGGTCATTTCTGATATTATTTATAACGCCTCAAGTTAAAAGTAGTGAATAATCAAGCTAATAAAAATTAATAGGCTTTTCCAACCACTTAACTTAAAAGTTTCTAATTAGCATTAATAAAATATTTATCATTATGATATTATAAACCAATATCAATTCTCTCATATTATACATGTGAGATTTTACTTAACATGAGTTATCGCAATTGATCTTATGTTATGTAGTCATTTATAATTTTTCAACATATGTAAAGTACAATATATCCTACCTATAAAATATTGATTATAGTAGTAGTAAGTGAGTACAACGCAAATAAGATATTAAGGTCTATGTATACTCTATCTTATAGCAAACTAGGACCACCATAAAAGTTATACCTTATAGGTTTTACAAGCTAAGGTACTTTATGGAACCTATAATTTTTTTTTCTTTTTATAAATTTTAAATTTATATGATATCAAAAGTTTTATATGTAATATTGCAAGTTTTCATATGCAAAACCTTTGTCTTACCTTCATAATTTCAAATTAGTGTAATCATAATACTTACCTAATGGGAACAAATTAGGGGAAAGACTGGAAAATGTAAAGTATTATGCCCCGAAGTCGCGAAGTCACAATAATCCTACTGTATAAACCAACCTATAACACGAACTTACCTCACAGTGCTTATCATAAATATGATCTACATAAGGTGCCGATAACTCCTTACTTTGGAGTAAACAGTTTGATTAAGATTTTAACTAAAATTTACAGTAATGATAAAAACCTTAAGTTAATATATATAATTACATTCATATTATCGTAGGATTCCTAGGAGATCCTACATGATACAGTAGTTAACTAATGTACATATCATATATCAGTTCTTTATCCTAAAGATACTAGCAAGACTCTAATTAAGATTTGATCTTTTGCTAATGGATCCTCACTCCCCATAGCTTTAAAAGAAATCTAACATTTGGATAATTGTATCATGGTATCACAAATCAAAAGTCAGGACCTACAAAAGAATCTATACGAGTATGAGCAACTACAACTCAGTAAGTTGAATTGAAAACTCATGAATGTATACAAATACAATCAAGATTATTAAGCAATTATTTTCATGAAATGTAACAAACAAGTGTCATCACACAACATAATCCGATCCGTTGTAAAGTCAAAGTAATTTCACCTACTTTAATCCGGGTTGAGGAGTTTTCATGTTATGCAATAACTCACAACCAAATCCAAATTTGTGTAATGAAGATACCACTCCTCCTAACACTATCCTTCGAACCAATGCCCTCATCCTTATTGTAATCTCCTCTCCTATCACTTAGTTCGACTAAGGATGAAAAAAAAACCAATTTGCAATCAAGTGCTATCTTTTTCGAAAATGTTAGTATTTAATTGGAGAATCTTAATGATCCCTTACAGGGTTATAATGCATGTCATTTTAGAGTATTTAGCTCGATTGAGATTATATTCGATTTAGGGTGACTAGATAATTCCACACCACTCCAATCACAACAGTCATCAAACATGACACAAATTTCAACACCAAATCAAATATACAAGCACATGCACAAGACTACTTACAATCATAATCATACACAAACCTAAGTCTCTGAGTACTCTAAAATAGTACTCTAGAATACAATGAAGTATTAAATCTAACTTACTTGGAATCCTGAGTTGCTCAACCATTTGTCGCAAGTTGACTCGTCTTCGTATGTCTTATAATATAAATACGCTTTTTTTAGTATTTATACTTAGATGATACATATTTTAAGTTAGGATTTAACTCAATTCTCTTTATATACTTATCATTTATTAACAATTCATCTTACGTTAGTTCGGGATTCAATTTCGGAATTCGATTCTAATTCAGGTTCTAATTAGATTTCAGCTACGAGTGATCCTAAAATACGCTTTAAACCCTAATGTGAAAGTAATCACATCAAGCTTGAGTATTCTAATATCATACTAAGTATTGATTCAGTATTCTAACCTATTTGGTACATTTTAATCCTAATTAGTGTATCAAATTTACTCTCGATGTAAAAGAATTTTACAATTTTAATCTAATTATCTAGAATTAATTTTTGTACCAGATTTAATATGTACTGATATTATTATTATATTATCCAATTTAACCTATTATTTCATATTTGTTAAAATTCTAATTTCACATATTGCTAAATTACTCACAATTACTATATAATTTCCATATTAATTGCAATTAACACTCCAAATGTTAGGATTATGTTTTCATATTAGAGATTAATATCCTTAAACATCTAATTACTTTCTAAATCAGTAATTAATCATTTAATTACTTAATTAACCCAAAATTACCTATTTTTCTCATCATTTTAAGGCTAAAATATTACTTAAAATTTTCAAAAATTAATTTTTTAGAAAAATGACTTCATAGCACTTTTCTATATCACTTAAGTATTCTACAAAAAAAAATTGAGCTTCAAAATATACTCCTAAGTCTATTTATTTCTAATTCTAAACATGTTCGATTTTATCCAATTTCCTAAGAACCCTAAATTTATAGAAATGTTTAAACTTAGTCACTATTTTCCTTAAATCTATATACAATAAAACATCATAATAACAAATTTCATAATTTTCTGAGTAAAATTAATAATTTTAAAAAATTTTGCAAAATCAGTTGAAAAGTTAAACTCACCTGACTCTCGGGTTTCTAGCCACCAGTAACAACTTAGGGGTGGTCAGTCAGTCCAAATGTTGGATTTAGAGTGGGGTGATGGTGGTGGTTTGGTCCTAAATGGTGGTGATGTATGGGTTCGGCTTTCTTGCCCTAATGCACAAATTTGGAAAAAAAATTCTAAAACCCTTATTTCTCTCCAATTTTAGTGCTCTCTAATTTTTCTAATCTTTTAACTATCCAAAGAGTCTTTTGAATTTTTTTGGCTATTTATAGAGCCTTCAAGCAATTATAACACATTAATTTAAACAAGACAAGACTTATAACTCTTCCTATTTGCCTTTTTTTGTTGCTTAATTCTAATTGGCCAAAATTTGTTTCTTAATTCCTAACATGCCACAACCAAATTCTAAATTTTTCTAAACCTTTTTTATTTTTTTTTATTTTTTATTTGATTTTTAATAATTTTTTTAATTATTTAGCTTTTTTTTTTTTGCTAATTTTGGGTAATTTAGGTAATTTCGCATATTTTTACCTATAAGTAAATATATGTGGGGTATAAGTAAACACTCCTAAATATTATTTAGGTCATTTTATGATTTTTAGTATATATATAATTTATCTCTAATGATTTATCAGTTATCAAAATGCATTTTACGCGCTTTTGATAAATAATAAGTAATATACTTAAAACTTGAAAATTTTATATTCTTCTATTTTATTATTTATTTTCTTAAATACAAACTTATGATATCACTTTTATTAATATTTCTAGTTTTAATTTATAATTTAGGCTTGATCAGATCATTTAATCGATCGTCCTAAATTTTGTATACTAAGTTTGATCATACGGTTACTTAGCTTATATTTAAGGCTTACGTAAAGTTAAAGAGAGAAATGAGAAAGAATAAGGGAGATAATGGAAAATGTAAAGTGAGAGAGGTAAGGGTGTAATCGAGTTAAGTTAAACCAGTACAGTATTAAACTTGTACTCCAACTCAACTTGAAAACTCGAAGTGCAAACTTAACTTAAGTTCAACCAAATTTTAAATTTTGAGCTCGAGCTCGCCTTGAAGGTATATATAGCAAACTTAAGTTCAACTTGATTAGCTTGATTAAACTGGAAATTTTTATAATTATTTTTCTAAATAACTTTGGATTTGCTTATATTTAAAAAAATTGAAAATAAATTATAAATCATATTAAGCTCGATTAAACTCACGAGCCTCACAAACTCAATATTCTAAAGCTTAAGCTCAGCTCGATTTGCTATTTGAGTAGCTCGAACTTAAGCTCAACTTCATCGTTAACAAATTGAATTTAACTAAAACTCAAGTCAAACTTGAGTAGTTTGCAAATTAGCTTTGTTTATTCTACCCTATGAAGTAAGTTCCAAAAAATCTGTATCTGAAACCTATCAATAACCATTAATATCCATTAAAACCAAATTAGGATTATTAAAATTTAACTGTTCAAATTAAGATAAAATTGACTTACTTTTTAAATGGATAAAAATAGCCCTAATTTTCTACTTCCATATATAAAACCTACAATTCTATCTATTCAAACTTTGGAACTGAACATAATACCAACTATCACCACAGTTGTAGTCTTAGTAATGCTATCCACTTTTCGATCGGGATCAATATAAATATAATTAATTAATGATATCTTAAAATACAAATAAAAAAAAAAGACTTTAGATGATAGGGCATCATTTGCCTTTAATTTTCATAGACTATATTTATCTTTAATTATTTTCATACTTCTAATTAAATATTAAAAATAGTATCTAATCCCACATTAAAAGATATTAGGAAGTAATTGATTGCAAAATCATTTCAATTCTTAATTAGCATTGCTAAAGGTCGATCTTTTTATGTTTTAAATTTTCATTATCAATGGTATACGAGATAAGATAGGAATTTGCATCCATTATAATTATTGTCACTTATTCCTATTTCAAGCTTTCCTTATAATTGATTGAACTTATATGCTCTTATTAAGAGAGTAAATTTTCATTTGTTTTCTAATATTTTTCCTAAATATTATTCCATCCATTAATTGATAATATAAAGTTTCTTCAATTATCACTACACAAAAATATACCATCGATCATGCCTAATTTGATTTATCTTGATGGAAAAAGTTATATTCTATTTTAAGGACATTGCTTATTACATTACATAATTATTATATATTGTATTTTGCTATTTGTTATGAAGACTCATGTAAATTTTTGGACTTTTTGCATTTTTTGTCAATAGTAGATGTAGCTTATACTAAGACAAATGGTGTGGTTATATTTGGACTAATCTATCAATCAATGAAAGGGCTATTGTGTATATATTTATATTTTCTTTTTTTATTTTTATAATAAATGGTGTAACCATATCCAAAGAATGTGACAATAGCAATAGAAATTATTAAAATTTATATGATAAATAGCTATAGTGATAGTTGGTATTACATTCAGTCCCAATATTTGAAGAGATAAACTCGTAGGCTTTATATATGGGAATAGAAAATTAAGGTTAGATTTATCTCTTTATATCTACATAAAGGGTGAGTCAATTTGTGGTTAAAAAAACAAAAAGGATAAGTCAGTTTTCTCTTAACCTAAACTGTTAGATTTTAATAATTCATGTGTTATGATCTCACAAGCTTAACTTTAGGAGTTTTAAGAATTTAAAAATTTAAAGGATCAATAAAATCCAATTTAAGTTTGCTTAACTAATAGCCCACTATTTTAGACTAATATTCAATGAGATACATAGACCCATATTGTATCTCTAATTTAAGTAATGCTTAATTTATATATATTGTATTTTTATTGGAATTAATTCTATTCATATTTATTGTGGTTTATATAATAAATCATTATTGACTTGTAATTTGAAAATCATGATTTTTGGTACGACTGGACTGGTTATAATATTTTAGGTGGGTAAAATAAAGAAAGAAATCCACGATCTATTAAACAGCACGATAAACGATGGATGCTAGTTTTAAATTTTTAAAGCATATAAATCTAACAGCAACAATTGCCTGTATCATGGCTCCAAGGCGAGAGACTTTCCTTCGGGAATATTCGGTGTTGCTTCGGAGAGGCATGTCCCTACGTGAAAGAAGGTTGCTTTTTCTTTTAGTTTGTGTTTTTTTCTTAATTTTTTTATTTTAAGTTTTGATTGATTAAGATATATTATCGGGATCTACAAAAAAATTGAAACAGGTATTAAATAATCTAATGAAAGAATTCAGAAATAAAATGACAAATTTTTTTAGAAATGGAATTTTTTAAAATATTAATATAATACTTAAAAGGACTCAATAGCTTTTTAAAAATATAAATGGTTGAAGATGAAGCTATTCATCACTCTTGAACAGGCTCACCTTTGTTTGGTAACAGGATTCTATAGCACTTGCGCATCATTACCCCAATAGATGTTACTATGTTTGATTAAAAAATTAAAATATAGATTTGAGTATTAACGTGACATTAATTAGTCAACAGAACATATTGAATAGTATAAGAGCAGCCTCGGCTATAGTAAAATCCGACAGACTGAAGGATCTGGCGGCTACTGGACAACATTTCTATAAATATATATTGTATGCATATCAGTAGAAATATTATGACATAGGCCAAAAATGTTCATTACAAGAAATAAATTTTCACGGTAAAGCTTGTTTGTGAGAGCAAATTATTCAAAAACCACCTTTTAAATGGTATACTGAACCACAGCTTCACTTTCCTTTGACGGAATAAAATTATATAAATATATGAGTGGAATGGATACGTAATAAATATTAATAAATACTATGTTGTCAGTTTTTGATTTTATATAGGGTTTTTTTTTCAGTAATTATTATTGAGGATGTTATGGGGAAAAAAAGATCACCCGTTTCCACGTCATCTTATCCGGCGACTCCAAATCACGATGACGTCCTGCAATCTCGATCCGCGACCCACGGGCCGGCCATCCCATGACCATGGCTGCATCGCCTGATCCGCCATTGCAAACTCCAACCCACAACCCCTAAGCATGCTCACCGACATCAGATCCGACCAGCAACCAGTGACGCAATCAACGCCCCCTGTTGCTCCTCCCCTCTGAACTACTGTCTCCGCATTTTCTTTACTTTTTCTTTTTCCCCTTTTCCAATTAATTAAAGGTGTGTTTTCTCTCTCTCTCTCTCTCCCTGTTTTTCTTTTTTGTGCAGTGCTGCCATTTCGATTAGATAAAAGTAGGATTTGTCGTCACTATGTGTTTCATTCAAAATTGACAGAGGAGAGATGCGACAGTAGGCATGGATGGCGTCAGCGGTTATGGGTAGGATCTAGTCGTTAGGCCGGGTCGGGGGTTGTGGGTCAGGTGGTCATGGGTTAGACCTTTGGTGGGTCGCCGGTCAGAATTGCTGGCCATCCTCACGATTTAGGGTGGCCGGACAAGATGACTTAAGACGCGTCGTGTCAAGCTTTTTCATCTTTTTTTTTTTTTTTAAATTTAAATTTTATCTATTATTTCTAATATTTTTTATATTATTTTATCAAATTAATCATTTTAAATCAATAATGTATTTGCTGATTTGTGGAGATCAATGGAGATAAGAAAGAAGAAAGACCAATTGGCTGTCTTGAGGAACTATCAATGCATAGTACACGTGGGAGGATATTTTGATAAAACTTTTACCAGGTTAAAACCACCCATTACACCTAAAATTCCCGCTCTTCAAGGATAAGTTAAAGTCTGAATATATGTAGTGCTTGTCTGTAATTCTATACATGTTAGTATTTAAAACACACGTGTCGCTAGTATATACTAGCAAGTGATATAGCTAAGGTGTCTATACCGAAAGAAAAGAGCAAAACTTAAAAGAGTACTTGATGTTAAATATAAACCTAATAAGATGTAAAAAACGAAAAAAATAAAAGAAATGGCTTTCATTAAGTGTACAAAATGATCCTCAAAACTTAGCATTTAGACTACTAATTTGATGATAAAATTTTACGAAGAATTATAATAGAAGGTATCATCATTTAGAGGTAAATTCAAATAAAAAATCAATATTTTAAAAAAAAATTAAAAGTTTAAATAATGAATTCATACTTTACAAAATAATTCAAATAAAAGATTCATAACAACTATTTTATAAAATGTGATTTTATAAAATTTTTTTAACCATTTTATAAAATATCGATCCCTTATTTAAATCATTTCATAAAATTTTTGTACCTTATTTAAACTTTTTTTTATTTGAATTTATCCTTAAATGTTGATTCTTTCTATTATAATTCTCTCTAAAATTTTACAATATTTTCTAAAATATAGAAAACATCGCTGGTTGCATCTTTTATTGAAAGTTGTGCCATGTCAAGGAAGTTCATTTTTTTACGGTCTTTTTTTCTTTTTTCAACAAACTCCAATTGATCTTGTACTTTTATAACAATATAAAGAGTTAGAGCTATAAATAATGCTTAAACTTTGCCAAAATATATAATTTATTGCTTATATTTTGGAAAAATTAATTTATTACCTAATTGAAGTTTTATGATTATTTTTGCTACATAAACTAACTTTGTTAAGTTTACTTACTGATGTCAATATAAGGACGAATCAAGAATTGAATATTCCGATCACTCCAGAGCTAAGGATGGCTTAAACAGCCACTTAGGGCACAATCCACTTCAAAAGGTGGCTTATTTGACTCATCGATGGCCATGGGTTAATTCCTATTTCGTTCTTATTTCCACATCAGTAAGTAGGCTTAATAAAGTTAGTTCATGTAGAAAAAATGACCATAAAAATTTCAATTCAATTGCAAATTGATAATTCTAAAGTACATATAGCAAATTGCACATATTGCTAAAGTTTACATAATAGTTTTGACATTAACCCTAAAATAAAAGGACATTTCTATTGATAGCAGATTTTTACTAAAGCTTTAATAGTAAGAGACCGACCTACTTTGACCTAAAGTTAACCTACTTTATCTCAAAGCAATCAATTGCAAGCGTGGGTCAACCACTTCAATAGCTAATAACCTATTAGTTTCAATAAGTTGACATCCAAATTAACGACTTGTTAAAGGAGCTTAAAATAACTTGTTATAAACTTTATAACCTGGATTCATAGGCTTTGATTGCTATGTGCATAATGTTTAAATAGTCAAATGTTAAAATAGAGGTGTAAACATTTTAACGGTTATCAAGGGGACTAATTGCTCAACTATCTCATGTCCTTATATTTATCACATGTCCTAATTGATAGAGTGCTATGTGTCTAAGATGGTTAAACTACCATAACTTGCTCCATGTTAGCGATTGTCTCCATACTCAATAAATAGTTAAAGAACGTAAATAGAAGGACTCTCTAAATAATCTTAATACTCTCTTTTATTACTCCCATTTTACTTATTTCGTTCAAATACTATACTAGCTTAGGTATTGGATTGATAACACCAGATAGCCTTAACACCCCTTAAAGACTAACATCTTCTCTTTTGCAAATTTATATAGCCATCCAAATTCAACCTACAATATTATCCATTTGTCCCTACAAACCTTGATATAAGTCAATTGGGATACAACTTCTATTTACAAATCAGAAGAGTTTTTCATTTACTTAGAGAATTTCTGTTTTCTAACAATGTATATGTTTGGTATTTTGTATTTACATTTTAATGATTATTCAAGGCTAAATGTCTTATGCGATACCAAAACTTTACCCATTTCTATAATTAATAGTTGAAGTTTTAAAGTGTCAATTTAGTACTTGAACTTTACCCCCTTTCACAATCAATTTTTTAAACTTTACTGTTTCTATAATTAACTACCTAAATTTTGATTATATTTACAAATAATTACCTAATTTAAAATAAAAATAATATATTGAAACTTTAGATGGTAAGTTATAAAAATAGACAAATTTTAGATATCCAATGTGACATTAATCCATCATTCAAGGCACTTTATCTCATTTTTGTTTAAACTATTCCTTCTATCTTCAATATATCTTAGCTTCTACTCTCCATAATTAGGTAAGCTTGTTACTGTGATTATCAAATAATAATAATAATAATAATAATAATCGAATGGAATATTGATGTCTTTACTATGATAATTAACGTTTTACTTATATGTGATTGTTCATGAGAAAATGATGTCCATGTCCTCGAGATTTAGCTATAACTTAGCTTATTATTATAAATATCTTCTTTTTCAAAATATTGTTATATTACAATTTTAAGAGAAAAAAAAATTGAATTAAATCTATCCCATTATAAGATTAATATTTATGCTACTGATTCTCATAAAATATTGTACCAAAAGGCCCTTTACTGCTACATCTCCACTTAATATTTTAAGGATAAGTATTGCTTTTTTTTTTTTTTAGGTGAGATAAATATTGCATTGTTGTTGATTTATAGGTTGCAGTGGTAGATTCAATTTAGTCATTTTACTCCACCGAGTGATTTTAACCCATTAACAAATACTATTTAAAAGTTTTCATTTTACTAATCAATAATACAATTTTTCTTTTTTCAAACATTAGTTTCCTTGACGATCGGAAGTGAAAGTCTGATAAATCTTCTCATATTATTAGATGGACATTCGTCCCCCAAGCGGATGCTCAAAATAGAGAAGTTCGAAACTGTAATACTACATGTGATGCTAAGAAATGTAAGCTTTAATTTCTTTTAAAGATTTTTCCTTTGAATACAACGAAAAAGAAAGTATATTTAATCATAAAAAAGAACCTATTTACCAAGCTTATAACTTCCTACAGTCACTATATTTTAATATAAAAAAGTATATCTTACATATTATATGGAAGTGGAGCCAAATCGGTTGTTCTCACTTAATAATATGGACATAAATTATAACCGATATTACTTTTTAGGTTAAATCGTTGTATATCTTAGGTGTTTGTTTTTATATTCAGAAACCCTTTTAGAAACTTGTTCATATATTTATTTGGAGAATCTAGTAGCAGTACTTGATTGATGTTTAAAAGTTAAAGTTTGAAAAATTTTAGATTTAAGTTTTATAATTGAATATAACAAGTGAATGCTTCTTTTTCTTTTTCCTTTGGTTATGTGTGTAATTTGATTGACTGGTTATTTGATGCTTTAACTTTAACCATTTCATTTTATTTACATACCTAGTGCAAATGTGTCTCATGCTACATGAACTCCACATTAGCATTCACAACACTTAAATTCCCAAACACGTTATAGAGAGGTTAAGCCGGTTCTTCTTCTAAATCAACTAAGTTCACACTATTTAAAGAAAGCAGTTTTAGGGAGAGCAATTCTATAGAAATAGATATGAATTCAAATTACTTGGATGATTTACAAATGAATAAAGCCCAACCCCCCCCCCCCCCCCTCCCCCTTACATACAAGAGGCATCTACTAATGGATGGTCTAAATTATTCCAATGGCTATTATATATTCCTATACATCCTTATTCAACTCCCCATCTCTACTAAGGTTAATTGTATCTGAACATTTCTAGAACTTTCATAAAAATTGATCAAGCCTTAGTTATTAGCTATACACTTTATAGATCATATACAAAAGAGAAGAAATGGAAAAAAAAAAAGAAGGCCTACAATAAAGCTCTTAACATTCTCTCTCTTCTAAATTGGTGATACTTTCATTGTCTTACGCTCCCTAAAATCTTATATACTAAATGCCCATAGGACGCATAATCCACCATGACTTCCCTATGTTACTTTGCTTGGTAGCAAGCCATTCCATTGCATTAGGTAATCCAAGTATGTTTATGTCCTATACTCTTAGTTGATCTTCTCTACCTCCTTCCCACTATCTTGTTTTATTCCCTTAGTGATTATTCTCCAAATGGCTGTTAGGAACTCCTCCTCTCAAATTAGCATATATCATAAATCTCTACAAAGGCTCATGTTGTCTTACATCTTTAGTAAATGAAATGTGTACTCCACTTCAACTAGTGTTTAGTAAACACTTAGGTGTTTGGTTTCCAAAGGTTGGAATTGTTCTAGAATCTCCCTTCAAAGATTATCATGGTTTGAAAAATGCATCCTTGCTCGCTCCCTAGAGAAGAACCTATCCTCTATCTAATACTTTTTATTTTGACCTCCTTACTCCAACACTAATCAAAGCTAAACCCATCTTAATCAGTTTTAGCTTGCCGCTAAGCTCTTGGTTTCTACCTCTTGGGATAATATACTTGCTTTTTCTCTATACTTGATCTTTCTAGGTCACCTCTTCTTTAGGTAACTTGGGCTTAGGAAGCTCTTAAAGCACCTTTGCCAAAGCCAATCTCTTCAACTTTATCACCTCCTAACCTGTTTAAACTCACTTTATAGTTTGGGCTTTAGGTTTCTTTAAACTTATTCCATTAGGAGCATGTACAGAATACAAAAACTTCAAGACTTAGCCAAGGTCATTACTAACTGGGACTATACATTGTTGTCCCTTATCCATAATCATAATGCATTTTGTTGATGAGATGATTTAGGCTTTCACTTAATTAAGGAATTCATATCTATGATCAACACATAGTCATCTAAGGGCATTGTCTTCTATTCTAGTATTCCTTTCTACTAGCCCCTATTTAACCTAACATCTTAGGCTATATCAATAGTGGGACTCCTTTTAGGTTTACCGTCTTTAATCAATAGTTGCATTCTTGACTTTAAGGCTTAGTTTATTTCTGCTTCGTTGGAGATTAAGAGACATGTCACTGTAATGACCACTAAGGAATCTATCCATTAATTGTAACTAATGCCGTTGCATATACTAAGCTTATGGAATTTTAATGTGTTTACCTTTCATGGAGCCCAACGACTTTAAAACTCGAAACTTAGAGTTTACTTAAGCCTCTTTCTCTTCTTTAGTTGTAACTAAGGCTACCAACTTATCTCGAACTAGGCATCCTTTACTTCATGCAGCCTAGTATAAAGGAAGTAAGAGAGTTTCTTCTTGGGTGGCTCTCTCTCATTTATAAAAGCCTTATCCCTCTTATTATAGTATCTTTGATTCCTTTTCGAACTTGGATCTATACCTTCTTAGGCTCCCCCATCCTTTCCATAACTACCCCCCATCTCTTCCATACAAACTTGTTTAGTTGACCTGAAATTCTATCAAGATATTTGTTATTATCTTAGGTCGGGCTAAGGTTTAGATTCTAGTCCTTTCCTTCTTTTCTTAAGGCACACCCCTAAGCTCATCATAAAATGTGAATATAGCATCCTTTTCACTCATGTTGCCAATCTCCAAGAATAGTTCCAAGAACTTCCACATATCGTCCTAGATGGTTGTCCCATACTCTAATGGCCTTAACATAAGCCTCCTTCTTTGCATTGCTTAGGTAGAATTGAGTCGCAACTCAATTTTAAATTCTTTGATGTTTAGACTGCCCCAGCCCCTTACTTGGCCCCATCAATTACATACGAGTTGCCTTTAATCTTGATGTGCTATCAAGTTCACTGACCTACTTCAAATATTGCTCCATACTCTAAGGGATGTTGCAAATTTCCCTACTATTCTTACGTCTACAAAAATTCCTAAGCCTTAGCACATCTACTCTCACCATTGCCTTCACCTAAGTTGGCATATATATGGCTTACATATGTTGCTAGATCTATGCCCCAAACTCCTCTAGGTCCCTCTTTAAGGAACCTATCACCTCTTCTAAGGTAGCATCTTACCTTTGCAAGTTACCTGTGACCCAATTCAAGGCCAATCAACATTTCCTTTTAATTTAGAGCTCCCCTTCATGCTTCATGAAGCCTTCTTACATATTGTAAACATGAGTCATCATGTAAGTTGCAGCTAGCTTCACCATAGCCACTTCAACTTCCACTTTGGTTTTTGTTCCTCGAAATATTCCTTAAGTGCATTACCCATCAATTGTAAAATAATTCATGACAAATCTAACATATTTGGTAGCATAATAAAAACTAACATTTCCTTTGTCTAATTAAAAGCTTTCTCTACCACTTGTCATATGTGACATTTTCTAAATACTTAAACATATAATATTTAAACTCTTTGAACTTAAAGAGGTTAGTAAGACTTTTCTTTGTATCACTCAAGCTCATGTCATATAAATAGAGAAGCTTTAGAGAAAGAAGCTATGCAAAAACATAAATAAACTTGAATCAATTGGATGATGTATAAATGAGGGAACAACCCCCTTACATGCAAGATGCCTCCATAAACAAATAGTCTAAATTATTCCAATCTAATAGTTGTTATGTATTCCTATCTAATTCTATCAAACTAAACCTACTTGGCAAGGTTTGTTGTATTTAAACAGATACAAAACTTTCTTGAAAATGGTTCTACCCTTGGTCGCAAGCTATAAGCTCAATGGATCTCTACATACAAAAGGAAAAATGAAAAAAATGTAAGAAGATGAAAGAAAATATGAAAAATTGGATCTCTATACACTTTACTTCCTAATTGGCTCATTCTTTTGTTATTAAATATATTTGATTAAATTAAATAATACAATTGGTAAAAGGAAAACACAATTTAGGGGGAAGAAAGAACTTTAAGTAACTAGTCTACTCTTAAAATTTATTGTAATTATGTTCATATCAAATTTTATAGGAAAACCTTGTTGCGAATATTCTTTTCTTCAACAGGTTGAATCTAAAAATTCCATAAAATTGCAATTATTCAATTTACTCCTCATTTACAGCTATATTCCATACTTCCTTATGTATTACAATTAGAATGATCAAATTTCTACTTTTTTTTTTTTAAAAAAATCAAATGTTATGGTTGTACAACATAGGTTTATAACACCAATGCCTTTATAATATGGTGTTATGGACATCGATCTCCAAATATAATGGATCAAGTTCGAATTCTTCTTTATTAATTGTAATCAATAAAAAAAATCACTAAGATTATTGTAGCCTATGTAGCCTAGTGGCATTACAACTGGTCTCCTATTAGAATAGATCAAAATTCAAATCACCTCTCCTTCATAGTTTAGCAAGAAAAAAAAAATTCTATATATTTAACATATTACGAGTTAAATTTGATGTTGAAATGGTTTTACTTATATTTTCAAAATAATCCCACATTCACCAAAAAACAGAGCAATATTATAAAACAATCTGTAAACATATAATTTTTGCCCATTTTTATTTTTTCAATAAGGTAAAGTGTCTTAAATTAGGGAAAATGCAAAAAAAAAAAAAAGTAGAAAGTTTAAGAAGGAAAGCCAAAAAAAAAAAAGAAATTTAGGAAAAATATCAAAAAATAAGAAAATAGGAAGAAACAAAAAAAATTAAAAATTTAGAAAATTAAAAAGTCACAAAAAATTGAAAAAATTGAAAAAGAAAAAAAGAAGATTTAGGGAATTTAAAAAATAATAATTTTCTTAAATAGAATAGATTTTGAATTTTAATAAAGTTAGAAAGGAGACCGTTGAACTTAGACTTAAATTTAAATCAATCTCAATCTGATCTAATTCATATGTGTAATGGACAAAGTATAGGCCAACAGCCTAACGGTTAAACACTTAGACATATGCATTGGGTTTGATTAGAGGTCAGGGGTTTAAATCTTATTAAAGGTAAAAATTGCTTTTTTCTTTTTGTTTTTCTTTCTCTGACAACACACACTGCACTGCTACATGTCAAGGGTTTAATGTGCTATGTATCCTAACACGTGGTAGCTTTGGAATGGCCGATGTTGACATGGCACCACGTAGCATGTAACGTCAACTGCCACGTATCACTATTAGACACGTGGCATTTCCTCACTAGATGATGCAAATGACATAACGCTACATCAACACCTCTTTCTCTCCTCTTCCTTCTCTTTCTTCTTGGTTTCCTTCATTTTCCCCAATTCTTCTACACTTCCCTTCTCAGTCAGCCAGTTTTAGCATGATTTTTGAACCCCTTTTTGTTGCAATTTCGCCGAATCAATGGAAAAATTGTAAACTAGACATAGCCTAGTTTTAATTTTGATCAAACTCTTATCTAGATTTGGTCAAATACATATTCAATTTGAGCTCCAAAAATCAGAAAATACATGAATTTCAGAAATTTTTATTTAATCCGAATTTAAGCTTTCCTTGCTTATTAGGTTGATTCTGTGTATAAAAGGGGCTTTGGGGAATTCATTAGACAAGGATGATCACTTAGCATTAATCAGAATTACTTATAAACACTCTTTCTCTCTCATTCGTGATCATTTTCTCTCTTTAGCCACAACTCTCTCTCTACAATTCACCCCTTTTCGATCACTTCTGAGCAAAACGCGACCATTACACTATCCCTACAACACGAACTCTCCAATGCCACTAGCCACGAGCCTCGCCATGCTTTCACTACCATCAACTAAATCTTCAAGCCAAAATCCTAACCACCACAGCTATCCAACCTAGACTTAAGCAAGGGTCGATTCTAAATCGTAAATCTGCCTAGAACCAGCTCGACTTGTTAGTGGCCTAGTTGAACTGCCGGCCTTTTAGGGCTTAGGTAGTTTGCTTAGGCAAAACCGCCAATTCAACCTGGCAATTCAAGGACTGCCTCATTTATAAAAAAAAATATATATATATCTATTTTGTCGGTCAAAATGATCGAAACCACCCCACCCCATCCTTATTCTCGCCCCCTCCTAGACCCTTACCCTCCTATCTTTTGTCCCATCCCTTATTAAATTTGCATCTACAAATTTAACTTTCAAAGCATGCATCGAAAATTTTAAATTTGCAGTTGAAAACTAAATTTGCCGATGCAAATTTAAAATTCAACACATACGCCGTAAATTTTAAATTTTCAATTTAAAATTTAAAATTTTCAGTGTCGAACCACTTAAAATTTTAAATTTTAAAATTTAAACAACGCATTCACACATTCCTCGGACCTTATAAATAGAAACTTTAAGCCTAACAGCAATATTTACTCTACAAACTAATTAAATCTCTCCAATTCCAACCATTTTACCTTCAAATTTTTTTCAATTGTGAAACGTTGTTAGAAATATTTCCTTCTACTAACCATAAATTTTTATACATAATTTTCTACTCCATTGCACAAAACAATTTGCAATAGCATATAACGCTAGCATATACATACCTACCATATAATTTCCGCTTTATTTTCTCTTATATATTATTCCTATCTTTCACTCATAAATATTTACATCAATGGAAAGATTTTTATATCGTACCTTCTTTAATAAAAAACACGATTCATCATCTAGTGGTGAAAGTAAGGGTAAGAGCGTTGGAATTTCCAATATGTTGTCTGCGCCACTACAGTTTGAGGACATTTGGGCTTACCTGGATAATGAGTATGACCTGAATAAGCAAAGGACACATGATATGGTTGAGAATGTATGAGTATCCTTAAACGTCATGTTAGATTCGAACCTCCTCGTATGAGCCTTCCGCAAGCATGTTTGAGGATGAGGAAGATGACATAGAAATTATTCTCGAAACAATAGAGTAACATATGAGACAATGTAGGCCTAATAGTTGAAGATCATTTGGCTCAAGTAAGCCCCCTAAACTCGGTAAGTCTAATATTTTTACTACCCATTTCCGTAAAGATATAGATGAAAGGGGGAACTCGAGGGTATTCTGTAAGCCCTAAAGTTCAGCCAGGTAACCGTAAGATTGAACTTAGAACCCAAGATTTAGGGCGATCGGCTAAAGAATCCGATCACACCCAAATTATAAACTATTTAGCAAAATACCAGTAAAAATGACCCTGTAAACTTAAATTTAAGAAAATGAGTAGTAAAATAGGAGATTATAAAATTCTCAAATTTTAAGCATAATAACTGCTAATTACCGAAAAGGCAAAAAGTGTAATATAATAACTAATAAATTAGTAGAGATAGATTATATATATACTAAAAATTTTAGAATGACCAAAATAATATTTAGGAATGTTCACGTATACCCTACATGTATTTACGTGTAGATAAAAATACACGTAATTTCTAAAATTGGCCGAAAACTAAGTAAATAATTAAATAAAAATACAAAATAATTATTAAAAAATCAGAAAAAAATCAGAAGAGGATAACTGCAATAAGATTAGGTCGTGACAGAAAAAGAAAAAAATAACCAATAGGAATTTGGCAAACAAAAAGCCTAAAATCATGGAATTGGGGCAAAATCCCATAAAATTAATGCACATTAAATTCTACAATTGTCTATAAATAGGGAAAAAATTTACAGAGCACATTTGGACAGATACAAATCAGAGAAAATTAGAGAGAGTTGAAAATTCGAGAGAAAATTCAGAAAATAAAAAAAAAATAAGAAAAACTGTGCAGTTAGGGGTTTTAAAGGGAACCCACACCAAACGAGGAGCTGGGAGTGGACGGCCACCACCACCACACAGTGGTGGCAGCGCCCAGGCCGGCCGACAAGGCCACGGCGGCTCGCGGTAGCCGGAGCCACCTGAACCGGTGAGTCCAAATTTCAGCCCGATTCTTGTATAATTTTGTAAAATTAGTTATTTTGCCCAGAAAATTATAAAACTTGTTATTTTGAGGTTTTATTGTATGTATATTTAGGGAAAAATGTTGATTTAGTTTAATTATGTCTGGAAATATAGGGTCCTTAACAAATTGTTCAAAACCGAGCATGATTAAACCGGAAATTAAATAGGCTTAGGGATGTAGTTTGGGGCTCAAAATTTTTCTGTAGGATGCTCATGTGACATAGAACAGTGCTATGAAGCCATTTTTTTAAAATTAATTTTAGAAATTTTTAAGTTAATTTTTAGCCCTAAAATGATGGAAAAATTGGGTAATTTGGAGTTAATTAGGTGATTAGGATAGTAATTACTGATTTAGATGGTAATTATATGTTTAGGGATGTTAATCTCTGATGTGGAAACTTAATCCTAGTCTATGGAGTGTTAAGTGTAATTAATGAAGGTGTTATGTGGTAAATGTAGAAAATTAGGAATATGTAGAATTGAAAATTAATAAATATGGAAAAATTAGGTTTAATTAGATAATAAAATAATGAAAATCAGAACATAACAAATCTGAAACAAAATTTAATTTTAGGTAATTATATGAAAAATGTAAAAATTTCTCACAACATGAGTAAATTCGGTACACTAATACGGATTTAAGTGTACCGGATGGAATAAAATGCTGACTAGGGGTAGTGATCGTATTTAGGATGTCTGAAAATAATGTGGTTAGTTTCACATTGTGAGTTGAAACAAATTTCTAAGGTCCGGGTACAAAACAGTACCTAAAAATCGAACTAGAATCTAATTTAGAAATCGATGCGGAACCTGAACCTAACCCCAAACCTAAAGACTTAATACCTAGATAATTAGGCATATTAAACCTTAAACAAAACCTAACAATAAGCGTTGTAGGATAAAACAAACCTATGATATTTATATGAAAAGCTGAAACCACGTTCGTGTTATAGGGATAACCGGCGATGACCTGAGCAAATCGAACCTCGAGTGAGCGAGCGAGGAGTCGAGGTAAGTTTGGATTAATACGATGCTGTATTTTGGAGGCTTAAGATTATGCTTGGTTGTGCTTGTTAGATAGTTGAATGTGTGCATGTGCTTGATTATGGGTGATGCTATGATTCTGTTTGTTGCTTTGGCACATATTATATGAATTGTATGTAATGATTGATCACCCTAAACTGGACTTAATCAAATATACGACCAGTAATCATAATCGGACATGCATGCAACCTGTTAGGGGAACTTAGGACTCTCCAGCCAAATACCGACCCCTTCGGAAGGGATAGCGCAGGATTGCAAAATGGTCCCTTCTTCATCCTCAGTCGAACTAAGTGATAGGAGAGGAGGTCACGGCGAGGGTGAAGGCAGTAGTTCGAAGGTAATCGCGGGAGGAGCAAGGTCTCCATTACACAAGCCTGGGTTTGGTCGTAAGCTGTTGCATTAACGGCAACTCCTCAACCCGGATTAGAGCGAGCGCAATTTCTCTAATCTCACGACAGGCCGGACAACGTCGTGCGATAGCATTTGCTTGCACATGCATTGCATCTAATAAGTGATTGAAAACCTTGTTGTGTTTCTGGTATAGTTTTAAGTCCTCCGTCCTAACTTACTGAGCTGTGGTTGCTCACATCCCTATAGACGTCGTGCAGGTGCTGGCTAAGAAGCGGATTCCAATTACTCTGAAGCTAGCAACTGCTGGATCCTGGGGAGTAAGGAAAAACATGTGAAGAATAAACACATATTTTAAGGTTTAAGCTTTTACTTTAGAACTTCTCATTTTTGAATAATGTAATAGGAAATGTATTACGGAGAAATCTTGTAAACCTTAATTGTAATAACTGTATTATAATATATATATATATCTTTCCTCACTTTCTTAGAGAAATGATTTATTTAAATTATAAACTGTTTCCTTCAAAGCGGGTTAGTCGTGGACGCCCTGTATAGATCAGGTCTAAGATAGCGATTGTAAGGCCAACTTCTATCTTAGGATGGTTTACACGGCGGGGGCTGTTACGACTCTGCCGCTTCGGGGCGTGACACATTCTACAACTGCTGCAGCGCGAGTTACTCATGAAAAATGGGAGAGGGATATGGTAAACTTAACAGGCACTTAAGGTCGAAGCATCCCAGAAAAGTGGGAATAAATAAAACGTAGCAATAGATTGCTTAAGGCAGTGGTTCATCTGGACAAATGCTAAAAAGATATGATGAAGAAAGGTATAAATATAACTTGGCACAGTACCTGATAAACATGCACCTCTCATTCAACGTTAGTGTATCGAAGTGGCAAAATCGATACAAGTGGGAGACGTTTAACCCTAGCTCACGATAGCTTAGTCGCAAAATGATAACTCGAGTCATGCAGGAGCTCTACTACAAAGGTAAGAGGGAGCTCGCAAATAAGTTTGCTTCCCTCGATACACAAGTGTCCATATGTGCAGACATATGGACGGATCCTTTTCGTAATAATTCTTATATGAGTGTTACTGTTCACTAGGTAGATGATAATTAGTAACTTAATAAACGACTATTGGTTTTAAGAGTATTTAACAATCAACACACGGTACAAAATATTTATAAAATCATTAGAGAAATTTTAAATGAGTACGGATTAGTGAGGAAAATTTTTTCTATTGGTTTTGATAATGCAACTACTAATACTGTATCAATATTTGATTTGCAAAATTATTGTCAACCAATGTTTGGGGGGAATTTTTTTCACATACATTGTACATGTCATATTCTTAACTTGTGTATCAAGGATAACATTGCAGCTTTATACGACAGTATAACTCCGATTAGGAATATCATCAAGACAATAACAGACAACCCGTCCCTTTACAAAAAGTGGAGGAACTTCTGCATAAAGCGTGGGAAGAGGCCTTGGAAGTTTAAGATGGATGAGCAACAGCCTTGGAACTCAACTTACGAGTTGTTGCATAGCACAATTCCTTACAGCGAACCGCTATGTGACTTCGCAATATATAACATATAGGGAGTTAACATTTTCCTCAGTAACTGGGATATTTGCATTTAATTACTTAAAGTTTTGAAAGTTTTGAAAGTTTTTCATGATATTACTAAGACTTTTTCACAAGTTTACAAGCCCAGTGTTCACTTATTTGTTATGTCAGGCGTCAGTATAATTGGCATGCTAATTCAGGCCTATGAGGACCCAAATCTACACACATGCGTATGCGATATAACGTTGAAGTGGTTAACTTATTCTAAGTAAATTTCTCGTATTTATCCCGTAACAACTATTCTAGACTCTCATTGTAAAGCAGAATTATTACTAATGTAGTTGAAAACTCGTTATAGTTACATTCAAGATCTAATAGATTCTCAAGTTGTGTATAGCTTAGAAGCACAATAAGAAGTGTCGGCAATGATGGCTGACATAAAAGAGATGCTCAACTACTATCAAAGTCAATACAGTAGCCAGTTATTAGTCTCTCCTTTGTCACCCACTAAAGAGTGGCATTACTTTTTTATGGGTGAGTAGTTACTGGTGCAAAAATTAAAGAGGCAATGGTTTAGTGGTCCAATGTCTGACATATAGCATTACACCAATACAAATTTCGAGTTTTCGGAAAATATCTCCATCAAGGACTTTGATATTTTAGAGTGGTGGTAAAGTTATAAAAGGGACTATCCATTGCTATCTAGCATCGCTCGTGAAGTACTCGCTACTCCGACTTTAATGGTCACCATTGAGTAAGCATTTAGTACAGCAGGCCTAATCGTCAACGAACGCGGAGCCTCCTTATCTGTTGTTAGTGTTAAGGTAAATAATTGCACAGAAGATTGGTACAAGGTGAGCTATAGATGATAAGAACCATGCGGGACATCAAGCGAAGAGGATGATTACTTAAGTGACCGGAATGGATTTGATGGAAGCTCAAGCTTACCTGTGGGTTCCACTCTTATTCATGAACATGAACAGTAACCTCAAAATGATATATAATAAGTTTTCTTTTCATCTTTTACAAAAAAGTTTTATCACGTAAAAAAATCTTTTTTCCTAATTGTCCAAAAAAACTAAATGGCAATGTTTTCCCAAAAGTGCTGATATAGCATTAGGTTTTTCCAAATTATGACCAACAAAAATTATTTTTCTTCAAAAAATTTAACTTAGATAGTCACGTACACTTTGATGCTTTTTTGAAAAGGTAAAATTAATTAACAAATTAAAGATTTTCTAAAAATCCAATCCAAATTACGGCGGTTTAATTCCGATTAGCAAATATTTAGGTACTTTCCGAGCGACCGTAAAATACTATAAAAAATATTTTCCCTTCAACCACTTCACTCTATTCGATCAAATTAGAATATTAAGTATTCATATTGTAAGAGACTTTTTTGTATTTTATTTTATTTTCTTTTCGTTTTTAATATATATTTTATGGACGGATTGAAGAAAAAAAAAATAGTTGAAGGATCGGTAAGGCAAGAAGGAAAAAAAAATTATGTAAAGGCTTAGGAGAGAGGAAAAAAAAAACAATTCAAAGGTCGTGAACTGGCAAGCTACATAGATCGGCCTTGAACAGCTGGCTTACAGGCTGGTCACGGTTCAACGAGATCGTGACCCGTAAACCGACGATTCAAGGCCGGTCCAAACATATACCCAAGTCTAACCCAACCCATGAACTACTGTGAACAACTACCCTAAGCCTAAATTAACCCCACAGCCAAACTCTTGACCACCAAAAACCCAAAACCCAAGTGTCATTTAACACCGAACAGTAGCCACCAAGACCGTACGCCACCACCACCATTGGCCTAAGGTCCGACTACCTTCAAACCCTGCGACATTGGCTTTACTCCCTTAACTCCAATTCAATAACCATGAAAATCCCCTTCCTCAGTTGATTGGGAGCTAAGAGTGGTCAGAATCACCCCCATAAGCCATTACTCTTCATCCTTCACCCACAACCCATAAATAGTGGAGCTCAAACTGATCTAACCCAAGCTCGAGCTGACCCACAATTTGACTCGTGCTCATCTCTCCTAGTTCAACCCTCATCCACTTAAATGCTTCGAATTATTATTTTTTATTTATTTACTTTTGCTTATTTATTTATTCATTTATTTTATAATGCAGATGTAAACGTAAAAAAAAAAAAAAAGAAAAGAAAAAAGAAAAAAAGGGAAAAAGAAAAGAAAATAAAAAGAATAGTTTATTTATTTATTTTTTTAGTGTAGTAGAAATATATATATAAAATAAGTTAATATATAAAAATAATAATAATAAAAATAAATAAGTTAATGAATAAAAATATTTTTTAACACTTAGAAAAATCGAGTTTTTAAAAAAAAATAAAAATAATTGGACCTTTTTTCAAAATTAGGGCCCTTTAGAACTTTCCGAAAAAGTAAAAATTTTAATTTAGGACTTTTGCTTTAGAAATTTCCTTAAATAAATCAAATTGAATTAAAAATGTAAATCAGATGTATTTTCAAATTAAAACAAACCCAACTCATTAAATTTATACAGAATGAATTACAGAAGTCTGATCTCGAATACCAAGTACGTAAGCACTTATATGTAAGTACAGAGCTACTTAAAACATGGAAAATTTTATTTTTTCCATCTTTATAAATATTTTTATAAATTAATTAAATTAGTTGCATGTAACATGATTAGTCATTTGGAAATAAAAAAAGGGTATTATTGAAAAAAAAAATTAAAATTGGAAAGTTAAAAAGTGATACTCATTTAGTGTTTAATAGGATAGCTCTTGAATCTAGATCTCTCGTTTTGTAAAATTGGTTTTTTCGTTAAAAACTAGTAGCTAAGTTATAACCAGTCCACTCAATTGGTTATAACTTATCTTTTTTCTCTACTCCGATTAGATGATAACTCTAAAACATTTTCAAAATACAAAAGAGCTAGTTTTTTTTTTAACCCTAATTAATGTTCAATATTAAATGGGTAAGGATTAATACTGGTCGATTTAAAGAAAACTTAATTTAAAAAGAACTGAGTGGAAAAAACCAAGCTCGATAGATCCTCATATCGAAAATGCAAAGTATGGAGAAATTTTGTAATTTCACAAGATTTCTTATTATTTTTTTATTAGATTATGTTTGTTTACTTAATAATTTGATTTTATAAGTTTTACTTGTGTTTTGTTTTACATTTTACTGTATTGCAATTGAAGATTAAGGATACACTAATGGCATAGCTAGTTGTTATTGTTACAGTCCAAGTATATAATTGTATAATTTTATAGAAATTGATACTTTTTACTATATTGTAATAGTAGTTTTAGTTATTGTATTAATAGCTATATTAGTAGTTATATTAAGAAGAAAAGTTAGTTACATGCAAGAAACTAATAAATTAAGATGTTTTTGTATAAATAGAGTAATGTTAATGAGAATAGATAGATAAATTTCATTTTAGAAAAGTGGTCTTGTACCTTTTGAATATTAGTTCTCTCGGATTAGCCAAAATTAAATTCCATTTTCATTTTCATCACATTCATTCTTTCATTTTTTTTTTTCATTTATTTACTAATGACATACTTCATACCAATACCTACACTATTATTCATAATAAAATAGAAATTACAGGTACTAATATTTGGTGCGCTCACCATTATGTTAAACTTTACTCATGTTAGTATATTAGAAGAGAAGATTGATTTCCTACAAAATGGTCAACAACAACTACTATTACAGCATGATGTGAATAATAACTTTGATATGCTAATGTAACTACTTTCTAAGTTGCAAACTATGATAGTATAGAAACAATTGAATCAAAAGGGTTTCAATTTAAAAAATTCCTTTATATCTAAGTTAGATGCTTAAATGGCAAAAGAGAAAGAAGTGGGAGAACATAAAGTAATTTACAAATAAGCAAATGTGAAGGCCAATCAAGAGGAGCGGCTAATGGATATCAAATATAAAAATGATCAAGAAGTGAAAGATTCACTTACTATAAAGAACAATATCTTGATTGCACATAGAGAGGACCTCAGAACCAATGATTATGGTAGATATTTTAATCAATACAAGTTCATTTGCAACATATTCCAAAATCATTTACTCCACAGTTGTCTCATTGTTATGGAAATTATTGAACATACTCATGATGTCTTTACAACCCTCAAATAAAATACGATAGAGACAAGACATAGCTTACAAGACTTCTAGACGTTATAATTAGAGATTTTCATGATCACAATCATTCTCTTTCTATTTCAACCTTGAGAACAAGGTTATTTTGAAGATATAGGGAAATTATTATAGTCCAAGCGTATAGTTGTTATGGTTTAAGTATATAATTGTACAATTTTATAAAAGTTTGTATTTTTTATTAGATTGTACTAGTAGTTATAATAGTTATAATAATAGTTCTAGTAGTTATATTAGTTATTGTATTAGGAGGGAAAGTTAGTTACTTGTAATAAACTAGTAAATTGTGATGTATTTCTAAAAATATGGTAATGCCAATAAGAATAGATAGATAAGTTTTAATCTAGAAAATGGGCCTATACCTTTTGGAGAATGGTTCTCTCGAATTAATTAAAATCATATTTCATTTTTATTTTTATCACATTCATTCATTCATTCATTTTTTTTTTCATCGATTTAGTAATGCCATTCTTTATATCAATATCTACGCTATCATTCATAATAGAATAGAAATTATAGGTGCTAATATTTACATTATTTAATTGACAACTGCTATTTATCTCTTCACCTAATTATTATGTTTCAAGATATGATTTATTATGAATGAAGTCATTTAGTTTAGATTCTCAATTTCCATTAGCTCTTCCATGGTATTTCGTTTACCCTTTTTTTTTTACGGTGCTTTCTTTTTTTCAAAAGTAAAATAACGTTTTAGGAATATTTTTTACATGCTTTCCAATAATTATTAAAATATATTTATACATTAATTTATTATCTAGTATTTGGAACATGTTTTAATACATATTTGGGAAACTTGTACATATAAAATCCTTTTTATGGGGTGTCGAGTATATCTCTAATATCCCATTGTATTTCAAAGTTTGAATTTCAAGTTTTCATAACGATTTGTATAAGGTATAGATTATATCTATAAACCTAAGTTTATAATCATAATAATATTTTAATTAATCACTTTGGAAATTAAAGTTTATGGAGCCACTTTATACAGCTTCCACTTTGCAAATTGTGCTAAAATAGAAACTTTTTTAAAGGCTCTAAATTTAGGTGTAAATGTCCTAATTATAAATTTACAGGATTTACAACATGTATCAGGGATGTTTATCCCTCTTATAATATCTAGGAGTAGGCATGGTTCCATACAAGGGACATTGATGATGGTTGTTGGGATTGTAGTCGTGGGTGAGCTTAGGGGTTTCAATAGTGTACAAGTAGGCTGGGGTTTGAAAGTTAGTGGTATGGTGATGATAGGGGTTATGCTTAGCTCATATTAGTTATGCCTATAGAGCGAATATGATTTAGAGAGAGAGCGAAGCGTGGTAGGATAGAGAGCGAGTGTTAGTGTATGTTCTTGTGTCGTGTTTAGGAGAAGATTGGTTGTTCTATTATGATTCCCTAGTCTTACTATTTGTAATAGTGTAGTTCGTATCAAGTTTGAAACTCGAATAAGTTAGAATTGTGATTTGACCAATGAGGGGATAAAGCTTAAGCTTTTTTTTTTTTTCGAAATCTTTTCTTATACTTATCAATGTAAAACAACTAGATCTAATGAATCTAGATTAGTTTGAAATCTTTTTGCATCAAAATCCATTAAAAACCGAAAGATTTGGACTCATAACCTTACCCTTGCACGCATAAGCCTTTACCAATTAAGCTATACTAAAATTCTCAATATCTAATGCACATAAATTTTCTTTAACGAATAACACTTGGGCTAATTTTGTATTGGGTTTTCAATCCTAAAACTAGTTTAATTCCCTTGTTTCATAAATTAATTAAAACAAATCTAAAATAACTAAATAATCAAGAATACATATGCAAAAAAATTTCAACTCAAGCTTATTTTAACAAATTTGGAATCTCATTTTGATTCGTCCAATTATTACTTTTCAAAAATCCAATTTTAAATTTAGTGAAAGCCCATTTTTCTTGACTCCATATTTTGATTGGATTTTCCTAAAATATTTTTCAAATAAAGCTAAATTTTCAAAAAACTCAAAATTTATTAAATTGTATGTATATTTACCTAGTTTGATTTGAGTAACTGACTGATTTGATTAGGACTCTTTTAACACTTTTTTTTTCATCAATTTTTCTTGCATTTGTGTATTTTTCAAATTTTTTTATTTCTTTCATTTTTTTTATTTTTTTTATAAACCCAAATAAAAATAAAAAATAAAGGGCAAAAAAAAGATATATACAACTATCTAAGCCAAAATTGGGACGTGCTGCAGCTTTTTGGTGTTGAATCTCCCATCCCAATTTAACTATTTGTTATTTGTTGATAATTTGTCAAAATCTCCACGTGTAATTTGTTTTTAGTGAATGAAGTTTCATGTTCATTAAAAAAAAATTTATATGTTTTTTTGTTAATTTCTCATATATCTATTACGTATAACGATACTTAACAAAAAGTTACATAAAATCTTAACAAGTCCAACTTGATTAGATTATAATAAGAGACTCTATTTCAACGAACAACGATGAAGAGAGAAGTAAAGTTGTTTGTCCAAAAGTGATACCAAGAAGATGAAAGAGAGATAAACTAAAATAGAGATAAGAGATACCTAAAAAAATCAAGGTCACTTTTAGTTTGAAAACATATATAAAAAGATATTTTTGAAAAGGAAATTAAAATTTTCTATGGAATTTACTTAACTTAATTTTAGTAAGTGACCTAAAAATAAGATAAAAAAGAATAAGATATGAAAAATTTGATAAAATTCATAAAAATTGATGGGAAAGAAAAAGTAAAGAACAATTGCATGAAATTTTTTTAATTTAACTAACTAATTCGATTCAACTCAAAATAATTTGATTTGGCTCTAAATTGAATCACAAATCGTTTTAAAAAATAATTTTTCAATTTCATACGCGATTCCAGCTATGATTCGTGCTTTCTTCCCATACTTGATAATATCTTACTGCATTGGTTTGGCATGAGGGAATGGAAAATTCTGAGTTGGCGTTCGAAAAGGACAAAAAGAGTATAGAAAGTCTTAAGAGAAATCTCTAATTCAGTGCGTCTACATTTTGAAAAGACGTCTTTGGATTGTTTTCACTTTTCATTTTTCGTTATAATGAACTTTTCCATTATCGGATATTACCGTATTTGATTTTGAGAGGTTACAACCCTAACCGCTTGTAAATATTGAATGATGGTGAAACATGGAGAAATATTAGTAATATTAGTTGTTATCAAGCACGCAAAATGGTCTGCAAAGTGAGGAAATATTTCCTCTTTTTAAAACTGGAAATATTCTTTTCCATTTTCCATTATATACTCTATGATAGCAAATACTATCACTGGCAATCGACTTTGACATTTGCCTTCTACAACTAATTGTCATTGAAAATCAGTAGTAACATTGAACCTCTTGATATTTTCATTACGAGTGACGATTCTAAGATTTGATTATAATAAATATAAAACAAAAATACGAATAATATTTTCATTTAAGCCCTATATTTTAATGAGATCGATTCAACTTGTTATATTATCATAGATTTACATTTTTTTTAATTTGTATTATTAAATTTACACTTATTTCAATAATTCAGATTATTTAATGGTTCAAATTTAAAAAAATATATATATAAATTATGAAATAAAGGATTAGATTAATCCGTAAAAGAGTCACAGGAAAATCCAACAAACACAAAAAGATTAAAGTACCCAATATTAGCCGCCTTAGACGATAATTGACGCTGGGCTCTTCACACCATCGCCACGTCCAAAGCATTCAACTGAAGGGCGAGCAAAGGGCAGTTCTTTTGACAAGAAACCCGTGAATATGATTAGGTCTTCTTCTTTTTTCTAGATAAACTGTTTTTCAGTCAAATTGGTACTATTAGGACCCATGAAAACCAAAAAAGAAAAAAAAAAATTAAGGAATTTCTTAGTAATAAAGTAAAAAATTCTTTATGGAAAATATTTTCTTTATGTGTTCATGTGATATTTAAAAATTCTAAATCAGATCTTTAATATTAAACACGGTCTTAATTACTCTACAGAAAATATCTTCCAAACATAAAATTTCGAGCATCTTTCAAATCAAAAGACACGAAGATTTCATCAATAAATATTCTCTATGCATTTGCCCAGGATAGAGTTTAGATATTCTTATTTACCTATTTTCAGTCAAAGTTTCTTATACAAAAATATCATTGATTATCTATCGTATACGATGGGTAGAACATGTGCAGGAACATTCGACACCTACTGGAAGTCTGGAAACATCATATTTTTATCTAGTTTGTTACATTCATATATTTATTTATTTATTTTTTTGGATAAAAAACAAATTTAACCAATGTAGGATGAGCTAAACGAATCTACATGACATTGAACATGTTCAACCAATAGCAAGGTCACCATTTGTTATTTTATTTTATTTTATCTTACATAAGAAAAAAATTTCTTTTCAAAAGCCGTGATTTTAACGGTGTTGATCTTCACCATCATGAGTCCACTATTATTGATAGCTGTATGTATCTATGTATCCAACATATTCTATCGTTTGCTTACCACAGAAGTTCCATGATTTCACAGATCGGAGGACATCAATGGACCACTATATATTAGATTTCTCAGTATTGTATTTTTTGTTAATTTGGTTTTTGTGGTATTTTGTATTTCTTTCTTTTCCCGTTTTTTGTTTTTTCATTGTTTTTCCTACGTGGGATTGTCATATCCTCATGTGATTCATAGTCTTGGATAGTTTCAGTTTTTTTTTTTTTTTTTTTTTTTTGTGTATTATATATTCTTTTTTAATTTTATTCATACTTGAAAAGATGTATTTTTTTTTCCATTGAGTTTTTCCAGCCCAAATCTTTATCTGTTGCACCATCAATACCAGTTGCAGGCTCGATTTTATTTGATATAACTTAAATGATATCAGTTTCATCCTTAATCTCCTTATAACTTTTTGTCTAATTTGAAAAAAGATTTAATAATATTAATACGTTAAGTATTTGAATAAATAACGTATAAATATCAATAATAGTATATAGTTTTTAAAAATTAATCATATATATTTTTATATGTTAAAATTTTATTTTATCCTTACATACTATTAATCTGTTTACGTGACATATAAATACAATTGAATACAATTGAAGCTTCTTTAGTTTAGCTTACAACATTTTAATAATTTTAATTTAGTACAAAATTTTTTAAACTACGATATTTCGTTCGGTCCTTTTTGTTCATACTGCTCACCCTAAATTATTTCGTGGGAAAAAAACTGCATCAGTGAATTTGACTATCTCCATTATTGTTAAAGAAAAAAAAGAAAAAGAAAAGTTTGATGTGGCAGGCATTAATTGGTTAAGGAATATATACGTATAAATGATGAGTTTTAGGGTTGCATATTTGGCAAGCTAAAAATCAATTGAATGTACTATTTAGTAAATTAAATTTTTTCTCTAACTATTATAGTATAATTTTTAAATAGTCATCCCGTTGAAAACTAATATTTATACTATTAAAATACGATGGTCCTAATAATAAATTTAAATTTTACTTGTAAAATTAGAAAAAATAAAGAAAATTTAAGTAATAATCTTGACATTATTCTAATTTCTATTAAGAAATGTCTCTTTATGTCATTTTCAGACTGATCAAATATACTAGTACAGCCACTTGCCTATTTAAGTCCTAGAAAATAGATATTATATTATTGATTTAATCCACACAATGAACCAAACATAAAACTAGGATCGAGTATTGCTTCTACGGTCCCTCTGGCATAGTTTTTTTTTATTAACGAAGCACCTTTTAAAATGTAAATTATATATTTTCAGTGCATACAGAGTGTTGGTTGACTTATAGATGCCAGAAAAATATAAATTGGAAAACAGCAAATAGTCCTCTGACAATTGTTAACTGTACGTGAATAGGTACCTCGATTTTGGGAGTGCATTCATAATTATCTGAAGCAGCGTGTACCAAAAGAAAATTATAGGAAGTTAAAACTTCTTTTGTTTGTCTATAGAATCTAAGACAAAAACAATATGTATAAAAGGTTACCAAAAAAAATCTCTAAAAAATCTTAGAAATAAAACTTAAGATATTAAAAATGTGCATTACAAGTCTTAAAGTCCATTTTAAAGGGTCATTACAAACCTTAAAATCCCCTTTTTAGGTCCAAAATAACGTCAATTGGACTTGTTTTAATTACTCTAATATAGAACTCGAAAATCTCTTTTTAGAAATATTTATAATAAAAAATTCTTCTTGAATAAAAATTTGTACCCATTTTATTTATAATGAGAAACTAATTTATTTTTTGCTGGTTTTATTATTTGCCTCTCGACATCATTATCACAAGTATGTGCCACATTAAAGCCAATCAACCCATAATAATGAATGGTAAACATGAAAAATAATTTCTTAACGGTTGCGCTTAACATACTCACATACAAAAACCCATATTATTATTGTACTTTAAAGAAAAATATGCATTTTTTGTGTTACCGTTTAAATTAAAATAAAAAATAAAATTTTCAATGAAAAATACTGTTTTTTTTTTTCTTTATTTTCCTTTTGGATTCCGCCAATTTCTGGCGATGGATGAAACAAGTTATTTGTTAAGTTTATCAAATGTTCTGCTAATAATTGACGCGTTCTACCGCTTGATTAGAAGATAATAAATAACCTAATAAATTCTTATAATTAAATACACTTGAATAAATTAAATGAAAATTAAAAATAACAAGGAAAACTTGAGGAAAGAGAAAAAACTATATGTCACTAGCCATCACAATGTACATAGACCCGTTCAAGAACCGATTTCAAACCACGAATCAACTCGGTTTAAGGTTGGCTTGAACCGGCTTTTAAACAGTCGGACCTCAAGAGCTAAGGTGGTTTGGGCATCTAGGCTCATTGAATCAGCAAGTAGTGTAATTGATGAGTCGATTTGCTATTGAATCAATCGATTTGACTCCTTTTTTTTAACCAAATGTCAAAAGTTTTCATCTTCCTTTTTTAAAAAATTTAAATGAAAAAAAAAAGAGGATTTTATTTCTCTACAATAATTTACAATTAATAGTGTTGTTATATTTTATTTCTCTACTGTAGTTTACAATTCCACAACCAAAGAAAATTATTTATTTGTTGCAGCCTCTCTTGCTTTATAAGCCTCATAACTAGCTACTCAAGGTTTCAATCGGTTAAAAAATCCGATTGAACCTAAATTATAAAGTAAAGTTAAAAATATTAGTAAAAATAATCCCTAAAGTTGAATTTAGGAAAATAAGTAATTAAATTAAAGCAACAAAAAAGGTAAATTAAAAAAAGAGGATAATACTCATTTCACATCAATTTAATACAAAAAAAAATCTTCAAGATGTCTATAAAAAGCTAAATTTTTACAGAGGCTCATTTAGCCAGTTGGAGTGTGAAAAAAATTGAGAGCATTGAAAAAACAAATATTAGGATTCTTGTAAAAGAATTACAAACAAATCTATGCAAATAGGGGATATAAGGTGAACCCAGACCCGAAGAGTACTTAGAAGTGAACGGCCACCACCATCATATAGTGGTGGCAATGCCTAGGCCAGCCGATAAGGCCAAGGCACCCAGCGGTGGCTGGAGTCACCATTTCTAGTAAGTTTAATTTTCCAATCGATTTTGCTAAAATTATTAATTATTTTTTAAAAATTATGAATCTTGTTATTCTAAGATATTTTAGTATATATATTTAAGGAAAATTTTTATTTTGATGAATTTATATCTAAAAATATGCTCTTCTTAAGAAACCACGCAAACTTGAGCTTTGTTCGAGTTAGAAATAAATAGACTTAAGAGTATAGTTTTGGACTCAAAATTTTTGTATAGACTACTTAGATAATATAGAATAGTGACACGAAACTCTTTTTTAAAAATGAATTTTAGAAATTTTTAGACCTTAAAATGATGCATAAAATGGGTTATTTTGGTAAATTAAGTAATTAAATGGTTAATCACTAATTTAGTGAATAATTATATATTTTAGAATGTTGAAATATAATGAAGTATGATATTTGTATCCTTTAGAGTGTTAGATATAATTATTAGGGTATTATGTAGTATATATGTAATAAGTAAAAATGGTAAGTTTAAGTTAATTTTGTAATTTATGATAATTAGGTGTACAATTTGATTTAGGATAAATTTAGATATTTTAAGATATTAGTTAATGATGAGAGATGTAGATTATGGTAGTAGAGAGGTTAGATGTATGCTTTATGTATGGATTAGGTAGTAATAAGTAATATGTGAAATAGGAAAATTAAATAAGTGAAGAAATTTAAGTTAAATTGATAGCACTATAATAATAAGAGAATATTATAAATCTGGTTTGAAAGGTAAATTCGAGAATTTATGTGAAAATATAGGTTAATCTAATATCAGGAGCTGATTCGGTAGTTAAATTAGGAACGTGGTGTATCAAACTGATCAAGATACTGATTAGGAGCAAAAACATAGATTTAGGATATCTAAGTATAGTTAAATGAATTTCACATTTTAGTCCATAAAGAATTCCTAGGGTTTACAAATAAATAATAATAATCAGAAGCTAATACAAAACTAAATTCAGGAATTGAATTAGAAATTAATGTAGAACTAATTTGATTATAGGAAATATGGAATTTGGACAAATGTGCAAAATTATAATCCTAAACTTTAAACCCATGATTTAAAGCTTATATGTAAATATATACATATGTATAAGCAATCACGTTAAATATAGATTATTCTTATATCAGAATCTAATTCAGAAACCGAAACTGTAACCGAAACAAGAAACAAATTCAAAACTTAGTTGAATAAGGGAAGTAATTCTAAAAGAATAAGACCTAAATCACTAAATGTAAGAAGATCATAAATTAAAGACACTCATAATCTAAATTACATAATAAAACATATCTATAGTAGTTATAGGAAACTAAACCAAAACTTGTATTATAGGAATTTTTAGCGATGGCTAGTAAAAGTTACACTTCGAGTAAGTAAGCGAAGAATCTATGTAAGTTGGGATTAATATATCACTGTATTTCGGAGTGCTTATTTGCAGTACTTAGAGGCTTAAAATTATATTGAATCATTCTTGTTAGATAGTTGGTTATGTGTATGTACTTGTTTTGAACTGTTGATATGATTACTGATTTGCTGCTTTAGTTGGTATTGTATGATTTTTATGAAATGATTGATTACCCTAAACTGTACCTAATCAATTATATGATCTCTAAACATAAATCGGATCTGCATAGCAATCCATTAAGGGAAATCTAAGATTTTTCGGCTAAATATCGACCCCTTCGAAAGAGATAGCACTGGATAGTATAATGGATACCTTTTTTTATTCTTAATCGAACTAAGTGATAGTGAGAAGGTTACAGTAAGGGTAAAGTCAATAGTTCGAAGGTAGTCGCAGGAGAAGCGGTGTTTCCATTGCACAAGCCTGGGTTTGGTCATAAGCTGTTGCATTAATGGAAACTCCTCAACCCGGATTAAAGCGGGCATAATTTCTCTAATCTCATGATGGGCTGGATAACGTCGTACGATAGTATTTGCTTAAACATGCATTGCATCTAATAATTTGGTTGATAACTTTATTTATGTTTGCGGTATAGTTTTAAATTCTTTGTTTCAATATACTGAGCTGTAATTACTTACATCCTTATAGTTATTGTTGCAAGTGCTAGTGATGAAGCAGCCTATAATCACCTTGACGCTAATAACTGTGGGATTCTAGGGAGTGAAGATGTAAACACAAGACCAAATTTATTTTCTAGTTAGATTTATTTTAAAGCTTTTAACAATAGTTTACAAATTAATAAACTTATTATTTCGAAATGGAGTAAAATTTTAATTGAAAATATTAATTAATCATATACGCAATATTAAAACTTATTATTTTAAAGAAAATCGACTCTGAAATAAATTAAAAATTATTAAAATTAATAAAATTTTAAAAAATTAGAAATTGTTAAATAAATAGTAAAAATTTTTTAAAAAGGGAATTGGTTCAAGAGTTGACGAATTGACTAAGAATCGTAACCAGTCAAGTCGATCACGATTCAACCTTGAGCCGGTCTATGAACTAGCTGTTCTAGGCTAATTCGACTCGGTAAGTGAGTCTAAATGCACATGGCCAAGATTGATGCCACCACCCAAAGATAGTTACATCTTTTTTCTTCATTTTTTTTTGTTTTAGTACTTCTAATTAATAATTCAATTAAATATATTTAGCTTATTAATTAAATTAACTAAGAAACAATGGGGAGGTAAAATGCATTAATTAAGCAAAAGTTAAAAAAATTGGTACATCAAACTGAATTGAACCAAACAAAAAATATTAGACCAAATGACACCGTAGTTTTCTTTTCCAATTTAGTTTGGAAATTTCACAATCTAAATCGAACAAAAAATTTATACTTCATTGGGAGAGGTAAATTGAACCAAATAAGAAGAAAAAATCAATCTTAAAATACTAAATGTGATTTAAAAAAAACTTTTATTCTAATAAAGTATTTAAAATAAATTTAAATTTATAAATATATATGTACTAACTTTTATGACCTCAAGTTATCAAAATATAAATAGGTTGACTAAAAATTTATACCATATGTTAATTATATAAATAAAATAGTTATCAATACATTTTTGAAATTTGCTTAATTGCATGACTATCAACCTTTCATATAGTATTAGTACATGTTATTAGTAAAAGAACTTTAAACACGTTTAATATATGAAATGAAATAAGGGATGAATAAAGTTGCAATTCTTGAAAAATACAATACATGGTAATGGCTACTCTATATAAATCATTTTATGCCTCATGAGTAGATGTAAAAATAAGTTGGAAAAGACAAATGAATAGTTATTCCTTTAGTTCTATAACGTCATTGCTATTTCTCATTTTGCAGTACTACCAATTTTGTGAAATAACTACTTTATTAATCATATACAAGAGTTGGTCTAGAGGGATGGAATAGAAATACCTATTTTATTCTATTCTTACAAAACCAACCAAGCATGATATAAGTACATGTAATATGATAATACATATTATGATTTTGACTTCTTTTAGCTTATAAATTATGATTAAATCCATGATAGAAATCAAATTTTTATGTTTCAAAAAATTTATAAATGAAACAATATATTATTTGGTTTTAAGTAATAAAAGATCGAATCATATTTTGTGTTTGCTTTGTTTCAAAGGAAAAAAAAGCTAAATTTAGTTGGATTGTGCCATCTCACTATTACGTTATGTTTGAAACGAACAAAAAAAATTGGAAGGAGAAGGAAAGTGAAAGAAAAGTTGAATTTTAAGAAACTTTTCATTATCTAGGAATGATAGGAAAAAGGAAGCTATAAAATTAAGAGGGAAAGCCTTAATTAAGGTACACACTTTCTTTTGTTAAGTGATTTAGAAAAGAAAGTTATTAAAATTCCAATCATAACATTACTTTTAAAATCTCATAAACCTTTTTGGGGCAATGAAGTAATTATATAATTTAAAGTTACTTCCTTTTTACCTTGATTTAGATAAGAAAATACACTAGTTTTTTTCTTTCTATTTTGCAATCTTTCTAATTTTCTTTTCCCTTCTAATTTCATCCCCCTTCTCAAGCATAAAGCTAGTTTCTTTATTCTTTTACTTTTTATCCAATAAACATTCATCACATCATAATTTTCAGAATAATTGAGATAATAAATTTGATGAGTAAAAATTTTCTTAAATATGATATTTAGATGTTAATAATGATGGGCAAAAGGGTATCTCATTAAATAATTTTAAACTTTGAGCATGAAATTTTGAAAAATATAATATTTAAACTTTAAATGTAGTATCGAGGGAAAAGAGAAAAAAATTATAAAAAATAAAAATATTCCAAAAATGTTGATTTTGGAAAAATAATTCCAAAACCATGACACTTAAAATCACCTTTTAAAAAAAATTTTGATTTGAATTTGAAATATATTTTTTTTAAAAGACAATTTTATATTATGAAATCATTCTTTGAAGAGATAATTTTAAATCAAAATTAAAATCATTTTTTTAATAAGCGATTTAATCACAATCAAATATATGTAAACTGATGTCTTTGAGATTTGTTTTTTTAATTTTTTGTATTTTTTTCCCTTGGCACTAGAATAGATGTCATTACACGGAAAAAGTAGGGGAAAGATCGGGTACATTTTTCTCTAATTTATATTATGGTGGCTGTCTGTTTGTGCATAACAGAGGAAAGGCGGGGTAGCAGTCTGACTCGGGTCCACCTGGACTCCATAGCCAACTGTTGATACAGGTTTAGGTTGAAGTAGGGCCCACCTTCCGAGGTATTTTAAAATGCTTCCAAGCGTTCAACCCCTTGCCTCCATCCTCCTCTTCTTTCACAATCACATTCGCGTAAACCAACATAGAAAATTAAACCTTCCCCATCCATACACTTCAAGTTATTTCCGGCGAGAATCCTCCGGCATATCTTCAACCTCCGTTGAAGGTGCGGAGTAACCCTTTATTTTTTTTTTTTCCCCTACTCCACACGTGTTACCTCGAAACGAATGATTTTAGCATCAAACACGTTGCATGGTTATGTTGTATACTCAAATAATTTATTTATTTATTTATTTTTCTTTTTTTTTTACACGAAGAAACTTCAAAGAAATGGCACACTGGACGCATGCATGTAAAGCAATCTTGTTTTCTTGTGTGCACAAATACAAATGAAGTCTTAATGTACTTGTTTCGCGAAAAATAATGTTTTTATTACTGTCAAGTATGACACACTGGTCGTGCTAACTGGTAACAACTAGTTGTCGAAACCAGTAGACGCGATGCACTTTTTTTTCTATCGCCGCCGGCATAAAAAAGTGGCCAAGAAATCAGAAAAAGGATTGCCCTCGTGTAAACAACATTAAAATTTTCACCTTTTTTAATTAAGATTTCACGTTCTTCTGACAAATGTATTTTTCTTATCAATCACTACAAGATCCCTAGAACGCATTTTTCGGAGATAACCTCTGTTTCCCAATATATTACATGTCAAAAGACAGTACAAGAACATGTGTTTGTTTTAATGATATGCTTGATCACTGGAATCTAGGATTTACCGTATACCTTTCTGAATCTTATGCATTGGGAGCATAATCTTATATATATCAGGCTTCATAAGTTTCGGTGCATATTGAGTTTCAGGGACCCATCTTGAGCAAAAAGATGGAGTACATTGGGACTCCATTCCAAGGTATAGCAAGAGATTTAAGAGGAAGAGCATCGTGTTATAAGCAAGATTGGATTAATGGTCTACGTTCTGGAATTGGGTATTATACATATTTCTCAATCTTTCTTATCTATATATATATATTATTTTTTTCTTGTTCTAATTGCTGGTTTATTTTTTATTTTTTCCAGTATATTAGCTCCAACCACATATATATTCTTTGCATCTGCTCTTCCAGTTATCGCATTCGGGGAGCAATTGAGCAGAGATACAGGTTAGATTATTCAATGCAATTTGGTGTTGTCTATGTCTTATAATCGCTTTACTTTGCACCAAAGTTTGTATTGTTTCTCCGAGGAGTTCTATTATTGAAAACAGTGTTGATGCTAATTAGACTATAAAACTCAGCAGACCCGTTAAACTTAAACATGACACATGATTAAGATTTCTCGGGATTAAGATTCCTCGGACAAGTTCCTTTATTCCCCATGCTATGTGGTCCATAAGCTTGATGAGTATTTGCTGGTTTTTCAGATGGAAGTTTGAGCACTGTAGAGACGTTGACATCTACTGCAATTTGTGGCATAATACACTCCATATTTGGTGGGCAACCTCTGCTAATCCTCGGCGTTGCAGAGCCGACCATTATTATGTACACCTACTTGTACAATTTCGCTAAAGATAGAGACGATTTGGGAAAAGAACTCTACTTAGCTTGGGCTGGATGGTAACATTAGTCGACCATTCTTGAATTTCAGATGCATGTGTTTTCACTTTACAGAAAATATTATCTACTTTTTTTTTTTCTTTTTCCTTTTTTATAGTCCTTAAGATCAAACCCCTTGAATTTAATCTCCTAATCTAAACAATTTGCAGAAATTTATTTTCTTCTTTTTAAAATATTTTTATAACTGCAAGGCTTGGTTATGATAAATGTTAAAATTCCTGATGGTGTTTTTCGCAGAACTAATATACACCTAAAGTTTTAGCTTTCATTTCATGATTATGATTGCCTCCTAAACACAGGGTTTGTGTCTGGACTGCCTTGCTGCTGCTCCTCCTGGCAATTTTTAACGCGAGCAGTATAATAAACAGATTTACTCGAGTAGCTGGGGAACTCTTTGGAATGCTGATCAGTGTTCTCTTCATTCAAGAGGCTATCAAGGTAATACACATAGCTAGAGAGCAAACAAGCTTCCATGTTTAGTACAAATCACAGGTTTTTGTAACATTTTACCGATGTTAATTAACAGGGTGCAGTAAGCGAGTTCAGTGTCCCCAAAGCCGAAGATGGGAGCTTGGTGAAATATCAGTTCCAGTGGCTTTATACTAATGGATTGCTAGGAATCATATTCACCTTCGGGCTTCTTTATACAGCCTTGAAGAGCAGGAAGGCCAGGGCTTGGCTCTACGGAACTGGTCTGTCCAAACTAACAGGCTTGCTCTTGAGACATCTCTCGATATTATGATGAAACGAGAGGGATCCGAATTGTTGTGTTGTTTTTCAGGGGGTCTCAGGGGATTCATAGCAGATTATGGAGTCCCTTTAATGGTTGTGGTTTGGACGGCTTTGTCATTCATTGTGCCAAGCAGAGTTCCATCTGGTGTACCAAGACGGCTCTTTAGCCCACTACCATGGGAATCTGCATCATATCATCACTGGACGGTCATCAAGGTATTCATATTCTCAGGAATTCGATTGAGCTGTTCTTCTACTATCGTAAAATTGGAGCAGATTGAAATGATCAAACAAATTAGTGTATAGCTCCCTTGCCTAAGCAGCATCCCAATGTTTAATTTAACTCCTCAACCATGAATTTCAGGATATGGGACGGGTTACTCCAGCTTATATATTCGCTGCATTCATTCCTGCTATGATGATAGCGGGTCTCTACTTCTTTGACCACAGTGTAGCTTCACAGCTGGCTCAACAGAAGGAATTCAATCTAAAAAATCCATCCGCTTATCATTATGACATCCTGCTGCTAGGATTTCTGGTATACAAATCATATGAAAGTGTTATTACTATATTAACTTTTAGCCTTATCTGTCAAAACGTTATCTGATTGAAATGGTATTGTCTATCAATATATGCAGACTTTGCTTTGTGGCCTACTAGGGTTGCCTCCATCTAATGGGGTCTTACCGCAGTCTCCCATGCACACAAAGAGCCTTGCAGTCCTAAAGAGACAGGTTTGTTTACGTTGTGCAGAAGAGTATGATTTTGAAACCGATTTTCATTGTAGCAAAATTACCTAACGTGTCTTGATGTTCTCCGCTTGCAGTTGATCCGAAAGAAAATGGTTGAAAGTGCAAAAGAAAGCATAAAGCAAAAAGCAAGTGACTCAGAGCTATATGGAAAAATGCAGGACGTTTTCATAGAAATGGACAACAGTCCAGCTGTAAGTCCTAATCCGGTTAAATAGTGGTCTTTCCCATAACCATCAGCTCTCCGTTAAATAAGCATCTTCTATCCTTGCAGACTTCTTCCCTGTTTAAGGAACTGGAGAACCTGAAGGAGGCAATCACTAAAGATGAAAAAAGCGAAACCGAGAAGTCCACGGTCGACCTTGAGAAGCACATCGATGCTCACTTGCCGGTTAGGGTGAATGAACAAAGAGTGAGCAATTTCCTTCAATCAATCTTGCTGGTAGGATCGGTGTTTGCTCTGCCTGCGATCAAGCTAATTCCTACATCAGTCCTTTGGGGCTATTTCGCATACATGGCCATCGACAGTCTACCAGGAAATCAATTCTGGGAAAGGATCCTCCTCCTATTTGTCGCACCTGGACGCCGATACAAGTAAGTCATATTGCAAAAATAATAGTAGCTAAAATTAGCACTTCACAACCATGGAAAAATTAACTTTGTTACGCATATTTCGCTTGGCAGGATCTTGGAAGGAGCTCATGCTTCTTTCGTGGAGTTTGTGCCATTCAAATACATGGCCATTTTCACCCTTTTCCAGATTGCGTATTTTCTGATATGTTTTGGAGTTACATGGATTCCTATTGCTGGAATCCTCTTCCCGTTGCCATTCTTCATTCTCATAAGCATAAGGCAGAAATTACTGCCCAGGCTATTCAACCCCCAGCATCTTCACGAACTGGATGCTGCTGAATACGAAGAAGTCACTCCAGGTTGTCATACACCGCGGCATTCTATGTCTCTCTCTCAAAGGGTATGCACATTTTCGTCATTAGCACCTCAAGATTTATAATGATTTGAAAAAAATGTGCAAGAATTGATGGTGGTATCGTTTAATCAGGAAGCGGAAACACCTGAGTTGGGAATGATGGAAAGCGATGCTGAGATTTTGGATGAGATGACAACTAACAGAGGAGAATTGAAGATCAGGACAAGGAGCTTCCGAGATGATAGACACGGTCAAGTAAGATCCTGGAAATTTTTTCTCCCATAAACTTATATGAGAGGGTTGTGGAGTTAAATTTCAATAATACTACTCTTCTATGCTGTCTGCATTTTGTCAGTTTAATAATGTCGCGGTATTACTTTTCAGGTGCACCCTAACGATATTGTCCATTTTCCGGATGAGTGACCTGTTGAAGAGCAAGATGTTGGATGTTAATGACGATTTCTTTTCCTAAGAAGAGGGATTTGAAGCAGTCACCAACCATCTGTAAATGATGCAGAACAGCATGAAGGATAACATGTACACCATCAAGTTTATGAAGTTTTTAACTCAAATCTACTTCTCATGTCTAGTTTATGATGGCGAAAAAAGCGTGTTCGATGTGGTTATTTCAGTTTGTAACATAAAGGATTGCTGATTAACGAATGGACATGTTTGAATGTTCGGCTTGTAGGATTTTGCATAACTTCCAACAGAGCTGTGGTTGGAAGGTTTGGTGTAATAAGATGTATTCTAAGGTTGATAATAGACATTTTCTGTAACTGTGCCCCTGTCATTCTGCCAGTTAGGATTTATGTTCCCTTCCAATCAACGCCCAATCCAAGAGTTCGTCCTGGAAAGCTCTTGAAGCCTGGATTGCTCCTCAACCGAGCTTTGTTAAATTAAACGTGGATGGTTCGTTGGATCGAAATAGGGGTAAATGGCTGCTACGGCGGTTGTTGCAAGAAATTTTGAAAGAGAAACCATTGATCGACAGGTTTTTTAAATGATTTTTTTCAAATGACAGAGGTTTTGGCAGTTCTTTAATAAATTAGAGTTTAACAAAGGGCAGGAATAAAGTGGTTGTGGAGATGGATATGCATATTGTGTACCGGAGTTCTGCGAAGGACAGCTTAGTGCGATTTTATGGACCATATTTCCGATAATTCGTCAGATTAGGAATTTACTTGCTTATCATTCGTTTTGTCCTCGTCTCTTTTTAGATTCTTCTTAGATAAAGTTGTTGATTGGATTACTATAAATGCTATAGGAAGGGGAAGTCCTTAGATGATTGGGTTGAAACGCCCCATCTCCTCTCCTTTAGCTGTTGGTTTTTGATTCTGTTATATATATGTGAGCTCGTATCATCATTGCTTGAATATTAAGCCATCGTGTTTCTCAGAGGTGATACCAAATTGCTATACAGGAATGCTACAAGAAAAATGTATTCTAGGTTTGATTATAATTTAAAAAGCATACTAAAATTATTCTCGCACTTTTTGCAAATTGTTACTTTTCTTTTTTCAATCACACAATTTCACTTTCTTAATATTTCATTTTGTATACTTGTGCATTTTCTTTTTTCAACGACGTTAGTTATTTTCTTGATAAAAGAAAACCTAATTATTTATACTTTTCGTTACAAGTAAGAAAGTACACGATAGATAAGTTGCGAAAAATTACTTACATCCTTCTCTACAGGTATAAGTCTCCAAATTTATAGAAAAAAAATCCCTCAAAGTACATAAAAACTATTATAGAACTTATACTCTATAAAGTTTATAGAATATAAGTACTCTAAGGAATGTGTAAAATTTTCCTATTTATTCATAAATTTCAACTTTGTACGTCTTTTTATAATAAGTTCAGGTTATATATCTATATAATGTCCAAAAAAAAAAAAAATGAAATACGTTACAATGAACCTAAATGTTAAGTAGCACTATGGCGCAAAAAAAAAAAAAAAAAGTTAAGTAGCACCCTTTATTAGCATAAAAATTCAAAGACAAATGCATGTGGTTACATGTAAAAAAAAAGAAAGGAAAAGAAAAAGATGCAAGTTTTTATAACTAATAACAAATATTGTCTTTTAAAATTTAAAGTTATTATTTTTAGATTTTGATTATTAGATTCAAGTTTAGTGGTTCTATTGAGTTTAAACTCTTTATCTTTAACATAAATAAAATATTATTTTTATTTTTTTAGTTTTCTCACTCCAAAAAAAATATAAGGTTCTTTTAATAAAATTTAAAAGTTAGGTATAGATAAAGTTGGCAACTTGGGTCTCCACTGGCTACACCCAAATATAACATATCACAATTTAAATGAGTTTGGGTATAGAAAAATTCAATATGAAATACAAGTAAGTCAAACCTATTTAGATACATTTAAATTCATGTCTAGATTTGGGTTACAGTCCCAAACCCTTTTACAAACACGTTTATTGGATGGGTCCCATAAATAAGTATTGTATTGGGCTCATAAACCCGTCATTATTAATAAATTTATATTTTGTTTTATTTCTTTAATTTTCAGTAAAGAGCAATGTAAAAATACATGGTTTGATCCGATCTATACTCCATGTGATAATTGATACGATTAAATTAATTAGAGATAAACATTTTTTAACGACTAAGGTTCCTTATATCTTTAGATTTTTTCATTTTTCTTTTCTCTTTCCTTCTTTTAGCTGCAAGCCAAACACATTCTAATATGACATTCACAAGCTCTTAAGTTTAAATCTTTTCTCAATTATCAAAACAAATATAAAGTCTTAAGTCTTCTTTTTCGCAAAATAAGATACTATTATTTTTTCATCGCTTCAAATAATATGCCTTATTCTTTATCTTTATAGTCTTTTTTTCCATTTTCATTGTACCATGATGGTAAGGTACTAAATTATTAAACTTCATTTAAAAACCATTTGTTAGAATTTCTTATAAGAAAATGATGCACCTTATTATTTATTTATTTATTTTTTTTGTTCTTTATAATGAGCTACAATTGATTTTTTTTTTATAAGAAAAACAAATTATGGATAGTAAAATAATATTATATCACAACTATTTGTTGAAGTAATCTCTACTGTAAAGAAAATTGATAATAAAGATGATAAGTCTACTTTATATGTAAGAATCTAATTGCTCTTTGATTGTTTGCAAACAAAATTTTATGAGAAATACTACAATTATGACAATGAGATATTGATAGTTAGAATATTTCCCATGCCGTTGTTGTCAGGGTTGTTAGATCTAGATTGATACACCTAGTCTAACCCGATAATCTCTCTATAAAACCGGTTCAACTTACCCCTTTGACTCTTATTTACAATATCCTAGGTTTGACTTTATTGACTCAGCCAGTCTAAGTCAATTTTTACTAGAACCTGTTGGATTTTTCCCGATCAAAATACAGTATTACTCTTGTGATTTTAGAGAAAATACACCAATTTATTAAAAAAAATGTAGATCAAATAAAACAAAAAAAAAAAAGCTACAAAAACTTTTAATTTTAAATTTATTGATTCCAGTTTGCTCTTGTTTCGATCCCTGTTAACCTTCTCGACTCTTAATCTCTTTTTAATCTCTACGTCAACCTATCGGTCCGAATTTAACAACATTGGTTGTTGCAGCAAAATGAATAATCAAAATATTCTTGGTCTTGGAGAATGGAAAGTGGAATAAAAGGGATTTCATTTCCTAAGGTTTTTTATGGTAAAAAGAGGAGTTATAGGCCAGTAAATGAAATAGAGTGTGCAAATCATCTCTATCTAAATCGATTTTAAAACTTAGGTTCATACTTTGAATATGAATTAAGAGACTAGACTCTAGGATGCCCTTTGCCATGAGAAGGAATGAATTCATATAAATTGAATAATTTATATTTTACACATTATAAGTTAATTTCATTTCATATGATACTTATAATTTTTTACCTTAGTTAGGAATTTAAATAATTTAAAAGCATGCAAATCTTTACGGGTGCCATCAAATCTGAATCAGATCTATATTTGGATGAGGAGCGATATATAATGGATGAATTGAATACGTTGAGTTACAGCAAAATCAATTGCTTTCGATTTTGCTTTCAATTTACAGTAAAATCAATCACTTTCAATACCCTCTAATTGCAAGAATGACAGTTGATGTCTTAAACATAATGATATCTATGATAGCTTTAGAATCAACATTTAGTATTAAAGGTTGAATCCTTGATCAATATCGTAACTCATTGAAGTTAGATACTGTAGAAGCTTTTTTATGTACTTAGGATTGCTTTAACAAAGAATGTGGTGAATTTGGAAATCTACACTTATAGTAACATCTCTTCAAGCCATAATTTCCGTTAAATAATTGATGTTACAAAGTTTTGGGATTTCTTATATTTTAATTAGACTTTATTTCACTAATACTTTTATTTGGGTTGTAATTTTATATTTAGTGCCAAGACCTTATGACATTTGTATTTGTAGAACTTAATTATTATCATTGTTCATTTACCTTTTGTATGTGTAAATATTCTATAGTCTTTTTTATAACTTTTTAATCGTTAAACAGATTCAATCCGGACATGATACATATTGATTAAATGGATTGGTTTACGAGTAAGGTATTCCGATACGATTACTAAATAAGTCGTGTCACGGGTTGAGGTTTTCTAGATATGAATCTATTTAGACATTGACATGAGCACATGATAATTGAATTACCAGTCTTTATAGAATACTTTAAAACTTGTATTTTGTATATTTTAGAGTAAAGGTTTCAAGATGAATATAAGGTAAATAAATATCATACTATATTGTATCCTCAAGAAATAAGTTGTAGAAAATTACTATTCGGAACATATCTTATGACCTTCTATATCTATTCGAAACCTATTTGGTTGAGTAGAATACCAGAGAGTATCATATATAATAGAGTTACTCCCTCACCTATACTTTTCATCTAACATTTCTATGTTATTTTCTTTTTCCCTTTTTAGTTATATAACCTCTACAGCAAAGAATAGTTTATAAGAAAACATGAAAATACTATGTCCAATTAAAGTATGGATTAATTAGCTTTTATATAATTGAGAAAAATCGCAACATAGTTATGTAAAATGATAAAACGTAAAATGCGAAAATTTGGACTATATAACCAAAAAAAGCATAAGATAGATGAAATGGAAAAGAGAATCACAAAACTTAGTCGTGTAAAGGTTAATACAGTAGTATAAAGTGAAGAAAAAGTGCAAAAGATTACACATTAAAATATATTTGTTTTCATTATATACCCAACGTGGAACACAATGGGGAGAATTTTTAATTAAGCAACCACTGGTTGACTGCTTGTAAACTACTACATAAGTTAAAAATATTTGCTGACAGATGATCATGATCATGGTCAACAAAACAAAGCAGGGGTATCGACCAGGTGGGATTATACAAATATAGATTTCTGTAAAAAATTATTTGAGGTTGTCGGTTTCCTTGCTTAACTGCACACATGCATTAATCATGTTACAGACTGCCCAACGATTAGAATATAGATATGTGCTTAGGATTTCGATGAGTACAAGGATGCAATTCATTTGACTAAACCCTTTTTAATTGCAGTGAAAGGAATATCCCACCGGAAAAACAGGAAGTGCTTTACGATTTGGTGACTACCATTTGTTTAAAAAAAATAAAATAAAAGAACGGCTTTGTGATGCACATGGGATTATCAAGATCCTTTTCTTCAATGGCTATACATAATCCTAATTTATTGTCCTATCACCTAATAACCTCCTCTATGTGGGCTCTTGTTTTTTTTTTTTTTTTTTTCAATTTTTTTTTATAGTGAATGACATTCAATTCAGACTCAAATCAGAATTTTAGAACTCAATCAAAATAATAAATAGATTAAGATAATATGATTTGTGTTATGACTCGATCGAATTTAAAATTTTGATTTTAAGTTTGACTTAAATTAGAACTTAATGAGTTTGAACTTAACCTCAACTCAACGTAACACTTAATGAGTTCAAACACAAGTTATTTAGACTTGCTAAGACTCAATATTTCTAAATATATATATATATTTAATTAAGATAAGAATGATATTCCAACTCTATTTGAACTCAATGAATATTTAAATTTGATAAGAACTCAATCAGGCTAACAAACTAATTGAATTAAACACCATTAAATTCAAGTTCTACTTAATAATATACTCAAACTTTGCATAAATGTTAAGTAGAATTCAAGTAGCTTTTGAGTAGATTTAGATCATCATCCATGGAAGTGAAGTCACGTAGTTTAGGAATTGTTGATATATAAATAATTTCATTATGAAGTTTTATAAGTAAGATAAAAGATTGATATATGGAAATTTGGGACACAATACTTTTTTCCAGGTGTGATAATATAGTCAAAAATTGAACCTAAATTTTAAATGCGAATAAGAAAAGTAATGTAAAAAAGAATACCTATATTATTTGTGTTACATTTGTTGTACTCATTTAAAATTTTCACTGCTAGTAATATATCACATGAATGGATATATAGTATGTAAGTAATAATAAAATTCTAATACGTAAAAACATAAATGACAATTTTTTAAAAATTAGGTACTATTATTATTATTTACACACTATTTATTAAATATATGGCATATTAATACTATTCAACATGTATTTCCGTACTTAATAAACCTGATATAATTATGTGCACCTGCTGTACCATTCACAGCCCAGACAGTCCGTGCATTATCTGAGGTGCGATTCTTCCCTTCATGAAAGTTTTAGGCGATTGGATAACAATGTCCGATATAGGTTTAGGAAACATATGATGTCAATGATTTAGAACAAAAGATATTTAGAAAGATAGTTAACAAGTGGATGGATTTTGAGGTAATATGATTGTTTCACGAGTTAAAAATGATGCAATTAAATATTGATTATGACCCCGTAATTTGAAAAAAAAGGATATATCATAAATTATTCATAAAAGGAATATCCATAGTAGTGCGTTATCTTTCCTTGGTGGGTTAATATCAGAGCCCACGGACCAAAGGATGGTTACAACACAATCATTCATTCAATATAATATAATTGTTTTATAATAAGGAAAGTGTAAAAAGAAAAAATTGCAAATTTTGCAATAAATAAAGTTTTCGGTGAAAATTTAAAAGAAAGCACAAGGACGTGTTAAGTTAATCTACAATATTGTGTAGGCGTTAAATAAATATATTAATAATCGAATTATGGCCAATAAAATCTAGCTGAATCGGCAAGAGTACTGTCATTAAATGTCCAACGAGAGAAGCCAAACCAATGGAAGGGCCCAGTGGACTGGCCTTTCTTAGGCTGAGGCCCAATGCCCAATGGCCCAAACCCCTTGTCTGGTTTTAGATCTCTGCCAAGACTTGAAAATCCGGTCCGATCTACACTTTAATAAACGCAAAAAATAAATAAAATAAAAGAAGAAGGGAGTTCAAGCAATATCTACTATTGCCTATTTTAACACAATCGAGGAAACTTCTGGACCGACGATTCCATTTCTATCATTTCATGTACAACTTTGTAGAATATAAATAGGTTTTTTGAGAAGAAGATTTGACCCAGGACATAACACTTGTAATACTATAAAAGGGTCCTAATAAATAACATCAAATTGAGAAATATATTTATATGGAGGAATAATCTGAAATAAAAGTGATCACAATAAAATGGAATCAAGGCAAGAATGATAGATCTATTCCTATTGCTGGTAACACTTATGGAGCTATAGATTCCTTTCCAATATTATGTTTAGTTGTAATATATTTAGAATAGCATGGGATAGAATAAATATATGGTAATATTTATCAAAAATACCCTTCATTATTGGATATCATGATTAATTTGAAAGTTGAATAAGTAAGCATAATTAGTGATATGATTATTATTTAGGGTGAAAACAAATCATGTAAGTAAAAATTGTGCGCAAAATAAAATATTTAGAAAATTGTAAATAACTTTCTTAAACTTTGTCTTATGTATGGATTTATTATTTATACTTTCAAATGTTATAAATTACTACTAAACTTTAATGAATTAATAGCATAAATGATATTTCTTTTTCTAACTAAAAAAAGTGATAGTATGATCAAAGTTTAAGAAGTTATTTGAAACCTTTTATGGGTTATTTGTTAATTCATTAAAATTTAAGAAGGTAGTTTGCAACAACAAAAGGTACATGGGGATAAATCCTCATCGAGATCAAATTTTAGGGGAGTAATTTGCATTTTTTCGTAAAATATTATTAGATTTTAAATTTGTAAATTGTAAAAAAAATAAAAGATATGAATATTTCTCTTAGTGGAAGATCGCAAAAGAAACAAACTATTTGCATCTCCTACTAGTAAGTCTAATAAGATACCATAATATGATTTAAATAAGCTAAAAGAGATGACATCAATTAACACAATTTGACAAAACAAATGGATAAGATCTAATATGAAAAAAAAAAAAAAGAAAAAGAAAAAGGCTCTTAGGTTTGCAATGAAATAATTCGGAAAACCTCCTTTCAATGTTTAAAACACCAATTTGTCTTTAAACCCTGATAATCCAAGCGGTATAAATGTAATAAAACAAAAATAGTTCTCTTGCCAGTATTAACTAATACTACCAATTGGCTAATAATGCTAAATTGTCTATATTACTAAACTAGCTAACAAAATATTGCTAAATAATAAAAAGATCTTATATATTAAAATACTTAAGAATAATAAAATATCTAATAAGATCCTTAAAGCCTAATATCTTTATGGCGAGCTCCGTGCACTAAATCTTTTGAAGCTAAGCTTGAAAATCAGTCCTCATCAATTAATGACGATGGTAATAAATCACGATTTTATCTCTTCAAAAGAGAAATTCAGAATGGCAATTACATTTTATATCCATCTTCACATATTAAGCGTGATATTAGATCATTTATGAACAATTTTAGATGTATTTTTTAAAATAAGACTGAATTCATTATTTAGGCAATTAAATTCAAGAGTAGGCCATTCAAATTAATACAAGGTTAACTAGAGAACAAAGAAAGTTTAACAAGCACAAAAGAGCAAGTAGGTGGTTGACTTATCAAAATATGTGGTGGATCATCCGACCAACTACATAGTAAAACAACCTCTATCCCCAGATATTTTATCCGGTTTCGGTTGAAGTGGACCCATCTCCTGGTCCCATGGTCCTTTTAAATGCTTCCATTCGTTTAAATTTTTCCTCTCGTTCTCCTCTTCTTTCGCGTAAATTGACAGAGAGAACAAACCTCCTCATTCATAATTAAAGTTTCTCTTGCTGAATTCTCTGGCATATCTTTATTTCCGGACTCCGGTGAAGTTATAGAGTACCCATTTTATCTCCACTCACACATGTTACGTTGTTATGAATGCTTTTGGCATTAAACAAGTCGCACGGTTATGTTAATGCTAGGACAGCTTGTAAAGCAATCTTGTTTTTCTTGTAAACTCAAATATACATGCTAGTCGTACTAACTAGGTGTATTTTATATGTTAGACCCTTTAATCTATCTTCTGGCCTTTAAAATGCGAGTTGCATTAAATGATACAGTAATCTTGGTCATTTGAGAAGACCTAGAAGTTGCTAAGTAACGACAACTAGTTGGTGGAACTAGTAGACAACAATGTTTTTCGCATTTTTCAATGTAAATTTCTAAGAAAATTGCTTGTGACCAATTGTATTTTTTAATTGCTTCAACATTCCTAGAGCGCATTTTTCGGAGTTACACGATGTTTTCCATTTGCCTGAACCTGAGCTCTAGGATTTTTGTATGCTTTCCCTAATCCTTTTTTCTTGCGAGCATAACAAAATTTCCAGTGCATATTTATCTTGAGAAAAAGATGGAGTGCATTAGAACTCCATTTCAAGGTGTATCAAGAGATTTAAGAGGAAGAGCATCCTGTTACAAACAAGATTGGGTTGGTGGTCTACGTTCTGGAATTGAGTATACATATTTCTGCTTTTTTTTTTTTCTTTCTTTCCAATCTTTATTATCCAATAGATTTTTTTTTTCTTTTTCTAATTACATGTTTATTTTTGCTAGTATATTAGCTCCAACCACATATATATTCTTCGCATCTGCTCTTCCAGTTATCGCCTTTGGGGAGCAACTGAGCAGAGATACGAGTTAGATTATATGCAATTTGGTGTTATCATGTCTTAAAATCCTTTTGTTTTCCACTAAAATTTGTGTTAGTGTGGAGAACATGGATGGACCTAGGGAGGACCCCAAGGGGTCCAGAATCTTATGCTCGGGAAAAAAATAATTATTTTAAATTATTTTAAAAGTAAAAAGTGTGTGTTATATTTATATTTTAGAGTATATATAATATCAAATAATTAAACATAGTTGAGTGGTTAAATTCTTTATTTTATGCCAAGGTCATGGTTTCAATTCCTCCTAGAGTAGTGTTTTTCTGTTTTCATTAAATACTATTTACTTACTAATAACTCTGCCATAAATAATATAATAATATTTACATTGTCAATTCTACAAATATTAAATTATTGAATACTAATCGTTATACTATGTTAACATTTTCATTATACTTGTAATTTTTTGTATAAGTACTTCTCGCATTTTATTTTTCTTAGTAACAAAATTTACATGAGTTTTATACAATGATTTTATTTTTCTAGAAATTGAAAATTTTATTTTAAATGATATATATGCTGTAAAGAAAAAATAAAAAATTATTCTTCTAATCTTTCACAAAGTAAGCAAAGTACTAATAGTCAATTCACAAAAAAAAATTAGATTTTTTTATTTAGTATTAAATTGTATTGTGAGATGAATTTTTTTATTAAAATTCCTTTGTGTATATAAGATGTTTTAAAATTACAATAAAGTAGATTTTTTTTACCCAAAATTCTAATATTAATTTAAACCAGTCTCACAACTTTGCGTCCATCCTTGATCGAGAACAATATGTTTTATACCAATTGGGTTATGAGGCTCGATAATCTTATTAGTCTTAAATATGATATATAGTTATGATTTCTAGGAATTTATTTTTCGCTTCCGCTTATCAGAGCCTCAAGAGTATTGCTTGTGACAGATGGAAGCTTGAGCACAGTAGAAACATTGGCTTCTACTGCTATTTGTGGCAAAATACACTCCATACTTGGAGGGCAACCTCTATTGATCCTCGGTGTTGCAGAGCCTACAATCCTTATGTACACTTACTTGTATAAGTTTGCTAAAGATAGGGAAGACTTGGGGAAAGAATTGTGCATAGCTTGGTGTGGATGGTAAACATAATCCAGGGTTCTTGAATCGTTACCTTTATGTGTTTGTTCAATGGAAAATGTTATATACTTTTTTTTACGATATTTGTCATACGAGAACCTTAATATTGTCAAATATCATTTTATATCTCCAAGAGATTAGGGTTACTAGTAACTTTTAGTAGCAAAGGCTGGTATTGATTAACAATAACAAAAGTTGTCAATAAAAAATACGATTTCCCAATTTTAAGGGAACATAGTCATTTTTATTATTTTTACCATTAGCAATCCATGGTTGCGACCACCACAAGTTGACCGACTACTATTGCCACCTTCTACCACCATTTTACGACTGCAAAATTTTGGTCGTAATAAATATTGAAAAGAGTCTGGAAAATCTTTTCCAGGAAACAAACAAGGCCAAAAGTTTTGGGTTTTTGATTCATTTTCAGGGTTTTGATTGCCTTTTCAAACACAGGGTTTGTGTCTGGACTGCCTCGCTGCTGATTCTCCTAGCAATATTTCATGCAAGCAGCATAATCAACAAATTTACGCGAATAGCTGGTGAGCTCTTTGGCATGCTGATTACTGTTCTCTTCATTCAAGAGGCTATCAAGGTAATACGCCTAACTAGAGAGCAAACGAGCTTCCATATTTAGTTTCTCACAGGTTAGTAACATATGACCGATGCGATTTACAGGGTGTAGTAGGCGAATTCAATGTTCCCGAAGGAGAAGATGGGGACTTGGAGAAATATCCGTTCCAATGGCTTTATACCAATGGATTGCTGGGAATCATATTCACCTCTGGTCTTCTCTATACAGCCTTAAAGAGCAGGAAGGCGAGGTCTTGGCTCTATGGCACCGGTTTGTCCGAACTAACAGCTTACACATGAAGCTCAAGGGATCTGAATAGTTATGATGTTTTTACAGGGTAGCTCAGGGGATTCATAGCAGATTATGGAGTCCCTCTAATGGTTTTGGTTTGGACGGCTTTGTCGTATAGTGTGCCAAGAAAAGTTCCATCTGGTGTTCCAAGAAGCCTAGTTAGCCCATTTCCATGGGAATCTGAGTCGTATCATCACTGGACAGTCATCAACGTATTCATATCCTCGAGAATTTGATTAATCCATTCTTTTGTCAGTTGTGAAATTGAAGTTAGATTTTTCTTGCTTAAATATTTCATATTACGCATAGCTCCCTTAAGTAAGCAACGGGCTACCAAAGAAAGTAGAGAAAAATATGAACACCAACTAAATTTTTACATCAGATGGTCATGGTTAGTGGTACTTGCAAGAAATTTAAGCGGTGCATTAAAGTCATAGAGTCAATGATATGTAGTTCCTTGTTCCTAATAAATATCCAACACATAGCTTGCTGATCTCTGTGCTAATTAATCCATTTCACATCCATGAATTTCAGGATATGGGACGGGTTAGTCCAACCTATATATTTGCTGCAATCATTCCTGCTTTGATGGTTGCGGGTCTCTACTTCTTTGACCATAGCGTAGCTTCTCAGCTGGCTCAACAAAAGGAATTCAATCTTAAAAATCCATCTGCTTATCATTATGACATCCTGCTTCTTGGATTTATGGTACACATCATATGAAAAAGCGAGAGCTATATTGAATCATCTATATCTGTGAATATGTTGTGTAATCAAATTAGTACTATCTATCAATATGTCCAGACTTTTCTTTGTGGCCTACTCGGGTTGCCTCCATCAAATGGTGTCTTACTACAGTCTCCCATGCATACAAAGAGCCTCGCCGTCCTAAAGAGACAGGTTGGTTACATAATGCAAAGGATAAGATTTCGAAACCAATTTTTATCTAACCAAGTTAGTCAATGCGCCTGAAGTTTTCCACTTGTAGTTGATTCGAAGGAAGATGGTTGAAAGTGCAAAAGAAAGCATAAAACAAAAAGACAGTGACTCCGAGCTATATGGAAAAATGAAAGCTATTTTCATAGAAATGGACAACAGGCCTGCTGTAAGTTGACCTGTTTTCGATCAAATTATGGTCGTTCAGAAATTTATTGAGAAATATACATTTTTAATGTTTCCCACCTAGGAACTGGAGAACTTGAAGGAGGCGATTACTAAAGATGAAAAAAGCGAAACTGAGAAGTCGCCACGAGACCTTGAGAAGCACATCGATGCTCACTTGCCTGTCAGGGTGAATGAACAAAGATTAAGCAATTTCCTTCAATCACTCTTGCTGGTAGGATCAGTGTTTGCTGTGCCTGCAATCAAGCTAATTCCTACATCAGTCCTTTGGTGCTATTTCGCACACATGGCCATTGACAGTCTACCAGGAAATCAATTCTGGGAAAGGATTCTCCTTCTATTCATCGTACCCAGTCATCGATACAAGTAAGTTGTGTTGCACAAATAACATAAGCCAATAGCATTTTGTTTCAAGGAGTTAATTCGAGTTGCATCTGATGGTTTAAGTATTATTGCAACCATAGAAAATTAACATTGCTACGGAAATTTCGCTTGGCAGGATATTGGATGGGGTTCGTGCTTCTTTTGTGGAGTTTGTGCCATTCAAATACATGACCTTTTTCGCCCTTTTCCAGATTGTCTATTTTCTGATATGTTTTGGAGTGACATGGATTCCTATTGGTGGAATTCTCTTCCCTTTGCCATTCTTCATTCTCATAAGCATAAGACAGAAATTGCTGCCTAGGCTATTTAACCCCCGATATCTTCGCGAATTGGATGCTGATGAATACGAAGAAGTCACTCCTGGTCATACACCGCTGCATTCTATCAACCTCTCTCAAAGGGTACATATTTTCATCACTAAAACCTCAAGTTTGTATTGATTTGACAAATCATGCAAAGATTTGATGATGTATTTATTTAATCAGGAAATGGAAACACCTGAGTTAGGAACAATGGACAGTGATGCTGAGATTTTGGATGAGATGACAACCAACAGAGGAGAATTGAAGATTAGAACAAGGAGCTTCTGCAGCGACAGACATGGTCAAGTAAGCTACCAGAATAGTAAATTAGTGATTTGCCTACTTTTTCTTTTGCCCTTTTAACGCTCTCCTCATATGTAGCCTTAGGTATTAACTAAGGTCTTTCAAGTGGAGACAATTAATTTGATGGTTGAGTGACAATGTGGAGAAATTATCTATACCTCTATTTTGTCAGGCCATTTAGTATACAAAAGAGAGAGAGTCTTATGATAAAAATATAAAATCACATACGACGTTTATAAGTTTAAATTATTAAATCAGATAGCTATGAAGTTACATTTAAAGCTATTCTTATGCATTGTTTGTATTTTTGTAATGTTGTGATATTACTTTTTAGGTACACGTGTACCCTGATGATATGGTCCCTTTCCAGGATGAGTGACGGCCTATCGAAGAACAAGATGATGATATTGATGACAATTTCTTTTCCTAGGACAAGGGATTCGAAGTAATCACCATCTCTAAATAATGCGTACCAACATGAGGGATAAATCTACTTTGTTAGGTTTATCATATTTACTCAATAGCCTCTCATATCTAGTTTATAGTTTATTGTGAGGGTGTTGAATGTGGTTTTGCCACTTCGTAACATGTAAGTTGTTGTAAAACTATATGGACATGGTAGGATTTTCCACACTTCTAATGGACCTCTTGTCATTGGAAGGGTTAATGTAAAATGTTTTCTACTATTGCTAATAAAGCTTTTTAACTTGATATAAATATTATCCTGCAAATTAGAGAACTTATCTTGAATTTTTTTTCTTTCTCGAGACCTATCTAAATGATACACAAACAAAGCTCTTATTAACTTTAGTAAAACTTAATTGTACAAACAAGTATGTTATATAAAATCAACTCAATATTTTGCTAAATGACATATATGCATCCTAAAATAAGAGAAGAGATTTATTGAGTAATATGCACTACATATATGTATACATAGTGTATTTCTACATTTATATTAATAAAACCGACATTAAGTTGTCTATAAGCATAATCCGCTCTTAGAATCATTCTACCAATATGATTTATACATGTTCCCTTCAATGGTTAATTCATCTAAGAAGCAATTCGCGCATTAAATAATTTGGGAAGAGCGAAAATAAATAAATCTGTAATTTTGAAAAGGTTTTCAAAACTTTACATTGAACTTAAAAATAAAATAAAATCAAAATAGAGAGGTTGTCATTGGCCTTGGCATCTCTTGGTGCATTATGTCCTCGTACTTCGTTTTTGCAAGATGATAAATTCATTAAAAGTTTCAATAGTATTATCATATTATATAAATAGATCAATAATAGATAAATATTAATAAAATTTTACTATAGTAAAATATGAAATATTAACTTGCAAAAAAATATTTATTATCACCGTCACTTATTTATATATCATTAATATTTATACACATTCACAAACTGTTTTTCCCTCTTCTAGTATGTTTCGTATGGACTTCACTTACTTGACTAAAGGGCCACATCGCTTCTTCTGTGCGACTTCATATTGTGATTTGCTCCAAGCGTTAAGTCTTCGTGTTTCTATTACGTGAAATAACCACTTGATGTACGAAGTCTTCGTGTTTCTACCACGTGAAACCACTTGATGTAGAGGAAAGCCGTACGCAAAAAATATTTTAGTACCATTATTATAAGCGACTTGCCTATTCTTCTATATACCTATGTTTTTTTTTTCTTTTAAGTTTTTATCTTAGCTACTATTTGAATTTTTATGATTTTCTTATCTCGCATGCATGAGTTATTATTTTTTATACAATTTCATAACCCCAACTGCCATCATTTACAGAGAAAAAAATAATAATAATAAAAGAACAGTCTAAACGAAAACATAAGATACTGTATATGTAGGAAAAATAATAACAATAAGTATATAAAGCAAAATAAACACAAAATCCTAGATAATATAATTGAAAATTAATAGTAATAGCGAAAAACACATCTATATTATGAATGTATAAAAAGATATATATGATAACTTATTTTTCATTTTTTTCATAAACATATAACTTTTCTCTTATATCTTTATAACTATTCCAATTGTAATGTGTCCAACGTTTAATATATTATTTTTAACTATAATATTTCCATTGATCAAAGTAAAAAGGTGAAAGTATGGAGTGGAGAATTATTTTTAAAGAAGTGCTGGGGAGTGCGAAGTGACAGAGATAAATATCTAATATTAAAAAAAAAAAAAAAAAAACTCTATACACAATAATATAAAATGAACATTTATATCGAATGTTCAAGGCATGGAATACAGTGAGGATATTTTTTAATTAAGCCACCACCCGCTGACTTTATATTAATTGTAAGTTAAAAAAATATTTGCTGACAACAGCCACCGCTTGTTGACGAAAATACAGATGTACGGCGTTCCAGCTGGGATTATATATATAAGTTTTAAATAAACTATTTTCAGCTTGTCGATTTCTTTAATCAAATGCATGCATGTACTGACGTTGTCATGTTACATCGCCCTACAACTACGTAAGTTCATTTGATGAGTACGATGATGCAAAACATTTGAGTAACTGTTTCCTTTTCCTTCTAACAGTTATATATTAATTTTATCATTTTTTATATTTATATACTTATAATTTTAATTTATTTAATTATATATATAATTAAAAATTTAGTTATCATAATTTATATATTAATTAATTTTAATATATACTATTAGTTTAGTTAATATAATTAACCAATAAAAGTACTTTGCTCACAATCTTAAAGAGATCGTACGATCCTCCACAAGTGATCATCAACCATCTAATACAAAATAGTGGGTTATGAGATCTATGACTTTAAGAGAATTGCATGATCCCCTTAAAATCGTGGATAGCTACCCTATTGATTAATCGTGCTAATTGGACTAACAATCTAAATTACAGTTAATTGACATTTAGACCGTGACAACTTAATCTTTAATTGTTTATATAATTAAATAAGTTAAACTTTAGATATATAATTATAAAAAATAGCACAATTAAAGTGTAACCTATAACATATCACACCTAAAAAAGAGGAAAAGCTTAACAATTTAATGGATCGACACTTCTATAAAAAAGAATCTCATAATTAAGGAACATACTCTTTTAAAAAGGTATCGACTATATTTTATGAGTAAATTTTTTATTAATATTTATATATTATTTATCAATTCATGTAACATATTAATACCATCAAAACTTTTCTCCATCTAAATCATGATGGACCTAGTATCCTCCCTAATATTAAACCACTTTATTATTATTATTATTTCATATCTTCCCTTGTCGTGTTTCTAAGTTCTAAGATCTCGGTGAATTTTGACGGGAACCACCAAGCTCTCATTCCATTAACCATCTTTTGTCTGTTAGCTTCAAGAGATCTCATTGTTTAAAAAACCATTAATCGGTTTGTTATTACCAAATCTTCAAGTGAGATTCCACTTTCATTTAGTCATAAAAAGATATGTATTTCAATTGTATTGCTAGGGTCTCGGCTGGAATTGCCCACACAACTAACTCATATTAGAATTTCGCAACCTGGTATCTCCTAAGGAAATATAATCGATTATCAAATTCACTTATTTAAACTCTTATTATTATTATTATTATAACCACACACCATTTCATTCCTCTACTTGGTTCGGTTATCCTACCTCGAGTTTCTTTCACCATTTTACGCGTTGCCTTTTAACTTTTACTTGGTCACACACAGTATTATGATAAAAATTCTGTTTTTATTTATTTATTTCTACAACAAGAATGGCATTTTTAAATTATAGATATTCATCAAACTTTCTATTTATTGAATATAAACCAAAGGTAATGAAATAGCTTATCTACTCAATTAGCTTTTCATTAACTCAATTATTAACAAATACTATAATATTACTTGATATATGATCCTTTGATTTCATCTGGACATTGAACATTAAAATAAATAAATAGGTCGTCTGCTTCCTTTACCAAATCGTAACAAACCGTCATCTACTAGTCATGTGTTGTTTTCAAACAACATATAAGTAGTTTTATGTGGTGTCCTTTTCAGTTTATGTGGTGGTGTTAGTGTTTCTTTTGTCGGAATTCTCGTCGGAGGTCTAGTTTAATGGAGTGCTGGGACAGTGGGGGTTCTCGATCTGCAAATGCGAGGGGAAATGGAGAGGTTGTGGGCTTAAGTTTTGGGCTGCGGGTGACATGGGTTTGCATAGGCCAGATGCTTTGGGTTTTATTATGTAGGATGGTTATTTGAGGATGGGATTACTATTTTAGTTTTTCCCAAATGTTTTTGGGGTTAAAAAAAAATTAAAAAAATAGCTTGGTGTTCCAAAATAATTTTTTTATAGGGTTCCAACAAAAATCATTATCACTGTTACCTTTATTGTTATAATTATTTGAGAAATGGCTTTATTTATTTATTTATTTATTTTCTTTATCATACTGATTGTAAAATTGTAGCTCTTCATTGGATTAATAAGGTTTTTAGTTCTACTTTTTCCTCTCTTCAAGTGTCGTCGTATGTTAATACCGTTCATGAAAATAAAATTAAGCATTTTATGTTGTGTACTCACGTGGTGCATTTTGCTGCTTCAAATTATAATTATAATTGTTGACCATCACTTATGTGCCTATTCTTGTTCAATTGAGTATATCGATTTAGCATTTCTTACTCGTGAGGTGATAACATTACATCTTAACCCCCATTTCTTAAACTGTTTTATAACTTATATTATTCAACATACACGTCTTTCAGCTTCGTAACTTTTTATTTGGTCTAGAGTTTCTGGGTTACCGTTACCGTTTTGAGCCTGTTACATTCCTTTTACCGAGAATCAATTACATCAAACTTTTATTTAGGAAGTAATGTTGGTGATATACATTTTTATATTATATAATCTTCGAGCATTGCTTTGATGGATTTTAAATCTTGATTTATAGCTATAGGCGCTAATCGATATTATATAAGAGTTCGTTAAATATATTTAAGGTACACTTTATACTAGTTCTTTAAATATATTTAACTTAAACATATTGACCACCCTTTTAAATATCTTTCGAAAGTTTTCAGGAAATATTCATATAATATGCCTTAATAATATTAATGAATTAGATTTGTCATTTACTAGTTAAAAAATGAAAATCATCATCACACAAAATAAACTTCAACAGCAACAACCCCAAAAAATACATCATCGATCTCAACTCCATTTCGCTATATTTAAGAATGGAAAGGTACGGGGATTTAGTGGGAAACTGGCTGTTTTGTGGAGTTGATTTTGTAATGGAAATAGAAAATTTAGCAAGCAAGTAGTTACTTAATAGAAAAGTAAGAAGTTCTTTATGAAAAGTTATATATGCGATGTTGATTTTGTAACATCATATGGGAAAATGATTTTTTACACGTCTAAGTTTAAGATATCATGTCCCAAATAAAAGGAATCATAACAGTCCAACTGTATAAACTAATCTAAGATAGAAATTAACCTCACAACTGTTACCGTTGATATAGTCCACACAAGATGTACACGACTCAACTAGTTTGAAGCATCCATTTTGATACCTATGAATAATCAAACTTGTGGTATAACTTTACAAAATATATATTCTATATAACTTATTGTTTCATAACATAATAATACTTACATAAGCATTTCAAATCCAGAGTTATAATTTATAATTAAAGTTTACAGAAAAAAAAAAAACAATAGGTTTTGTAAACAATTTATAATAAGTTAGAAAATTAGTGGACATCATAGGAAATTCTCAATTAGTTTCCTTAAAATTCAAAAGAAAAATAAAAAACTCATGTTCAGTTGATTCTTCGCTCCTTACTTTTCCAATTAACAACATATTAACCTAAGGATAGTGATATCTGAACATCCTAGTCTTCACTTAATACCTGCAAAAGAGTATATAGGGATATAAGTACAAGTAGCTCAGTAAATGAGATGAAGTCAGAAGAATATCAAACAATCACAAGTAAGGTTATTGATTATGATAAAATGCAATGCAATCAATTATATGAAATATTGCATAATATTATTCGATCCATTGTGAGGTTACAGAAATTACATCTGCTCCAACTCAGATTGAGGAGTTTTATCGTAACTCAAATTAGACTAAACTTGGGCTTGTGCAATAGAAAATACCATCTTCCCATAACCAGCTTCGAACCATGGCCCTTACCTTACCACGACTTTCTCGCCTGTTAATTAGTTCGACTAAGGATAAAGAAAGGACTATTTCAATATTCTTATTGAAGAGAGTCAGTATTTAGCTTAACGCTCCTAATCGTTTCTCTTGACTAGTATTATGCATGTTCAATTTTGTAATAGTCACATAATTATTAGTTGTAATCAAGGATGACCAAACAAGTTTATATAATACAAAATCAATACGATTATGCAAGATAACATACCAAGGAGTTCAACTCCTATCACAACTGAATACTAAACACATGCATGATATGCGTACAAACAACTAATTATAAGTACAAATAGAAATACTCTTGAATCTTCAGATATTTTAATACAGTATTCCAACAAGCAGTAAAGCTACAATCCCAACTTACCTGTTCAGATGCTCACTATGGGAGACTCAAGTCGTCAACAGTCTAACTAGTAGGAAATCTTATATATGCAAAACCCAAATTTAATTTTTATAATAGTTACAAAAATATTAGGTTTTTGTCTAAAATAGTTATATATATATATAATATATTATCATAATATATATAGTTTTATTATATACATATCGAGTTAAGTTATTAATTATTAATAATATACGTAATTACACTATTACGTATAATATATAATTTCAATCATATTTAAATGTACTTTTATTTTATTTAGTTAAATTACGTTTCAATTCCAGTAGAGTTATCATAATACGTACATTCTAGTAATATTATAGAGTTATAGAGTATATTACCTAAGATTTTCTGATTTTAGTAAAAATAGTCTCGTTGGGTTTATATAGACCTAACCATACGTATTATGGGTCATATTTTTAAAGATGACTTTTAATGAGTAATTCAAGTTTTTAACACAATTATATGTATCTAAATAAATATTATAGTACTACACGAACTTTATGTTATTAAACTATATTTTACCTAATTTGTCAATATATCTCTATTATAGGGGTATTATCTAATTCTAAAACACATATAACACATCTCGGTTATTAAAACATTATTAAATATATTAAAAATATACTTTTTATCCAATTTGACTAGTACACATATAAATAGTTTTTATTTAACTATTTATCATATTTTAACCTATTATTACTAAAAATACGTCATTGATTTGTAATTTAAGCTATTTTTCTATGTAAATTCATAATAAATAGTTTGGGTCACCAAATAATTCTTCGAAAATTTCTATAGACTCTTAAAAATATGGGGAATTCAGCATCACTTAGATTCGTGTTATCGATTCATCTCCTATATATTTGAAATTATGATTTTACCCTTAAATTATACTTAATTACCCAAATATGATTCTTTTTGCACAAAATTATTTTCAACATATCCTAACATCATTATAATTCACTAGAAATCAGTATAGGTCAATTTCACCATTTAATTTCATAAAACCTATTTATTTCATATTTTCACCCTAATTTTTGGCTATTTTTAAGCCAAAAAATACAATAAATATTAAAAATACTCAAATAAAAAATTGGGCCACATAGCAATTATCTATATATCATGTATATCCTACACAAAAATTTTGAGCTAGAAACAAAATTATTTGATACACTTATTTTGAAAGTCAAAATTCAAATTAATAGTAACTTTCTTAAGTAAGTGTATTAAATATTCAAAATTTTATAAAAATAAAAATATCACACAAAAGCATATATGAAATAACATAACTACAAATTTTTCCATTTTTAAGATATATTTCTTAATTATTTTTATGAATTCAACACATAATATATATAATTAAGTATTGGGGGTTAATTTACTAGTATAATTATTATTTATATCGGATATACTTATAAAAATATGTGTACATTCATATAGTAAATTATACTATATTATCTCATTTTATAGCCTAATTAACTTATCTCTAAATTCTCGTCGTATTCTAAGCTCGATTTTAAAGGTTCCAAATAATTTATACTATATTAAGTTATCATACTTCTAGGGGCAAAATTGAGATTTTTAATCGTTATTTTCAAAATCTAACTTTACTAAGTCACTTCGAGTAATTTTTTTATTTTAGTTGTAAAGTTTGGACTTAATTAGATGATTTTTCTCAAAAAGTTATAAATTTAAGCTCGGTTATCCTAAATACAATTTTAGAGCTTACATAAGATACCACTGTGGGCTCTCTATTTTTTTCTTTTTCTTTTTGTTAGCCAAAGAACAAGGACTTCATTTATAAATAAAAAGTAAATACACACCTCAAAGAAAATAAAGTAAAGAGTGGGGATGATAAACCCTATTGGTCACATCTCTTAATTTAAAAACTGTTATTAACAACTCTTCAATAATAAATGTTCTACCATAAGAACAAAGAAGTGCTCTCCACATCTTAAAGTAACTTTTTGCCAACATATTCTTTTTAATTACATTTTAAGTCAAAAAGTACTCTTCTTATCTCACAAACAGTTCAAAATTAATTCCAGCAAATGTCCTCTACTTTGGTAATTCTTGTTTTTCTATGTATTATGTTTACAATTTTAGGTCAAAGGATTGAATTCCAAAAATTAGCATGCGGAAACTGGGAAGTGTTTCTAACTCTCACGGTAGAGCTTATGCATCTAATGGATATTTGGTCCCTTTGTTTTGGGTACATGATGTACGGTGGAAGAGAAAATTATAAAAGAATAGAAAATTATAGAAATTACGAAAATTAATGAAAAAAATAATATAAACAATAAATATACTAAAATGCTGCCAAAAAAAAAGGATATGTTTCCTTTTTTATTGAAAAAATAATGAACCAAGAAAGATAAATCTAGTACCCTTACATCACTAGATTGGGATGATGACCTCACACCGGTAAATTGTATGGCCAAATACTATACAATGAGATTTTGATAATTTCACTATATCGATAAAAAAGAAAAAAGAATGGATGAAAAAAAAAAGACATAACACAAATTAAAGGAAAGAATTTTATTCGATATCTAATCACTCTATTATAATTGATTATAGACTTTGCTTATTTATAAGCATAATAAAACCTAACATTCTAGTAAACTAATTCTTAATTAAATTGGAGAATAAAATATTTGATATCTTAAAATTAGGTACTTATCTAACTAAATCTTAGAAATAAGAAACTTAAATCCAATCAAATAAAAAAAAAACATAACAAGAATATCATATATACCCTAAATAGCATAAAACAAAATAAAATCTATACAAGAATTATTATCATCTATTACTCTTTCTTAATCCACATCAATACATGTATTTTGGATATGTATTATCTATTAATAAATACATACATACATATATGCATACATACATGCATGCATATATATATATCATAATCAGCTTTTAAAGAATTTCAGGCGCAAATGTTATTTGAATCCATTTGGGAAGGTTTCCTATACAAGATTGGCAAAGTTTGAGTTGGCCTGGAAGGGAAAAGGGACTTATAATGAAAACTTCACAATTGTTAAGTTTTATTGGGGTATTATTCGAGGGGTGTACAATGTTAGTAGTTTGTAGCATTGATTGACGATGAAACATGAAGGCAGTGACCGTAGCTAATAAGCGCGAAAAATAATAATGAAAGTGAATACAATAATTTTTCCTTTGAAAATAGAAATCATTTCCCCCGCTTTTCATTAATATGCACCATAATTTACTATCACAATCATTAAAAGTCAACAGCGATTGAGATTATTACTAAAATATATAACAAGACTAAAGATTTATCTATAGTAAATATGGCTAAGGTTATTTAACTTAATAACATCGCTACCGATTTTTTAAAAAGATAAATCAAAGTTTGAATTCCCCCTCCTTTTCTACCTCTCACCCTCCACCCTCCTCCCTCCGCTCTAACAATAGTTGGCCAAAAAAAAAAAACAGGAACCATAACAAATATAAAAAACTCCAAAATATATCCCCTTATATATTTTTTCTTTTGTGGAACTGGGTGTATGGAGGAAAAAAAAAAAAAAAGAAAAGAAAACCACAACCCGTCAAAATGTTAGCATTATGGCGAAATTTATTAAAAAAAATGGAAAATTTTCAAACAAATTAAACCAATTAAATAAGTACGAACGCTTTTACTTGGGAGATAAAGCCAGAATGCATACAGCAAGAGAGATTTTATTTTAGCATGGAGGAAGAAGTCGGTCGATGATGCAAACCGGTTAGTGTTATCATTATCATTGTAACTAGTGTGCACATATGGGTTAGTAGGAAAAATATTCATGTCTTGTGCGTAAGGTGGAAAGTAAATAATCAAAATATAATAGCGAATGTCGATAAATATTCTATTAAATCATTTACTTGTTTTTTTATTTATCAATTTTACGGACTACCTTTCCAGAAAATATTTTCCTTCAAACGGATACATGACGAACTACCTAACCCAAAAATATACATGATTTACTCATATTGGCTTTCTTAATTAAGCGTAGAAAATATCTTTCCTGCGCGATGATCTTTCAAATCCAAGCAAATGAAAATTTTGTTGCATAATGTCTCCATCGAGACTCCGTCCGCTCTTAAATAATAACGTATGAACAAAAAGCAAATAAGATAGAGCTTTTTTTCCAGGAAAAAAAAAGGGCCTCGTTTGATTTTTTTTTTTTTTTCTTTTTCTCCTAGCTCAAAATAAATAAAACCAATCATATGGATAAGATGAACCCAACGAATCGAAATGAAATTAAACACGATCAACCCATAGCAAAGGTGAACAAAGCTCCATTTATTTATTTATGTGTTTCTAAAAAATCAGACTTAATCTATCTTGATCTGGTTTGTTATTGTTTTATATGTTTTGACAATCTCTCTTTGACCTAAGGCTCTAGGGCCTAAGCCTGCTTGAAAGCTCAACTAACGCAATATGACACCCCTCCTGGCATGGATGAGAATAAGCTTTGGCATGCACTCCAGCTCCACCTGTCCAACTTGGGTCCAATCCCAAGCAACTTGGGAGTCCTTCTCCATGGCCCGCAGGCTTCACCCCTTAGCAATAGGCGAAGAACTCACCTCCTACTCAAGGTGACCTTCGAGGAGCTCACCGATTGGTATAGTCGAACTCGTCATGTTTGCGTTTTTTTTCTCTTCTCATTAAATGTTAAATGACAACCACTTCCTATTGATGGGACAAACTCATCTCTCAAGTTCCTACCATTCGGCATAAGAATAAAAATCCTTTCTCATATTAATAAAAGTATCGTCTTAGATTTCATTCCAAACAATCTTCTCCTATCACGGATCCAAACAAGTAAGCTTCCTTAACCTATAAATAGGAGGGGTAGGCTATAGGTAAGGGATCTTTTAAAACCTTTTGGGAACTCTCTCGATCTAATTACTCTCACATTCTTTAGAACCTAAATACTCTCTTAACTAATTTAAGTATTAGAGAGGCCTTACTGATAAAGCCATAGGAGGCTTTTTGCATGTATACCACCACATACAACCAACAAATTACCAAGGGTTCCCTTAGCACTATAATTGTGATATCCATTATCACTAATATGTTTATAGTTTTTCATTTTATTGGCTCTTAAAAAGATGTATTAATATTTTATATTGGGTTTTTCCAACCAAATCTTTATTTATTTCTCTATCAATGCCTATTGTAAAATTAGGTTAGTTTGATATATGTAAAACCCCATAATTTAAAATAAATAAACAGGAAATAATAAATATTATAGTGGAAGATGAAATAATATAATATTTGACTTTTTTTATTGTTTATTTTAATTTTTTTTTATTCTTTAATTTCTCAATTTCTAATATTACCACTTATAGTCTTGTAATTCAATATAATGTTCTAAACACTAAATTTATAATTTATTTACTAAAAAGTTAATTTTATATTAAATAGAAATTTTAACAATATGGAATAAATGAATGCACATGAATATAATATTGAATATATTTTATATTGCATAGAGCATATACACATATGTATTATTTACTAAAATACCACAAAATGTACGGTATATGTATAGCATATATAAATGAATGTGAATGTAAACAAACATTATATGTACATATGTGTTAAATGTATTATATATGTATGTAATTAATATATAACACTTCTATATTATATATCTATATGCATGCAATACACATGTAGTTACTACTAAGGTATTACAATGTTATCCCTTACAATTTACATATCTGAATAACTAAAGTATGTGTATATATATATATATAATGTTATGTATATATACTTTTTTATACGTACATAAATATGCTATATGTATATATGCATATACTTTATATGAACAGATGTGTTATACATACATACTTGTTTATATAAATTCAATATGTATATACTATACGTATCCATATATAAGCTTTACATAATAAATATGTATATATATAACTATTCAATGTCTCATTACATATCAAATAGTCATTAATCATTATTGTCACGTGTGAACCACCAACAAATTAAAATATTTTTTTCCTTATTTTATTCTTTGTAGTATGATAATCTGTTTAATTTATCATATAAATATATATATAAAAAAAGTATAATGCATACCAATAAAATGTTCGAACTCAAAAAAATAAAAATACATGATACCATAAAACACTGCAAATAATTGGAAATGTCGATAAAGAATTTCCGACATTATAATTGAAGCGTGTTACAAATATATAGAGGCAGACAAGCCGGCACATAAGCAGCACGTGAGATGCACGAGGATTGGATTGGTGGTCTTCTTTTATTTTTCAATCTTTAATCTCCAATAAATATTCTTTTTTCTTTCCTTTTTCTAAGTACTTATTTATTTTTGCTAGTATACCAGCTCGAACCACATATACATTCTTTGCATCTGCTCTTCCAACGATCGCGTTTGGGGAGTAGTTGAACAAAGATATAAGTTAATTTCAATGCAATTCGGTGTTACATGTCCTAAAATCCTTTTTTTTTTTTCCATTAAAGTTTGTGTTAATATTATGGGGAGAGGGAGGAAGGAACCTATCCTATCAAGAACAATATGTTTCATACTGACAAGGTTATAAGGCTTAATAATCTTGCTAATCTTAAATATAATACATGGTTAAGATTTCTCGAAAATTTATTTTTTGCCTCTACTTATGAGCCTTGTGAATATTGCTTATCTGCAAATGGAAGCTTGACCACAATAGAGACATTGGCTTCTATTGCCATTTGTGGCATAATACGCTCCATATTTGGTGGACGACCTCTGTTAATCTTTGGTTTTGCAAAACATACAATCATCATCTACACTTACTTATACAATTTCGCTAAAAATAGAGAAGACTTGGGAAATGAATTGTACTTAGCTTGGTGTAGATGATAAACATAATCAGCCATTCTTGAATTGTTCCCTTTATATGTTTGTTTCATGGAAAATATTATATACTTTTTTACATATTTGACATTCGATGCCTTAATATTGTCAAATATTATTCTATATTTATGAGAGATTAGGGTTAATAGTAACTTTTAGTAGTAGAGGCAACCACATCCCGTAGCTTCATATATGGGGTGGTATATGAGTGGCTCACTTGCCCCCACATGCTCAAATTGCGTGATTGTGCTTTTCACATGCCAAGCCCACTATGCTCATGGTCTACTAGCCTGCATGCTTGCTCATGCTTTTTATAGTATATAGTATGTATGCGAATATGCTCTATGTGATATAATATATAATTCGATACTATATTTATATGCTTTCATTTATTACATATTGTTAAAATTTCTATTTAATATAGATTTAACTTCTAAGTAAATAAATTATAAATTGAGTGTTTAAAATGTTATATTTGATTACAAAATTACAAGTGGTTACATTAGAAATTGAGAAATTAAAAAATTAAATAATAAAAAAAATTAAATGAAGAAAAAATTTTCTAATATTATATTATTTCATTCCGTATTAGTGATTACATTACAAATTAAGGAATGAAAGAAGGAAAACAAATTGAAATAAATATTAAAGTTAAATTATCTTAAAATTTATTAAAGGGTAGGTACAATGGATTAAACAATTGACCATCACTGGAAGAAGCAGGAGGGGGAAGGTTGCGATTGCAGTTACGGTTGTGGTTATGAATAATGGAAGTCTTACCAATCGAAATATGCTTATTATTAAGCTTACATCTCATCAATCTTGGTATCTTATCTCCCTTATTGAGATCAAATTTCTATAACATCAATCTCTAGCCCCTACCCAGTTTTCAATGTCCTCTACGTTTCCTTGAATACTCGTGAAAGTTCCATCAATTGTTGTTCATTAGTCATTATCACTCTAAATCAACAAGACAATTCTTCCATGGTAAATGGGGCTAGGATCTTGTTGCTTCTCTTGCTGTTCGTGGGCTCCTACTTTTTGATCTTGATCCTATTAGACATATCGTAGTTCTCAACATCTATTTGCCCCAACACCTACTCCCTTCCCCAAACTTTTCCCCCCCTTTTCCCTTCCTCCCCACCCTTACCTTTACTTGACTATTGCCCTACCTTAACCGTTGACTAGTACACTCATTACAGTAAAAGTATAGCCTATTCTTTACCTCCGCCAGGTTGAAAATAGTCTTTGTTGTATGTAATTCATACTCCTATAAGTTAAACCCATTAGATAAAAGGTTGTCCTTAATGAGTTGGCCATATCTAAAATGCTTGTACCATTACAAGAGTTTATGTAGAAAGTAACGGGTAATAAAATGACCAATATTGAATAGTCTCCTCTTTACCATATAATAGAGAAGGAAAAGATCTTCTTTATTGAAAAATTTCATCTTAGACCGAGGGCAATGGAATTCACAATCATATGGTGGAGAATCCAAATGTACATAAGAAGATCCCTAATAGTAAGATGCTTTAAATGTTGGGCTTAGGTTTTATTTGTTTATATCGATCACTTAAAGATGTACAAGAGGGCATCTGCTATGTCTTAGTTAGTTAGCATGTCCACAGCATCAATACTAGGCTAAGACAATAAATCGTTAATAAAGTCCAGCATGATTTGAAGAACTTGGTCAAACATGTAAGTTGAGATGAAGCTAGCATCCTGCTTCATTTCATGCCAAGGTTCAATGTCACCATTCAAAAAGACCGCATTGGTAGTCACATTAAAGTAGAATATGTAAACCAAATCCATATAAGTCCTGTTTTCCAACTCCATTAATCCCAAGAAACCTATTGCTTTATGTGCACCTCAAAAATCGTATATTTGATGAAGTTCATATAGGTCATAGGATCAAATGGGGAGGATATTGTAAGTGCAAAATCTATCCCTCAAGCGATCTTGCATTTTGGGGGTAAGAAGCTACTTAAAGTAGACTTCAGTGAGACCGTTAGGAGGCGGAGGTAGGGTAGATGAACAAGCTTGAGGGCACTTACCCTTAGTTTGGTTTTGCCTTTTGCTAAGGCAGTATACAAAAAAATACAAATCAATATGTTATGTGAGTAAGGATATTTAGGTAAGAGAAAGAGTAGAGGAAGGAGTGAAGGTATGAGCGTAAAGAGGCAAATGGTGTGTTATTTATAGGATAAATGGTCTAATTAATGTCAAAAGACCTGATTTCAACTCAATGGGTTTTCTTCAACTTTTTCTTTTTTTTTTACCCAACTCGCTCAAGGATGGGGAGTCACACGACCCTCCCCTAGACATAGGTGGCCACCTATGGCCACTTGGTGGTTCAAACAACTAAGCATAGTATTTACAACCAATCTAGCTACCCTTCAACCTTAAGGTGTATAAACGCCACAAATTTCCTAGATAAGGGGTTGAAATTTAATAAGATTTCCTAAAAAATACCCTTAGTTTTGGTAAGATAACTAACCCTGAACCTAAAAGACTACTCTCTAAAATACCAACTCAAACTCTTAAAATCCTAAATGGCAATCTAAGCCTTAGTTTAACCCTTACACTCAAAAGCTTTAAAATCCTATAAACAAATGCTATCAACTAATGTTAACTCACATAGTCAACCTAATCTAACAAAACTAACCCTAAACCTCAATAGGAAAGGGACTGATAGTCGAAGCTGATGAGAACTCCTTCAAACTAATAAAGGGTAAGCTAAACCAAAAATGAATATTGGTATAGATAACTTTTACAATGAATTTAAAACCTTAAAATGAATACTATAAACCTTAAATAAACCTTCGAACGCTAAAATCCTAATTGGAACCCTAATGCATGTGAGCCTTTAAATTGAAAAATCCTAATCTACAATCAAAAACCCTAATCCAATTATTGTACTCTAATTAAATAGTAAAACTATTCATTAATCGGAGACTAATCGCTTAATTACCCTAAAACTGTAATCTACCTTCGAAAACGTATTCAAACAGCAATAATGTCTCCATCCCTTATACTAGTTAGACAAGATGACTAAATGGGCTTAGCCAACTTAATTCAACATATTAAGCCCCAAAATGCGCCTCAATTATGCTAAGTGTACTTGTAATTAAGATTAAAAAACTTAACTATACCTAAATCTACTAATTGGATTTTATATCATAAACAATTAATCATATGAAATCAAAGTAACTATATAAAAATATCTCCTTAAGAATGCCAACGTTATACTTAAAGAAATAATATAAACCCCATAAACTTTCTGATCCAAACTCAAAGTCCAATATAGGAGTTAATAGGTAATCCCTAGAACCACTCAAGACATAATAATAAAATCCATAAATAAAATGATTCAACTCTAAATAATTAATCGCAAACCCTAAGTAATAAGTCAAAAAACCCTAAAACCTTAATCGTACATGTAAAACCCTAAAACTCTTAATACTCGAGAAACCTTAATACGATCGAAAAATATCAATAGACTGAATAAAACCTTAATTGAAAGTTCAACACCCTAATTCAACTAATAAAACCTAAGTATATCACTAAACTATTCGCTCTAATCACTAAAAAATCTTAAATTGTCAGTCTTGTACGTAGTCTAAAAACCCTAATCAATTTTGAATAATAAAGGACTATAATAAACAAAGTAATATAAGTAAATGAACTTAATTAAAGTGATAAAATATAGGAAGACCCTAATTATACCCTAATTAGGCATAAATCGCTTAATTAAGTACAATTGCTTTTAATTAACTTAGTTACCCTTTAATCCATCTATCAACCCTAGTCTTTTTAATTAAAAAATGGATAAGATCAATTAAGGAGACAAAACAAAAATGATAATTAGACAATTAAGATATTTTGAGACAAACCCTTACTAAATCAAGTAAAGGGTTAAGGAGCAAGTGGTACCCTCTTGATCATTGTATCCTTTTAACCAATTAAAGCAATATCATATCCTATCTTCTTTATTTGTAATTTCACCCATTTAAAACCTTCATTTGACTCCATTCTTCGCTTTTAGAAAGTCTTGGGAAACACTTTTTAAGAAACCCAAACAAAAACTAAATGACAAAAGAGAAGAAAACAAAAGGAGCCGTCAAACTCCTTTGCACACATCAGCGCCTTTTGCATTTTTATCACCACACACCATTAAATTACAAGCCACCACGATGAAAAGATCACACACACACACTCTATTTTCTTGTCAACAAACATTATCTCTCAAAGGAGCTCGTTTCGATTTCGTTTTTAAGTAAAAAAGTTAGAGCTTGTGTAGATTAATTTAAGGTAAAACTCACCTAACTTAAGTTTTCTATTTACACTAGTTTTATCTATGATATCTTCAGAGTTTAAGATTAGAAATACTATATAAATATGTTATAATATTATACATATCATTTTAGAGCCTTATAATTTCACATTCATTCATGTATTTAACTAGTTTGTTACTTATATTATAAAAGTATAGAAAATAGTTTTATGTAGATAACTTGAAAAGACGTTATCAAAACTCTAAGAAACCCCAAATACCATCTATGCTGCCACCTTCCTTAGGGCATTCCAAATTCCTTTTCTTCATATTTGATGGATACACAACTAATGTTAGTTGAAAACATAACTAAGATGAGGGAAAAAGCACTAAAACATGTAGTATGTGAGGTGTGTGATGGAAACCCCCAAAACCCCACCTTAGACGCCACTTTTATAAAAGCTTCAAATTTGTAAATTTTAATTTATTAGCTTAATAACATGATTATTTAGTGTTAAATATGGTTTAGGACTTGATTAACTAAATTAAGTAGGTTAATGATAAGCTAGGGCTCTAAACTAGCTTAGTTATTGATTAGAGACTTAAAAATGGTATTAATGATCACCTTAACAATCATGACCAAATCTAAAAAGTTAGGTAAAATGAACGAAACTTAGGGCCAATGTTAAGCTTAAGCTCAAAAACACCAATAGATTTAAGCTTAAGGCTCTAAAGTGCAAGTTAAGCCCAAAAAGCCCCAAAACTCAAGTTTAAGACCCAAATAAAAGAAACGACCATATTTGAACCTTATATTAAAAGGCTTAAAATAAGTTATTTAAGGGGCCCAGTAAACCCTAAGGCCCATCCAGGACATCTACTATAGGCTTCTTAATGAGTTGAAGCCTTAAACTTAAAGTTTAAGCCTATAAGAGCAATACCAAGGCCCAAAATTAAAATTTAAAATGTTGGACAAAAAATGTTCACTTAAAATACTTAAAAAGAAGCCTAAAATATTAAGTGTAAGGTCCAAGATAAAAAACTAAGCCTAAAACCTAAAATGACTAAACTCAACTTTTAGGCCCCCGACCTTATAAGGCCTAAATCGAAAACTTGCTGACCCAAAAGCCCAAAAATGACCTTGTGAAATGAAATAACACTTGAAAATGATGAAAAAAGATTATAAGATCACTAAAAATAGGCTTAAAATGAAGAAACTATGCCAAAAATACGAAAACAGTTAAAATGGGGATCTAGAGTAAAAAAGCCTAGGTAATTAATACAAGTAGAATACTTATATACTTTAAATGTATTCTTTAGGTGATGTAGACCCTAATTTTGACGTAGTCGAGGATTACTGGGACTATTGGGTTTTATGGTAAAGTGAGTATATTGACCTCTGTCTTATCTTGCTTGTGATTGTAGTATAAAGCACCATTCAATTGTATGTATGCATATATGTGTGTGTGTGTGTGTGTGTGTGTGTGTGTGTGTGTGTGTGCAAGAAATTAACTTGTTTGGGGTTAGGATTATATGCATGTGTTTGATTTGGAGGTACTTACTTGCTAAGAGATGATAACATATCTAAATTACAAATTAGATGTTGAAGTAGCAAATAGGGCTTTAGATTGTCTATTATATATAATTGGTCAGTCACTTACGAACTGGAATAATAACCATCAGGCCTTAATAATAACTAGCTATGCATCACACATTTATGCGTTATCTATATAGGGCATCAGTACTACGCAGTGGAGAGGGAGATCATACATGTTGGATCCAGTATTACTATTATTATGTGTTGTTTCGCACAACATACTCATATGACATCCTCTTACTCGACCTTTAGGATCCACTTGACACTCACATTGTATAGTGTCGCTTTCTACTTGAGGTTGAGTCATATCTACTACTTTAAGTCTATTAAGTAGGAGATGACTATACTTAGATGATAGATGTAAAGACTCGAGTCCTGACATGCTTGAATACTTCTTAATCCGAGCAATGATGGGCATTATACTGTACCTTTCATAGTCGCCAATAAGCTATGTATGATGTTGCATTTCACATGTTTGTTTACATTACATATGTGTGTTAATTCACTTGCTTGTCTCTTGTTTGATGGTAGGATATGAAGGTTACTCACTGAACTGGATGTAGCTTATCCTCCAATAGTTTCTTTTGTAGATCTTACAAAGTTAGGACTAGAATAGGATTCAAGTATAGAGTGCTCCATCGGATTGACGAAGTATAATGATAAGTTTAAAAAAGCAAGTAAAATAGTTGAATTTAACATTTAAAGTGTATAATGAATTTATGATTGTTAGAAGTTAGATTACCTTTCTTATTGATTGGTAAGTAATTTCGACTCTTTGTAGTTTTTGTGATTGTGGATTGCTAGATCATTTATATATATATATATATATATATATATATATATAGTTAAGTAGACGTATGTAAAATGAATAAGTACTCTTAGAAACCCACTAATTAAAGCCTGCAACCTTAGACTTACAAAACGATTTTTATATTATAAGTGTACATATGATATGAAAATTTTAAATAAAACTATCAGCTCTCCTTCTAAGTGTTACAAGGTGATTGTTTGTCATTTCTCGACCTTAGGATGGTCGAATCTTTTTTTTTTTTTAAGCTTTCTATAATTTTTTATATTTTTTCTTTTTTTAAATAAATTGATTAATATATATTTATATATATAAGTATATATAATTAATTATAACCATTATTCCTTTTTTTTTTACTTTTTTATATTTTAGTTTTTATTATATTTCAATTTTTTTGTTTTTTAAAATAATTTTATATATTTATTTATTTTTTATTTTGTTATTTGTAATATCATCACCACGTTATTACTAAANAAAAAAAAAAAAAAAAAAAAAAAAAAAAAAAAAAAAAAAAAAGTTTTTATTATATTTCAATTTTTTTGTTTTTTAAAATAATTTTATATATTTATTTATTTTTTATTTTGTTATTTGTAATATCATCACCACGTTATTACTAAATTAGTGCTAAGTGAATGTTGGATGACGAATAATGGTCAAATTAGCTTCCCATAACGATGTTATAATGATAACTTAACGGAATTCGTTATTCAATCTACTTATTCAAACATCAATTTCTTGATTGAACTATTCAAAATATTGATACTTTATTTAAACTTGTTCATAAATATTGATATTTTTCTATTGTTTTTTTCAATAAATAAATAAACCGCGTGAACACGTATTGTTGTTGCTTCTAGTGTAAGCCACCATGTTTCTAAGAGGTGGTATTAATTAGCACACAAGAATGCTATGTGCAAAATATATTATTTAAGATTTAATTATATTTAAAAAGTATGCTAAAGTTCTCAAACTTTTCGCAAATTATGTACCGTGTTATTTTCTTCTTCCTTTTCTTTTTTATAATTGTAAAAAATAGCAACATAGTTATGCAAAATTATAAAGCATAAAATTCGAAAATGCACATTAAAAAACTAAAAAAAAAAAATAATATAGATATGTAATATGAAAAAAAAATTACAAAACTTATGTTATGTAAGAGTTAATATGGTAATATAAAGTTTAAAAGGTGCAAAAAGCGTACACATCAAAATATATTTGTTTTTATTGTATGCCCAACATGAAACACAATGAGGAGAATTTTTAATTAAAGCCACCACTGGTTGACCGCTTTTTAACTATATAAGTTCGAAAATATTTTCTGACAGATGATGACGATGATCATGAGCGACAAAAGCAGGTTTACCGACCAGGTGGGATTATACAAATACAAATTTCTGTAAAAAGGATTTGAGTTCGTCGGCTTCTTTATTCAACTGCAGTCTGCACACATGTATTATTCAAATTTTTACACTGCCCAACAATTAGAACACAGATATGCGCTTAGGAGTTCGATGAGTACACGGATGCAAATCATTTGACTAAACCCTTTTTTTTATAATTGCAGTGAAAGGAATATCCCACCGGACAAAGAGGAAGTGCTTTACGATTTGGTGACTACCATTTGTATTACCTGACAACCTCCTCTATGTGGCCAGTTTTTTTCTTTTATCTTTTTTTAATAAAATGAGTAAGATAGTGTGGGATTCAACTCAAATCGAATCTGAATTTTAAAACTCCAAGAAAATTAGGTTAATGTGATTTTTACTCAATCTGAAGTAGATCAAATTTAGAATTTTGAACTCAAATTCAATTTGAAATAACACTCAAAATGTTTGAATTTGATCTCAACTCAAAATATATTTAATGAGTTTGAACTAAACTTGATCAGACTTGTTCAGCCTCAATATTTCTTAAAAAACATTTATTCTCAATTAAAATGAGATTGATATTCAAATTCTACCGAAATTCAATCAACATTTAAGTTTGATAAAAACTCCATCATTGAATTCAAATTCTACTTAGCGAAATACTCGGACTTTGAATAAATGTTAAGCATAACTAAAGTACTTCTCGAGTAGGTTTAGGCCAGTATCTGCAGAAGAAAAAGCACGTGGTTTAGGAATTGTTGATCTTAAATTTAGTATCATTATAAACTTTTTTATAAGTAAGATAAAAGATTCATCCATGGAAAAATGATATTCATGTAATTCTTTCCAGGTGTGACTTGTGAGAGTATAGGCAAAAATTGAACCTACATTTTAAAGACGAATAACAAAAGTAATGCAAACAAGACATCTCTATTATTATTTTTATTTTACTGGTTGTGCTAAAAAAAGTTTTAATGATATTAATAAATTATGTGAATTAATGAATAAATATCAATAAAAAAATTAACACATAAAAACATAAATTATAGTTTTTGAAAAAACACTAAATATTATCATTTATATTGATACGTTATTTATTCAAACACCTTGCGTATTAGTATTCTTAAATTTATTTTCTCGTACTAATTATGTGCATCTCGATCGTTCATAGCCCATACAGTCCGTGCACTATCTGAGATGCGATTCTTCCGTTCCCAAAAGTTTTAGGCGATTGGATAACACTGTCCAGCACGGTTCTAAGGAAAAATATGAGATTTACAGATGGATTCGTGGTGATATGATTTTTTCGAGAGCTAAAAATGATGCAATTAAATATTGATTATGACCGCATGATTTGAAATATATATTTATATATATATGATAAATTATTCACAAAAGGAATATCCATAGCGGTGCATTACCTTTCCTTGGTAAGTTGTGATTTGAAATATATATATATATATTAAAGAGTTACTGGAAAATTATTCAATATAGTGTAATTGTTTTACAATGACGACAAATATGAAAGGAATATCGCAAATTTAGAAATAAATAAAGCTTTCCATAGAAATTTTAAAAGAAAGAAATGGGGATGTTTATTTTGTTTTATTAGCCAATTATATTACAACTTCAAGAAGAGAGGATTCAAATCCCGTTAATCCTAATAGAAAATCAATGGTTACGTTATTAAGTTATAATAGTTTTGATAAACACCACATATTAATCTATGACATTATGTAGAGAGTACGATTACGTACAAAATAGGCAAATCGTGAATTGAATCATGAACCAAATCGAACTGAATTGAAAAATTGATTTTTTTACGAATCGTTTAGTTTACAATTCGGTTTGGTTGTGTATAAGTGATTTGCGGTTTAATTTGGGAAAGCGAACCGAATCGAACTGAATTGAATTTTTTAGAACTGAATTGAACCATTTAGTTAAATAAAAAAATTATACAATTATTTTATACTTTTTTATATTTTTTCCATCAATCTTTATAAATTTTATCAAAATTTTCATTTTTTTTATTTTTTATCATAATTTTATATCAATTATTAAAATTAAGTTGAATAAATTTTATATGAAATTTCATATTTAATGGAGAGAAAAATAAAATGTTTTGTGAAAATTTAACACAAACGGTTCAAACCGTAGACTAAATTAAATCGAACCGATTTTAATTAGGTTCGAAAAATTTACGAATCGAACCGTATGATTAGGTTTAATTTAAAAAAAAAAAAAAACGAATCGTTATACTAAATTCGGTTCGATAGTAAGAAAGGATGAACCGTACCGAACCGTGCCCATCCACCCCTAATAGAGAGTAAAGAAATAAATATATGAATTATCAAATTATGGCTCATAAAATCTATAGCTGGATTGGTTACGTCCCTATTCTCAAATGAGAGGGAGACCAATGGGAGAAGCAAAACCAATTTTGTTCTAACCGATAACAACCGTGATTGAAAAAAGCGAAGGGCCCAGTGGACTGGCCTTTCTTAGACTAAGGCCCAATGCCCAGTGGCCCAAATCCCTTCTCTGGTTTTAGATCTCCGCTGCGATGATAATAATAATAATAATAATAATAATAACAAAAATGATAAATGAGCCGACGACATCGATACGAATCCTTGCCGAAATTATTATTTTAGTGGCTGTGTGTTAGAAAGTAATAGTAATTTATCCAAGTGGCTAAAAAGTTAAAACAATTGTCATAAAATAAAATGTATTGTTCAACATAAAATTTCGGTGGATAATATCAGTTTGTATATCAATGCTCATCAAAAAATAATCATACGATACCTCTTATCACCCATTTTAACACAGTGATCAAAATCAATTAGAAAGATAACCTTTCAAAAGTTGTCCCTCATAATATTTTGGAAATACTTATTATAAAACCATTGATTCCATTCTAATATTGTAACTTATTCATGATAGCATGAAATGGAATTTATATAGTAATATTTATCAAAAAAAAATCTTTAATCATTGGATATCATGATTAGTTTGAAAGTTAAATAAGTAATTTTAAATTAATAATATGATTAATTTTTAAGTAAAAAACTAATCATATAAAAACAAATTTGTGCAAAATAAAATATTTGGTAAATTATAAATAACCCTCCTAAGTTTTAACGAAGATGCAAATTTACCCCATAAGCTTGTAAATATTGCAAATTACCTCCCTAGATATTAATAAATTAGTAATATAAATGAAATTTCTTTTTTTTAGTTAAAAAATTCATAGCATGGTAAAAGTGTAATGAATTTTAAAATACACTTTAATAAGTTTAAAGGGGTATTTTTGCACTGAGGTTAAAATTTAAGAAATTATTTACAATATTTAGAGTTTATTTATCAATTTATCAAATTTTAAGATTATATCAATAAAAAGTTCTTGAAGTAAATCTATGTTTAGATCAAGATCTTTTTTTTTTTTGCCACATTATATAGTATAACTAAGGGGAGAGGGAATTTGAACCCAATTCATCCTATTCAGAAACTAGTACTCATGCTATTAGAATGTAACTAACTTTGGCCACTCAAATCAAAGTTTAGAGGAATAATTTGCATTTTCTTCCTAAAATATTTTTAGATTTTTTATTTATAATTTACAAAGACAATAAAAGATATGAATATTTCTCTTAATGGAAGACCACAAGAGAAACAACCTATCTGCGTCTCTTACCAGTAAGTCAAATAAGATGTCACAGTATGAAATAAACAAACTAAAAGAAGTGATATTGATCGCAACAATTTGATTAAACAAATCAATAAGATCTGGTCTGAAAAGGAGAAAGAGTCTCCAAGGTTTTAAATGAAAGACTCATAAAATCGTCTTTCAATGTTTAACACACCTATTTATATCTAAACTCGAATAATCCTAGTAATATAGATGTAATAAAATAAAAATAGTTTTCGTGCCAATACTAGCTAATTCTACCAACCGGCAATAATTGCTAAACTCCATATATTACTAAACTAGCTAACTAAATATCGCTAAATAATAAAGAGGTCTTAAATAATAATAAACCATAAACAATTAAAATATTGAAGAATAATAAAATAACCGAAAAGATCCTTAGAACCTAAAATAAAGTAATATTACATCTTCACATCTATCTCCGTGCTTTAAATCTTTTGAGGCTAAGCTTTGAAATCAATCCTTATCTATTAATTAGGGTTACACGGAATAGCGATTTTGTCCCTCAAAAGGTGGTCTATTCCAACATATCGAGCATGACTTTAGGTTATTTATAATCAATTTTAGATGTATATTTTAAAATAAGATTAAACTCATTATTTAAGTGATTGAGATTAAAAGCAAACAATTCAAAATAATATAATATTAACTAAGACAAAAGAAAGTTTAAATACAAAAGATCAATTAGGTGATTGACCTACTAAAACATGTGGTTGACCATACAAGCAGTCAACCAAGATAGGGAAAGTAGTCGTCCAGGGTCAATTAGGGGCCAATTTTCACTTGGACTCTTAAATAATTCAATCTTGGGATTCTATAATGACAAGCCCAGTTCCACTTTTTACATGTAAGCCTTTTAACAATTAAGTTCAAAAGGAATTCAGGGTCAATAATTTATCTCGGCCCATTAGTTCCCAAAAATCAATTTTTCCCTTAAGCAATTATTGAGTTTGAGTGTACGGAAGTAATAATATATTTTTAAAATTGAATCAATTTAACAAAATTTTGAGCCTTCATTTGTTTCTCTTCCTACTTGCACTTAAATGATTTTTTGGGTAAACAATCAAATTCATTCTTAATAGAAATTGAGAATCCAACTAAAGTTACATTTCACTTATTTTCCAATAATTTTATCAATCAGATAGTTAGAAGCCACTTGTTCCAAGTTAGCATCTTCTTTCATAAATCATCTTCGCCTTGAGAATCATTTTGGATGAAAAATATCTTATGTGTATTCTACTGCTTAGACATAGCAATGTGTGGATCGAGTGGTTAAGGATGGAGACACTATTTAAGAATACTAAAGCTCAATCCGTTTGTTTGCCCATTTTGCTTGCACATTTCATTGCAAAACATTCACAATTAGTAGGATCGTTAGTAAATCAATCAATTGAACATCAATTAGCTTGTGGTTGACAAGAAATTTCAAAGGTCAAGCTCTTTGTGTCTTCTTTTACCTTTTTTTTTTTTTTTTTTCTCCCGAAAAGTTCAAGCTAAATTGGGCATAGATTTGTTAGCTCAATTTTAGTTGGACTTAGCCTGCTTAAACTTGCTTATTTAAGGGGCAAAAAGGGAAGAAATTGTTTTCCTCAAGTTAAAAGCTCAAAGGAATAATGTTCCATAAGTACTTGAACTAAAATCAAACTTCATTAAGCAAGTCAAATAGGTTGATACTTGTGTTTTATTAATAGGAAACCATGTTATTTAAAGCTAAGCCCAAAATTAAATTTTGTACTACATTGAAGAAACGTAGGAAATCCGGATTCATGTAATACCACCGTCCATATTAAAAATTTGAGCCCCTGTATTGCAATATGGCCTGAAATTATTTGAGAAAATATAATATATCCAAGAAAAAAAATTTACTAACATACGTTTATCGTTGAAATTTTTAAAGCAAAAATCTCGGGTTATTATTATGGTGTCCCATTTGTGGAAGGCAGAGTCCCAGTCGACGACGTAATTGAAATAATACAAAGTCAATAGCCACTATTCAATCATGCCATGACAAGAGAAGAGTTCGAGAATGTGCAAGTCAGGGCTCATTTTCATGCCTTTAAAAAAAAAAAAAAAAAGGCTATTAGATCTAATCTGTTCTTTTCAAGTTACTTTATAATCCTATTCTATCAAAATCGTAGCAAACTTCGACGAAATTTAAATTGTGGCACATGTGGATATGCAGCATTAGGGTTTATAGAAATGTTGTACATGTGTCTGCATATAGGCTTTTGTCTGCAACCCATCGGATAATATCTTGTACGTTTTTGCTAAGATTTGAAAGTATGAATGATTAGGATATAATAAAACCAAGCCGACATAGTATTTATGGGTTTTTCTCTCCATTAAGCATGTTCTCAATTATGTTAAGGTAGGTATATTGAGTATTAATAAAAGCATTCTCATATTGCATTATTTGGTCTTTTAGGAAACATCTAAGAAAAAAGATATTGTATTATATGAACTCTTATATCTTTTTGAGGACATAAATAGGTTCTAAACCTACAAAAATGGTATGCCATTAATCATTTAGTTAATTATAATCATAAATTGGATTGGATATGTATAACTTGATTACCAAACCAATGGTTTAGTAGCACAAATTGTGGCCATGGATGTCTGATTCCTTCTATCATCTAAGGATTCCGTCGATAGAGTGATGTTGAGTTGGGTAGGAGTTTTGAGATATTATCCGATATAGTCATTCTGATACTTAAATCAGTAAGTGCACAAAAAATGACAAATAAGAGAGCTAGAAAATTTTCAATAGGCTAATTAAATATGTGAAGAGTTAAAGGTCATTTACCATAAGCGTGTTGTTCGTCTCTAATTAGAGCTACCGAGTCTTACAATTTAAATTCCTATATTTTGTTATTTACTCGGTTAAATAAGTAAGTGTACTTATCGTTTGTTAGTATGGATAAGTATATGGTCGTCTCTACTAAGAAAAGGATTTAAACACTAGTACCAATTATTCTTCCTATTAATTAGTGACCGAATGATTTAATGAAGTAATTTAACTGATTTCTACAACTAAACTATACTAATTCTAAAATTACATCAAGAAAACACGACAAGTAAAATTATAATACGAAAACAACTAATTACTAAGTATGTTTACTCCGTTATATTAACATGTCTTATAAACTATCTATTTTAACAATTACTCATATGTAGGAATTCTCTACTCATGAGTATTCTTTTCATAATTACTCAATTATAATCCCAATAGCGTTCTTTAAAATCTCTTCTCAAAGAATGGACAAATTAAGATTGCATTAGAAGTTTATTAATCCTTGAATTTCACATAACATGTAGCAAACTTTCTAAAAATATCTCTATTAGCAAGAGTAGTTTATTCTAGTGACTAAGATCTACTCAATAGAATTGTTTCTTAATAAATTCCATTGAAATCTGCTACAAGATTGTGTCGTGCATTACACTCTCTCAACTTGTATGAAGTTTTAATCACTAGACATTAGAAATTCGTAATTATTAGGAATAATAATAATTTAAAATACATTTGTGTTAAAATAACTTCGTAAATTCTGATTTATCACTCACACGTGATAGAAAAAGAATAAATACAAAGAAATAGGAAAAATAAATTAAAATACAATATAAAAGAAGAGATAAGAATAAAACCCCTTTTGATTCACTTGAAAAATTTTGTTACAATAGTATACAGACATTGGATACTTCACAATTCTCTCAAAGTTAGTGAAGAATATTACATAAAAAACTTTCCTTACAATATCACTACGTAAGAATACTAATAAGAAACTTAATAGTCTTGGTTTTGATGATCTACTGTATTTTTTTTATGGTATTCTTTTTGATGTAATTCTCTCTATTGATTTAGTGTTATATATCCTTATCTAAAAGTTATGGTATATTTATACTCAACTCGTCAAAGGACTTGAATTATATCACTTCAAGACACCGCCTGATATTAAAACATGTTCTATGTATTGGTTCGTATAAAAAAGTTGAAGAAGAACGGTTGTGTCCACTCCCATCACGCCTGTGACTTGAAGAGTCATAGTCTCCGAAAATAAGATTCTACACCAATCACGGCCATAACAATGGATGTGAACTCCTCATCACTTCATTACATCTCATCACCCCCGTGATTAAGGGTGTGATCACCCTCCTGCTATACAATTACGGTTGTGATTAACAGAGAGATCATCAGAACTTCCTCAATTAAGCCCGTGACAAAGGACGTGATCAATGCTAACCATTCTAAATTTTCATCATTATGCCCATGATTAAGTGAATCTTGGTTCTATTTCAAAGTTTTCTTTTCCTTATGGCCATGATTGCCTTAAAAGTTGTTGTTCTTATATAAATTTCATCATTTTGCTCATGATTCATCTTAAATCAATGCATTACTCAATTAAATACCAAAAACTTAAGAATCAAATCACAATTATCAACAATTTATGCATAAATATGTCTTAAAAGTATAAAGTAATTTATGCTTATCAAGTATTAAAAGTTATTTACAGAGGAGTCGCTATGAATTAAGGGGATACGTTTGGCATGTTGCTATGTCTGCATAATCTGGGTAGTAGAAGTGTGGAGTCTAACATGTTCCAAAATTATAGGGCCATGATGTTTAACTAAGTCATCGAGCCTTATCCGTATGTCCAATAGTCGTTGTGGCAAACTTAAGGTTATGTAGGTTACTTAGAGGAGTTGCCTTGTTTGAAGACTCTTGAAGGAGGTCAATCATAGGCCTAATTAGGTCAGCCCATGGTCCAAGTAAGTCAACGTGGACCTAAAAGACCCATGTCCAAAATACCTTATCAATACTTACCAATGCTAAGGAAAATAGGTAGTTAGATGGGTTCCTTAGATGTGCACAACCAAGTTAGCTTTGGAGGTATCCGTCGTATTAGATGACCAATTGCTATGGTGCAAAGTCTCCTAAGTATTTGAGGAGGAAGAGGCAAATGTGTTAGGGTTAGAGTCCAACCAAGGTGAGATACCTTATGGGATCGTCTAAGCTTGTCATACCCTAACTGAATTAAAAGTTCAAAGGGCCAGGTGTCGAACTCAAGAGTTGATGAGCCAACCTCCTCAAGCAAGTAAGCAAGTTGAGCCAAGGAATCGATCTTAATTAATGCTACATGGTTGCATCGATCAATGCCGAGGTCATGCTTATTGCGCCAAGGTAATTCAATTATTCCATATAGGGCATAATGATCTTTCAGGTTGCTCTATTGAAGAGATGTCGTAGTAGATAAGGGAGATGGGGAGTCTTCAACAAAGCTTGATGAGGATATACCTTTCAAATTCCAAACTTGGTGTGCGTTCCTAAGGTATCATTAATGTGACAAGAAAGTTGTTATGTTTGTATAGTTGCGCATGCAATTTAGGCCATTTTGTTGCGTTAATCCCTGCCTTTTAATTGAAATTGTGACCACGTATAAACATCACAATGACTTGAAGTAATTGATTTTTTTTTTATCCCAATAACCGTTAATGCTTTCCCAACACTTGAAGCCTATAAGTATTCATTAGGTCGACCATTTTCACACTTCATACATTTTGCACTTTAAGCTTCTTCTACAAATTTCCCTTTTTTCTTCGACTTTCTTCTCTCAGCAACAACAATTGTAAACTTTGGTGAGTTAAATTTGGCCAAATACAAATTAAACCTCTTATGATTCTAAAGCAACTATGGATGTCGTTCCCCCTTCAATGATGACTAAGGAAGTTTCATTTGTACCAGTAAAGGTAGAAAATGAGTCTTCAAAGAACATCGTAGAGATAAAAAGGGTGAAGCTTATTAGTGCTATCCCCCATAACGGGTACCCCTGTAATAGGATTCCAGAGACCATTAATTCATTTGATTAGCCAAGTGATGGTAGATAGGTGCCAAGGCTGATGAAAGGGTAACTTTGTTGATAAGAGCTGCTTTACCACTTACTTGAAGTGTTTTAAGTTTAGGATGTGCTCCCTTTCATGGAATTTTAAAAGGAGCTCTTCAACTACCACAAATGCTTCCTTGCTCAAATTACTCCTAATGGATGGAAGATCCTAAGAGCATTCTAAGCCCTCTATGAATATTTGGTGGTATGGGTCACCCTGCAATTGTTTAATTTTTATTATTTATGGAAGGGATTAGGGGATAGGCATACATTCAGAATTGCCCCCAAAAAAAGTTGTTCGAGCGTTTAGAGTCATCTATGAAACACTGGAGAGATAAGTATTTTGTGGTGGAGCTATCCAAGAGGTAAACTTCTAGACTTACTAGATACCGTTGGTTCAAATCAAGAGCATGAAGAAGCTTAGTACGAGCAACTCTAAGGTCGTGATGGAGATCAATACCCTTCATAGCCTTAAGGTACAATAATCTAAAGAACACTAACGAGATAATACAAAAATACTTTTTAAGGCCGATCTCCTAATTATTCCTAGACATGGAGAAGGCTATGAAGAAGAAGTGGTTGGGAGGTATGGTTTCAAACTTCAATGTAATTTACTCCTCCATCGTACAAGTGTAAGCTCATAGGGAACCACTCTCTATCCATTTTCGTTTGTAAAATAAGGATTCCTCCTTATCATTCTCAATATAGAGGTATTTATGGGTGTCCATTGTGGTTCGTTTTTTGTATTTATTTTTCTTGTTTTCTTTTGTAAGTGAGGTGTTGGCAAGGTTCAAAGAGTTGTCCTAACCTAATAGGCTAGACCTCCTAAGACGATGGGAAGCTAGGATTCAACCTAAGAAAAGGCCCACTGCATTGAAGACTAAGCCCATAAAGCCAAAGTCAGGTATGGGGGAGCCAAGCCAAAGGGAACAACTAATCATGCAAGGGATTCCTCTTATAGCCCCTGATGCGAACCGTAACCAAGAACAGACAAGACTAGTTATTAAATGGGTCTAAACTTATAGAAAACTCGAAAGAAAGTGATGGGGTATGTGTGTAAAGGACAAATGCGAATAAAAAAGAGTAAGCAAAACTTACGAACAGCTCCAAAGGATATGACGCATCAATGAAACTTCTAAGGACTCACAGTACAATTAAATATGACGTACGAATCAGAATAGTGAGGTTACTCGCCACCTAACCTTACTCAAGGATTAGGATAAGAGTGATGCCAAGAGTAAACAAAGTGTTTACATAAGGAAGAAAACACATAAGTGTATTAAGGGTAATCTGCTGTTGTTTTACAGCTATAAGTACAAGGGTATTTATACTCACAAGTTAGGACAACTTGCTCAAAAAGGAAAAGACAAAAAGGAAAAGACAAAAAGGACATTTCCTAAAGAAGTAATGTACAAGATATAAAAGGGTAAAAATTAATATACAAGAAAAACAATAATTGGTGCAATGAATTCTACATATGATTCTGTACAAGTGGTGATGATACATTTGCGAGCTTGTTAGAAGATGCAGGATAAAAAATACGGACAGTTTGCTTTTCTGAACAAAGGTAGCTTAGTTAGTTTGGTCTCTCTCTCTCTCTCTCTCTCTCTCAATTTCTTGGTAAAGGCAATGCCAAGTAAGTACTTAGCTAGGTAAGAATGCAAGTGAAGATTAACAGTTGTCTCAGTATTCTGCTTCTCGATACACAACCTAAGAGAAATAGGTAATCATTTAACTCGACATAAAGGTTGACTCGGTAAGGAAGTATTCAACCTCAGCAGGGGTCGACTAGAACAAGAGGATTCATCTCATCGGTCCCTCAAGTCTTCGGGCTCGGCTGCAGGTTAGTGATTCGGTAGCCAGATTCCCATCATTTCTTCTGGGTTGTTTTGAATTTAGGATCAAATCCAAATAGTCTTCATTTAGTTCTCCATCAAAGTCATGTGGATTGAGGTCAGCAACATTAAAAGTGTCAAAAACCCCATAACCTTCGAGTAACTCCAATTGTAGGCATTATCATTTATCGTCTGAAGGATTCTGAAAGGTCCTTCAACTCTTGCAGATAATTTGTTCCTCCTTTTGTTCAAGAACTGTTCCTTGTTGAGGTGCAGCCATACCAAATCTCCTGCCTAGAATTGTTTAGCCATTTTACCCCTAATCTTCTCCCGCATTCTTCAAGTACCTTAGTTGATGTGCCAAGTGACCTTGTCATAGATGTGCTGAAGGGATTGTGTTTTAGCCATAGCGTTAGGGCCCTCTTACACGAGTACAGGTATAGGAGTGTGATTAAGGGACAACTCAGGATTGAAACCATAGACTACTTCGAAGGGAGCCTGCTTAGTGGTGTCATGCACCGTCCGATTGTAAGTGAACTCGACCAGTAGCAAGTAAACGTCCCAATCGGCTAAGTTCTTTCCCACTACAGCTCGAAGTAGTAATCCCAAAATGTGATTAACCACCTCTGTTTGGCAGTCAGTTTAGAGGTAACAAGAAGTACTGAATAGTAGTTTGGTCCTCATCTGACGTCACAAGGTCCTCCAAAAGTGACTTAAGAACTTTGGATCCCTATTGGAGATTACACTTCTCAACATGCCGTGTAACCACATGGTTAACCTCTTACAAGAAAAGAGACCCAATAGTCGAAGCATCGTTAGTTTTTTAGCCAGGTACAAAGTGTGCCATTTTACTGAACAAATCCATGACAACTATTATAGAATCTTTGCATTGAGTAGTTTGTAGTAGTCCAAGAATAAAGTCTATGCTTAATTCAATCCATGATTTCGTTAGAATAGGTAAAGGCATTGCTTTCCCTTACTCGACTCAACACTTAGTCCTCTTGCATATAGTATAGCTTTCGATAACTCGGTGCACATCTCTCCTTATTCTCGACCAAAAGAAGTGACTATTGAACAGTTTGCAGGTCCTTTCTCCAAAATGTCTGGAGAGTCCTTCACTGTGGGCTTCCCTGATCAATAGTTTCCATAGTGAACAAGTCGATACGCACAATTTTTCACCTCAAAACAAGTAACCATCCTCCACATAATACTCATCTACTATCCTCCCATCAGTGCATCGCATGATTTTAAGTCTAAAGTATAGATCCTCGGGGTACTACTCTTTAATACTTGCAAACCCAAACAACCTGGTCTACAACTCAATTAAAAGTGCATGTTTTCTTGAAAGAGCATCTATAACTATGTTACTTTTTCCTTACTTGTATTTAATCACAAAATTAACCCTTCAAGGAATTTAACCCATCTCGCTTACTACTTTGATAACTTGGTCTAACTACGGAGGTACCTCAACAACTCATGGTCAGTATATATAACAAACTCTCTCAACAGTAAATAATGCCGCCATACACGCAATGCTCTGATCAATGCTAAGAGCTCCTTATCATACACGGAATAATTCAACTGTGGCCCTCTAAGCTTCTCACTATGGAAGGCAATTAATCAGCATTCCTACATTAAGATAGCACCTATTCTAATGCCCGAAGTGTTACATTCCAACTTAAATATTTTCTCAAAGTCAGGTAAGACTAACACCGAGGTAAAGGTTAATTTTCCTTTTTTCTCGACAAAACTCCTCTCCTCCCTTTCTCCCCATCGGAAGTCAATGTTTTTCCTCGTTAACTCGATTGGTGGTGCGGCGAGGGTGCTAAAATTCTTGATGAATTGCCTATAGAATGAAGCCAGTTTATAGAAACTTCTCACGTTAGCACAAGTAGTAGAAGTTGGCTACTCTACAATTGCTCGAATTTTCTCGTCATCTACACATAGGCCTCCTCTATTGATTACATAGCCTAAGAATACCACTTCCTCCTAGCAAAAGCAATACTTCTTCAAGTTGTCAAATAATCTCTTGACATGAAAGATGTTTAATATGACACATAGATGTTTACAATGACTCAGCATATCAGCATTACATACAAGGATGTCGTCGAAGTAAACCATAACACACTTCCTAATCAGACGTCTTAATACATAGTTCATTAAATGGATGAAAGTGCCCAGGGCATTCGACAAACCGAATGGCATGACTATCTACTCATAGAGTCCATGCCAAGTTTTAAACATAGTCTTTCATCCACCTCCTAGCCTCATGTGGATTTGATGGTAACTAGACTTCAAGTCAATCTTACTAAAGACCTTAGCTCCATTCAGTTCAGCCAGCATGTCCTCTAGTCTAGGAATGAGATACCTGTATTTGATTGTGATTTTGTTCATAGCTCGGCTATCCACACACGTTCGCTAGATCCCATCCTTTTTTAACACAAGAAGTGCCGGCATAGCACAAGGGTTAAGACTTTTTCAAACATAACCTCTTTCAAACAACTCATTGACTTGACGTTGGAACTCAGAAGCCTGTTTGGGGTTCATCCAATAAGTTAGCTTATTCAACAGTATGGCGTTAGGTAGTAAGTCAATGTAATGCTCTATGCCTTGAGTTGAGGGCAACCCTTTAGGTAATTGTTTTGGGAACAAGTCGGCATATTCATCTAGCAACTCCTTGATTCCTAGAGTAATTCACCCCGCTCCTTCATCTTTAGTAGGTGCCTAACCAACATAAGGGTCAGCTCGTTAGTGTTGATGGCCTCTCGGAACTCGACTCTACTCATCACCAGAGCCTTCTTCGATCCGTAAGCAAGTTTTTTCTATAGTTTATTAACTTCTATCGGTAGCATCGGGTTTAGTGTGATCTTTCTATCATCTTTCTCAAACATATACTTGTTCTTGTAACCGACATGGATAACTCTCTTATTAAACAACCATGGTCTATTTAATAACATATGGGAAGCACACATAGGCAGTACGATACAGAGAATTTAGTCAAAGTAATTCCCTATAGTAATTAGTAGTATTGCTTGTTGAGTGACATGTAATGCTCCTTTCTCACTCAACCGATGCAACTTGTTTGGGCTCAAATGTGCAACAATCAGCAACTTCAGTTTAGAAACAAAATCGGCTAATGTTACATTGGTGTAACTTCCACTATCCACGACGAGAACGTACACCTAATTGGTATGGAACAAATTCTCTCTCTACTTCTCCTCTTATAAGGGTTCCATGTTCATAGTGCGTCGAACAACCATGAGTAACTTATCCAAACCCTTAGCAAATACGCCCTCTTCAATCAGCTCTTTCTCGGCATTTTCTTTCTCAATAGGGATCTATTCCTCCTTGAGTTCCTCATTTGTACTATTTACTTCTAATTTCGAGGTGTTTCCCTTGATAACCATTGTCCTACGATTCAAGCACTAAGCAACCATATGTCTAAACCATTAGCACTTGAAGCACTTGATCTGGCTCGTCTTCCTACTAGACCCTTGTCCCTTCTCACAAGTTCGGATCGGCACTTCACCATCAGGTCGGCCTTTTTACTCGACTCCGACATCAATCTTTTGGCTTGGCTCAGTACTCAACTGAGCTCGGTGACCTGCTTATTCAAATCATCTAGTCTGTATCCTGGTTGTTAATCAGCTCCTCCTTTACCCTTCTAATTGCTGGGCCATCCTAACAGCTTCATCCATTGTATCAAATCGTTGGAGCTCCACAATATCTCGAATGTCTCCTCATAACCCATTAATGAATCTTGAGACTGTTCGAGTTGATGGTTCTTCCACTTCACAACGGATCATAAACATTGAAATTCTTGAACATACTTATCAACAATTCGGCCTTCCTGTCTTAGCTTCTGAAGCTAAGTGAAAATATCTTGAAAATAAGTTTTCAATACGAACCTATTTCTAAGTATTCTCTTCATCTCGAGCTAAGTATTAATCTCTCGATAACCCTCTCATCTCCTTATGGCTTGAAAATTCTTCCACCACATGTGACATATCCGGAGAACTCAACAGCAACAGTTCTCACTTTCTCGTCATCTTCATAACGATAATAATAAAAAGCACGCTCCACTTTCTCTTCTCACTCCAAATACTCATCAGCATTCCCAAATCCATTGAAGCTCGAAATCCGAAGCTTCACATGGTCGGATGCTCTAGGGACTCGTATGTACTCTTCTTTGAAATATTCTTCTTTGTCCTCTTTATCAAGCTTTCTCAGGTCTATCTTTTGCCTTACCCGTCCACTTACTCCTCTACCTTGAACTGATCGAGTTGGATTCTGTCGTTTAACAAGTTGAGCAACTTGTGGGATATTTTGCATGGCCTCAGTAGGTCGGCAAGCTAGCACATGGACAACTCGAATCAGATCTACTAAAAGGTTAGCCATTTCATTAAGTCTTTCATCAGTACTTCTCAGTGTTTCCTGTAACTATCATCTATGGTGGACAACTCCACTATTGTCATCCATGGTGGACAATATCTCCAACACCAACATTTACACTTGGATCTGTCATTTTCCTTACTGAGTCAAAGTTCAAATAAACACTCTTGCATACCAGAAAATTAACAGCTAGCAAATAGAGCAATTAAAATGAATACAGTAACATGCTTTGTTTCACACATGCAAAACAAAATATAAATAGAACTTAAAAAATACCAACAACTCTAACAAAATCTTTGCTCTAATACTAAGATAGTGCAAATCGTGACCAAAAATAGATAAGGCCGGTCGTTAAATGAGTCCAAGCTTATAGAAAGCTCAAAAGAAAGCGTTGGGGGTGTATATGTAAAGGACAAATGCGAATAAAAAGAGTAAGCAAAACCCATGAACAGCTCTAGAGAATATGACATACTAATGAAACTTCCGAGAACTCATTATACAATTCGATATGACGTACAAATTGGATCGGTTAAGTTACTCGCTACCTAACTTTGCTCAAGGGTTAGGATAAAAGTAATGCCGAGAGTAAATAGAATGTTTACGTAAGGAAGAAAACACAGAAGTGTATTAAGGGTAATCTGTTGTCATTTTACAACTATAAATATAAGGATATTTATACCCATAAGTTAGGATAACTTACCCAAAAGGTAAAAGATAAAAAGAATATTTTCTAAAGAAGTAACGTGCAAAATACAAAAAGGTAAAAAAGAATAAATAAGAAAAATAATTATTGGTGTAATGGATTCTACACATGATTATGTACACGTGGTAATGATACATTTGCGAGGCCGTTAGAAGATGTAAACAAAAAGTACAGATAGTTTGCGTTTTTGAATAGGAGTGGCTTAATCAGTTCGGTCTCTCTCTCTCAGTCTCTTAACAAGGGTGATGTGGAGTAAGTACTTGGCCAAGCAGGAATGTGAGTAAAGATTAGCAGTTGCCTCAGTATTCCACTTCTCAACACATAATCTACAAGAAATAAACAGTCATTTGGGTTGGCATGAAAGATGACTCGACAAGGAAGTACTCGGCCTCGACCAGAAAGTACTCGACCTCGACCTCGACCTCGACCTCGACCTCAACAAGGATCAACTAGAATGGGAGGATTCATCTTGTCAGTTCCTCCAGTCCTTAAGCTCCACTGTAGGTCAGTGGTTTGGTAACTAGATTCCCATCAACTCCTGTAGAGACAACAATGGTGTTGTTGTCCCACCTCCTTACCAATATAGAGAAGGATGCACCTACCGTTACTATAAAGGAGCAGGCACTTGATGCCATCTAATCGGAGGTGGTGGTGTTGTCCTTACCATTTGTAGGTGTAGCAAGAAGGGCTAAAGCCAACATTGAGGAGAAGCTAGTAAGTCGAAAAGGGAAAGTCTCAAAGATAGCTACCAACATAGAGAAGGAACCGGCCGGCCGACCAAAAGAGGAATGCCCCAAAGGTGGCTTAAGGCCAGCACGAGGCCTCAAAAGAAGGCTAGAGAGATCACCTATTTTTTGTAAATCTTTAGGGACACTGGTGAAGTGCCATCAAATTGAATTGAACCAGCATCTCCAAGCTATCAAACAAATGGCCACACTTAATCTAGCTAAGGTGGATGAATGCCAGAAGCTGGAGTTCGTTCCAAATGCATTTAAGAACGGCCTCTATGCTTTTGTGAACAGAAGACTATTTAATGTAGGTTAGAATCTTGGTGAACCACAATCACACTAATTGTAGCTTGGTTCAATTGGTTTTTTGAATCACTCTCAAAAACACTTAGTTCATAACCTAGTAGTTTTTCCATGGTCATTCTGATAGCATCACCAAACTAGAATTTTGAGAAAAATAGATGTTACAAATCATTATAGAGATAAATGAAATTCTACAACAATTAAATAGGTAATTTTATTTGATTTAGTGCTTTAATCACTGCCATTGAATGCTAGAGAGAGTTGTATTAAAGATTAGCTTGGGTGGGTGGTACCAAAGATGGACCAACCACTAGAGATGGAGGACATGGATGATAGTCCACATAAGTAAAAGGGGGTAACAATGAGAGTTTTGTGTTGGAAATAGCTAAGGATTAAGAAGTGGTGGCATCAAATAAAGTAAAATGTGAAAATAGAAATCAAAAGTTTGGGCTCAAAGATTAAGCATCGAAAAAATTAAAAGTTTGCACATTTTAATTTATTTTTTTTTTAAGTATGATGAAACAAATTGACATAATTTAACAGTTAAGTCGAATTACAAATTTTTTGGATTGTTTTAGAACCAAACTATGAATCGAACCGTATCATAAAATAATTATATTTCGATTCGATTTGGCTCAACTTAGTGGGTAATTCGTTTTAATTAAATAATCAACCCTATTTATTATTAACTTATAATGATGATGGGCCTTATTTCGTATCTCAATACAGAAACGCATAAAAATTTATTTACATAATGCCGTCCAACGGTTGTGAGTTCCCCTCCGAGTGCTGAAGGTCCATCATGTCGTAATTAACCAACTTGTGTTGACTAAAAAATGTCACGTCAAAACCCAGACCTACGTTTTAATTTTGCCAGTGATGATAACAACATTAACGGTAATGATTACATTTCCCACTCCAGATAAAAATCTTTTAAATGGTTTAGGTTAAAGTGGACCCCCATCTCCCCAGTCACGGTGTCGTTTTAAATGTTTGCATTCGTTGAACCTTTTCCCTCCATTCTCCTACTCTTTCACGTAAACTAACGAGAGAAAACAGACCCCCAGCATTCATACTCAAGTTTTTCCGGCGGACTCCTCCGGCGAAGGTATGGAGTACCCTTTTTTTTCCTTGTTTTTTTTCCTCTACTCACATATGTTACGTTGTTATGAATGCTCTTGGTATTAAACAAAGTTGCATGGTAATCGATCTTTTGCTCCTTTTTCTTTTTTCTTTTTTTTCCCCTCCTTTGGATATAATTTACGTATTTCTTTTAAAGAATTTTTATTTATTTTATTTAATAAAGTCATTAATTTTTAATACTAACAAGTAAGGGTTTGACACATGCCCAGATTAAGTAATTAACTAAAGAATTTAAGAACTTCGCTAACTCGGGTAACTTGTTTGTATAAAACTAAAACTCGGGTTAACTCTTGTTCCCTTGAGTAAACAAAATTATATTTTTTTGGCATCGTCTATAAAATTTCTAAGAAACTGCTTCTGACCAATTGTATTGTTTTATTACAACAACATTCCCTGTGCGCATCTTTCGGAGTTACACGCTGTTTTCCAATATTATATGTCAAAAAAAGTACAAGAACATGTATATATAATGATGTTGGCTGGAGTTTCATTTGCCTATGCCTGAAACCTGGGACCTCTGTATACTTTTCAGAATCTTTATCTTGGGAGTACATCATAAGTTTTAGTGCATATTTGGTTTCAGGGCTATCTTGAAAAAAAAAAAAAAAAGATGGAGTACATTAGAACTCCATTTCAAGGTATAGCAAAAGATTTAAGAGGAAGAGCATCATGTTACAAAGAAGATTGGATTGGTGGTCTACGCTCTGGAATTGGGTATAAATATTCCTCAAACTTTTTCTTTCTTTCTTTTTTTCAATCTTTATTACTCAATAAACATGTTTTCTGTTTCTTTCTCTAATTACTTGTCTTTTTTTTTTTTTTTGGTTAGCATACTAGCTCCAACCACATATATATTCTTCGCATCTGCTCTTCCGGTTATCGCGTTTGGGGAGCAATTAAGTAGAGATACAGGTTAGTCTCAATGCAATTCGGTGTTATCATGTCAAAAATCATTCTGTTTCGTAACAAAGGTTTTGCAAAAAGGAACCAGTTCTATCGAGAACAGCATAAGCCATATCCACTAGGTTATAAGGCTTGATCATCTAGTTAAAACTTAAATACGACTGGTAGTTAAGATTTCTTGGAAATCTATATCTTGCCTTTTTACTGATGAGCCTCATGAGCATTGCTTGTTCACAGATCATAGCTTGAGCACAGTAGAGACATTGGCTTCTACTGCTATTTGTGGCATAATACACTCCATAGTTGGTGGGCAACCTCTATTAATCCTTGGTGTTGCGGAGCCTACAATCATCATGTACACTTACTTGTACAATTTCGCTAAGGATAGAGAAGACTTGGGAAAAGAATTGTATTTAGCTTGGTGTGGATGGTAAACATACTCCAACATTCTTGAATCTTCACCTTCATGTGTTTGTTTCATGAGAAATGTTTTCTAGATCTTTTTTTTTTTTTTTTTTTTGTCAATATTTGTTATAATGAGGATCTTCGACCTCCTCTTACTATTGAAAGTTATTAATACTTACACTCTCGAGATTTTTGGATAAAATTTTAATACTGCAAAAATTTGATTATAACAAATGTTGAAAAATGTTCAGAGAATCATTTTCAGGAAACAAACAAGGCCAACAGTTTTGGCTTTTCTATTCATCTTTTTCTGATTTGGATTGCCTTTTCAAACACAGGGTTTGTGTCTGGACTGCCTTGCTGCTGTTTCTACTGGCAATATTTAATGCAAGCAATATAATCAACAAATTTACGCGAATAGCAGGTGAACTCTTTGGCATGCTGATTACTGTTCTCTTCATTCAAGAGGCTATCAAGGTAATTCACCCAACTAGAGAGCAAAACGAGCTGCCATATTTAGTTTCTCACGGGTTAGTAACATATGACCCATGTGATTTACAGGGTGTAGTAGGCGAATTCAATGTTCCCGAAGGAGAAGAAGGGGACTTGGAGAAATATCGGTTCCAGTGGCTTTATAGCAATGGATTGCTAGGAATCATATTCACCTTTGGCCTTCTCTACACAGCCTTAAAGAGCAGGAAGGCAAGGTCTTGGCTCTATGGAACCGGTCAGTCCAAACTAAAAACTTGCATATGAGAAATCCTCAATCAATATTACGATAAAGCTAAAGGGATCTGAATAGTTATGATGTTTTTTGCAGGGTGGCTCAGGGGATTCATTGCAGATTATGGGGTCCCTCTAATGGTTTTGGTTTGGACGGCTTTGTCGTATGGCATGCCAAGAAAAGTTCCATCTGGTGTTCCAAGAAGGCTAGATAGCCCACTTCCATGGGAATCTGAATCATATCGCCACTGGACGGTCATCAAGGTATTCATATTCTCAAGAATTTGATCGATCCATTCTTCCATCAACTGTAAAATTGGAGTTAATTTTTGCTTGCTTAAAATTGTCCATTTAAGGCATAGTTCTTTAAGAGTAGCAACATCCTTCCCAACTAAAGAAAGCAGAGAAAAAGTATGAAATGGGCTTAAATTTTTAGATAAGATGGTTGTGGTGTTAAAATTTAACGACTAATCGTACTTGCTAAAAGTTTAAGCTGTGTATTGAAGTCGTTAAGAGTTTATTATATTTTGGCTACTTGTTCTAAATAAATTTCCAATTACTAGCAGGTCGGGGTTTATCTTCGGAAGGAAACAGTTCCTGTAGTTTGATTTGATCCAACGCATAGCTTGCTGATCTCTAAATCTCTATGCGAATTAGTCCTTCTCACATCCATGAATTTCAGGACATGGGACGGGTTAGTTCGGGTTATATATTTGCAGCATTCATCCCTGCTTTGATGGTTGCGGGTCTGTACTTCTTTGACCACAGCGTAGCTTCACAGCTGGCTCAACAAAAGGAATTCAATCTTAAAAAGCCATCTGCTTATCATTATGATATCCTGCTTCTGGGATTTATGGTACACATCATATGAAAAAAAACTATAGTTGTACGGAATTCACCGTATCTGTCAATATATGTTTTGTGATTAAATTAGTATGATATATAAATACCTTCAGACTTTACTTTGTGGCCTACTCGGGTTGCCTCCATCAAATGGTGTCTTACCACAGTCGCCTATGCACACAAAGAGCCTCGCCACCCTAAAGAGACAGGTTGGTTACATAGCACAAGGATTATGATCATGATACCGAATTTTTTGTGAGGAAGTTCTTGATGTTTTTTCACTTGCAGTTGATTCGAAGGAAGATGGTTGAACAAGGGAAAGAAAGCATAAGACAGAGAGACAGTGACTCCGCGCTGTATGGAAAAATGCAGGCTGTTTTCATAGAAATGGACAACGGCCCAGCGGTAAGAACCTACCCTGTTTTCGATCGAGATCAAATTGTGGACGTTCATTGATTTCTCATAAAAATAATACAATTTCAATCTTTCGCGCTTCACTATTAGTTCTTTATTGAAAAAGCTTTGTTTTGTTCTTGCAGACCCCTTCCTTGTTTAAGGAACTGGAGAACTTGAAGGAGGCGATTACTGAAGATGAAAAAGGCGAAACTGAGAAGTCGGTGCAAGACCTTGAGAAGCACATCGACGCTCACTTGCCTGTCAGGGTGAACGAACAAAGATTAAGCAATTTCCTTCAATCACTCTTGCTGGTAGGATCAGTATTCGCTCTGCCTGCGATCAAGCTGATTCCTACATCGGTCCTTTGGGGCTATTTCGCATATATGGCCATTGACAGTCTACCAGGAAATCAATTCTGGGAAAGGATTCTCCTCCTATTCATCACACCCAGTCGCCGATACAAGTAAGTTGTGTTGTAGAAATAACACGAGCCGATAGCACTTTGCTTTAAGGAGTAATTCAAGTAGCCTCTAATGGTTTTAAGTATTGTTGCAACCGTAGAAAATTAACATTGTTTCGAAATTTCGCTTGGCAGGATTTTGGAAGGGGCTCATGCTTCGTTCGTGGAGTTTGTGCCATTCAAATACATAGCCATTTTCACCCTTTTCCAGATTGTCTATTTTCTGATATGTTTTGGAGTGACATGGATTCCTATCGGTGGAATCCTCTTCCCCTTGCCATTCTTCATTCTCATAAGCATTAGGCAGAAATTGCTGCCCAGGTTCTTCAACCCCCAGTATCTTCACGAACTGGATGCTGATGAATATGAAGAAGTCGCTTCGGGTCATACACCGCGGCATTCTATGAGTTTCTCTCAAAAGGTATGCATTTTCATCACTATCACCTCAAGTTTCATACTGATTTTGACAAAATGTGCAAGAATTGACTGTGGTATCAATTTAATCAGGAAGCGGAAACACCTGAGTTGGGAACAATGGAAAGTGATGCCGAGATTTTGGATGAGATGACAACAAACAGAGGAGAATTGAAGATCAGGACTAGGAGCTTCCGCGAGGATAGACATGGTCAAGTAAGAAAACCAAAATTCCTTCTCCTTCATATCCATTGCTTCTTGAATTTAGCTTCACAAGCAGCTAATCTAAAAGGTCAAAACTTGTATGCCAACATTCTTCGTGTAATCTGTACTCTTAATGATCTCCTCATGTGTAGCCTTAGACATTAACTAAGGACCATCAGGAGGAAACAATCAATTGGATGACTAAATGACAACGTGAAGAAATGACCTAAACCTCAATTGTTATCAGAGCACGACATCAAGAGTACAAATCCCAGCATCAACGTTTTACCTCCATTTAATTAGGCTATTTCCCTTGATAGATTTCAATGAAAAGCCTATAAAAACACATACCATATCTATAAGTTTAAGTTTTTAGATTAGATTTTTGTGGAGTCGTGAATCAAAAGCTACTCTTGCGCATTATCTGCATCTGTTAGTTTAATAATGTTGCGGTATATTGCTTTTCAGGTGCACCCTCAGGATACTCTCCCTTCCCCGCATGAGTAACATGTTGAATAACAAGATGATGATGATGATGATGATGTTGATGACAGTTTCTTTTCCTAGGAGGAGGGATTCGAAGCAGTCGCCATCTCTAAAATGATGCATACTATTACTTGCATGAAGGATAGATAATACTTTGATTAAGTTCATCAGATTTACTCAATAACTCTCATATCTAGTCTAGTTTATCATCAGGCTTGTTGTTTGTGGTTTTGTTACATCGTAACTTGTAAATTTGTCGTAAAAATTCATGGACATGTTGAATGTTGGGCTTTTAGGATTCCGTACACTTCCAACAGACCTGTCGCTGGAAGGATTTGTGTAAAATATTTCCTACTGTTGCTAATAAATATTTTTAACTTAATATGTGTGTTATCGTGCAAATTAGAGGAGTTATCTTCGATTTTCTTTTTTTTTTTTTCAATACATAAACAAAGCTCTTATATTAAAGAAAACTAGCATAACTTTACTATAGAAACAAGTATTTTATACAAAATTAACTCAATATTTCCCTAAATGCTATATGTGCATTCTAAAATAAGAGAGGAAATTTACCAAATACTATATGCAACATACATGTACACGTGATATGTAACTTATTATTTATAAGTTATTTTTAGGTTTGTATATGTTTTCCGTATCATTCTATCAATATGATTTATGTTAGAAGAAGAAGAAGAAGAAGAGGAGTGAAAATAAATTATTTCACTGTTTTGAAAAGGTTGTCAAAATTTTGCATTGAGCTTTTGCGGGAAAAAAATTCAAAGAGGGAAGAGCAGTCATTGGAGGCCTTGACGTCTGTTTGTCCACCATATCCAGTACAGCTTTATTTCAACGATGATTTTTTATGAGATTGATAAATTCAATAAAAGTTGGCCAAATTTCACTTGTGTATATCCGAGTTTTCATCAACCCTGTATTATTAATTTTGACAATTAACAAACCTATATCTTATATTTAAATATCATTATTAACTAGTATATACATGTCAATTTGTTACTGCTCTATAATAATTAATTTAATAAAATTCAAATGGTAGAATAAACCATTCAGAAAAGGAAAAAAAAAAAAAAGAGAAACAAACTTGAATTAAAAAATTAAAATGAATACTTTCTTTTTACCTTTTTCTTCCCCATCCGTCAAACACGATCCATAGCATATCCTCTTCTCCAGGCCGATCAAGGCAATGTCCTACAGTGAGATTCGCAATAACCGAGGAGGCAACTAATTAGAAGTCATCATCTTTTCAAAATGACATTCAACAGATGTTGTCTTTTTCTGAGTTGAGAGACTCGACATTCGTAATACAATTTGTAGAAAGCAATAATATGTCTCCTGCGACATCCTTAAACTCAAGAAGACTTTCTTGTTTAAATTAAGATAGGATTTGATTGCCTAATTTTTATATTATTATACTAAATACAAAATTTTATTTCATATTTAATTGCGTAATTTTTATATTATTAGATTGAACATAAAATTTTATTTCATATTTAATTTATAAATTTGTTCGGTAATTAAATAAAAATTAAGTTGATGAATTAGATAAAATACCTAATAAAATTCACTTGATAAAACTAAAAAATATTTTACACTCCTAAATGCTTACAAATTAATTTTTACAACTAAATACTACCTAAATAATAGTCCAATTGCTTTGCTCATTTGTTATCTTCATTTTTTTTGTTGCTGTTACCATCTCTTTCTTTCTTGTAAATTTCACCGTCATTTTGCTGGTTTGTCCCAACATGGTACCTTTTGGCTAGCTTTTTCTCTTTTTGTTTGGATATGGTTTCTTCTTGAGTCCGTCCTTGTAAGAAATATTTCATTCAGGAATTACTTTAAGATCTAGAGTTTCTAAATATTATCAATGTTAGAGTTGTACGAATGTCATTCGGATTGATAGGTGGAGATTGCGGCTCGTAGTTGTGATTTGAGATTGTTGTAGTCATTTGGGTTATCATAGCATTTGATTGTTGGGTATTTTCTTCGCGGGTGGCGGGTGGATGGAGATGTACTGTGCGAAGGAATTGGGATGGTGAAGGGGGAAAAAATGATAGTTTGATTTTTCTATATTTTTGTTGGAAATATAGCATTTACATTTATTTTGCTTAATTTCTCTCCTTTATCTCTTAAGATAGTATCTCAAATAACCAATAACCGAAATTATAAAAAATATGATAGCATCATGATAACTTCACATGATATTTTAAAAATCTAAATAATCTCAATCATTAATTTGTAAGTTAAGAGAAAATTAGATAGAGAGGATCTAAATTCATTTTTGTTTTTTTTTAGTTTCCTAAATTTTCTATATTTAATTATTATATTACATTAAATTAATTATTGAGAACCAATTAAAAATCGACACATGTCCATTAGTAGTGAGAAATAAAAATAATACGGAGGTATGTAAAGAACATTGAAAACATAGGTACGCAAAATATCTATAAATTGCTTCATCCATATGACTGCATGCTGTCATTGCTTAGCCTTCGAGCGAAAGTCTTCGTGCTTCTACACGTGCAGCCACTTGACGTAGGGGAAGGCCGCACGCAAAGGATATTTTAGGATTATAATTATAGCATCATACATATACATATATATATATATATATATATGATGTAGCTGAGTTGCTTATTATTCTATATATGTTTTTTTATAGTTTTTTCCCTTAGCTACATAACCGTGTTTGAATTTTCATGTTTTTCTTGTCTTGCATACATGTATTATTATTTTTTTATACAATTACATAACTCCGAATACCATCGTTCAAAAAAAAAATGAAAAAAAACAAAGAAAAGAACGGTCTAGAAGAAAACATGAAACACGGTATGTGCAAGAAAATTTTGATTCAATCAACTTTTACGTGATTGTAAAAACAAATAACATAAGTATATAAAGAAAAAAAATACAAATATATATAAGGTTGTAAACAAATCGAGCCAAATCGAACTTCTAAAGACTTAAGCTTAGTTCATTTTAAAAATTATTGTGTTTGAATTCGAGTTCGAGTTCGAATTTGAATTGAGCTTTTTATCAAGCCTACAATTAAGATTTAAACTTCACTCGTTTATATTAATAAGTTTTATTATGAGTTCAAACTTTACTCATTTATTAATCAAGCTCAAGTTGAGCCTTAGTCTAAAGAAAATTGATCTCGAACTTACTAATGAGCCTAAATACATAAAATAAAAATATATATAAATAAATACATTAATAAATAGTGAATAAAAATTAGATATATATTATATATTATCTTATTATAAATTATATACTTATATATATTATATAGATATTAGCTTTTAGATTTTAATAATATATAATATATAATATTTATAATATATATAAAATTTACTCACGAATCCAATCGAGTCAACTCATAAGCTAAAATTGAAGTTTAAATTCAATTCGTTTGTATAAACAAATTTTATTTTTAATAACTTGATTTGTTTATTAATTAAGTTTGAGCAAAATTGAAGATAAAATAGCAACCAATTTATTCATAATCTTAAATTTGATTACGTAAAATGGAAAAAGAAATGTAAAACTTACATCATTTAATCGATGGAAAATATAATACACAATTATATTGCCGTGGAGCACAATGATGATAATTTTGGATTACAGCATCCAGCGTTGACTTTATATCAATAATTGTAAGTTGAAAAAACATATTTGCTGACGGAATGATCCTGTCGTGATCATGATCGAACGTCCAGCTGTACGGTTTACATGGTGCGATTATATAATAATAATTTTTAAATAAACTATTTCCAGCTTGTCGTTTTCTACATTCGACTGCACGCATGGCCATGTTACCTTGCTGGCTTGCCCCAACAACGACGCAATTACATAAATGAGTAGGAGGACGCAAAACATTTGACTAGCTGTTTTCTTTTTTCCTTTCTTTATTGCGGCGACACGAACATCACACCGGCAAAAGAGGAAGTGCTCGAGGATTTGGTGACTAACATTTGTATAATATAGAATCCCATATTTAGCCCCAAGAACCGCGTGTTTTTACCAAACGCATAATATATATATATATATATATATATAGTTAAATAAGAAATAATTACAAAAGCTTGCCATCAAACCAGTGCATGTGATGGGTAGAATATTGCCCCCCCATTTATTGTCCTATTACCCAATATCCTACCCTACGCGGCCATGGAGTATAAATCGTTGTTGCGTAGGAATCATTTTATTTAGATCATATTTTAAGGAACCCAAGACTTTTTTGGATTACCATATTAGTTTTTTTAAAAAAAAAATTTTAAGAAGTTCTGTGCTTTATTCCTTTTTTTTTTTTTTAAGTTCCTTTACACCTTTTTAGAAAAAATATGTGTATATATATACGTATATTAACTTTCATAATTAAAAAAAAAAAAAAGAAGCTCACAACGTTCCTTGTTAGAGGAACACGAAGGCCAAGAAACTTTTGAAACATGTTGCTTTATTGCTGAAGGAATGCTGGATCTATTCCTTAACCATGAAAAGGAGCACCAACATTCATGCGATGAACATGCTCTTATCAAAGCTTCCATTACAAACTTTTTTATAAATAAAATAGGAGTAATGTATATAGGAAAATCAAACTCACATGATTCTTCTTTTAATATGAGTAAAGAGGTAAAAGTTTTCCTTTTTCCTACCTATTATTATTGTAACCTTAGGAAAGGGGAATTCATGTAGACCTTGTAAAATTTAATACGTGTTACACCCACTCTAAAAGTTAGGATTCTTATCAATGTTTGCCGATCACAATCGAATCTTATGACAATATAATCTAGATCAAAAGAAGTAACTATTTAGTTTTAGTGTCTTACGTTTAGGTAATTTTCTTGAAGCTAATAAGTTTATCGAGTTTAATATCTATAAAGTAGAATGTCATAATTTTAGTTATAGCATATAAAAAATCTTTCAGAATCAATTATGGGGCCCTAATAATTGATATTAGTAAGTAAGACTTTTTGGAAAAACAATAAATTTTTAAATGTTTTATTTTCCTTTGGCAAGATCAAATATATGAATCAAAAAACTATAAGCCATGCAATCTAGTGTTTGGGATTCGACTAGTAAAGTTTATGGCAATCGAATAAATTATCTAATCAAATCCAAATTTTACAATGAAGTTAAAAATATTAGTAAAAGTAATCCCATTAATTTAGATTTAGAAAAATAAATAATTAAATAATATAATATTAAATTATATATATATTATTCATTATATATCAAAAATACATAAACAAGTTCTGATAATTAACAAATCAATAAAGATAAATTATATACACACGAAAAATCATAAAATAACTTAAATAATATTTATTTGTACCATATATATATTTATATGTAGGTAAAAATATGTGAAATTACCAAAAATACCTAAAATATAACAAAATAATGCAAATTAATTAAATAAAATTCATAAAAAATTAATGAAAAATCAGAAAAAAAGTATGAAAAGGTCTAGATTATGGTCCTGGCAAGATAGAATTGAAGAAAGAAAATTAATCAATAAAATTGAAACAAATAAAAAGTGAAGTGGAAGTGGATAAGGGACAAATGTCAAGTGAAAATTGGAAGAAAAAAATCAAACCAACCCTATAAATTTGGAAAGCCTCTTCTAGAATTCATTTGGACATGTTAGGAGTTTATGAAAATTAGAGAGAAATCAAAAGGAGTGAGAAGAGTATTTTTACAAAAAATTAGAAATTTAATATCTAAATAGGGGTTATAAGGTGAATCAACACCCGACAACAACCTGGCAGTGGATGGCCACCACCACCCGACGGTGGTGGCAACGCTCAAGCTTGCTAATAAGGCATTGGTAGCTAGCAGTAGCCGGAGCAACTATCGCTTATGAGTTTCAATTTTCTCTCGTTTTTTTTTTTAATTTGTTAAAAATATCAAATAGATATAAAAAATTATGAAATTTGTAAAATATTTTTGATGTAGATTTAGAGAAAATTTTTATTTTGATGAATTTATGTCTAGAAATATGTTGTCTTTAAGAAATCTTACAAACTCGAATTTTATTTAATTCAAAATAAATGACCTTAAAAATGTAGTTTTAACTTCAAAATTTTTATATAGACAATTTGGGATACATATTACAATGCTATAAAGAGTTTTCCTTAAAATTAATTTTTTTAATTTTTAGACCCCAAAATCATGCGTAAATGGTAATTAGTGGGCTTAATTTTGTGATTTAAGGTTAATTTATTGAAAATTATGATTTAGTATATTATTAGACATCTTTAGATGCTAATTATTGATGTAAGATAATATTTGGGGAGTTGGAGTGTTAATTGTGTATTGTGCATATTAGGTAATAATAAATGAATAATGAGTAAAAGTAAATAATTAGGTTAATTATTTGATTTAGGGTTAGTTTGGTTTATATTCTGATTTAGGATAAATTTAGATGTCTTGAAATGTTAGATGATAATGAGATATGTAAATTATGGTATTTGAGAGGTTAGATGTATGCTTTATGTGTAGATTAAGTTATAATAGGTAATGTTTGAAATAGGAAAATTAAATAAGTGAAGAATATTAAATTAAATTGATAATATTATAATAATAGGAGAATATTATAAATCTAGTTTGAAAGGTAAATTTAAAAAATTATGTGAAAATGTAGATTATTTTTACATCGGGAGCTATTCAGTAGTTAAATTAAAAATGTAGCATATCATACTGATCAAAATATTGATTAAGAGCTAAAATATAGATTTATGATACTCAAATATAGTTAAATGACTTTTCCATATCGGTTCGAAAGGAATTCTTAAGGTTACATATAAATATCATAATTAGAAGTTGAATTAAAAACTAATTTAGAAATCCTTATACTTGTGACAGGGGATTAATGGTCGGTTTAAAACTTGTGAATAAAACTATAATTAGAAGCTGAATTAGACATTGACTCAGAAGTTGAAACAAAACTTAGCTTAAAATAAAGATCATTGTAAGAGACTTAGATCTAAACAACTAAATAAAGAAAAACTCTAAACTAAAGATAACATAAAAGAATTACATAACAAAATTTATATAAGATAATTATATATATACTTAAACAACATTTATATTATAAAGATGATCGGCGATGACCTATATAAGTCGTACTTTAAATGAGCAAGTGGGGAGTCTAAGTAAGTTGAGATCGTTACTTTATTATATTTTGGAGTATTGTTGATAGTATTTGAAAGTTTAAGATTATACTTGATTATGGTTGTTAGATAGATGATTGTATGTATGCTTATATGTGCTTGTTTTTAAGTTCGATGATATGATTGTGATTTACTACTCTAGTTTATATTTGTGTGATTTGTTTGAACGATTAAACATTGTAAGCCCTAAATATAAGCTATGTAACTGTAGGATTGAATCTAGTACACAAAACTTAAGGTGATTGGCTAAAAGATCTTATCGAGCCTAAATTATAAAACAAAGTTAGAAATATTAATAAAAATGATTCCGTAAATTTGAATTTAAGAAAATAAGTAATAAAATAAGAGAATATAAAAATTTAAAATTTTAAGTATATAACTCGTTATTTATCGAAAATACGTAAAATGCATTTCAATAATTAATAAATCGTTAGAGATAAATTATATGTATACTAAAAATCATAGAATAACCTAAATAATATTTAGGAGTATTTACTCATACTCCATATGTATTCACGTATAAGTAGAAATGCACAAAATTTCCTAAATTTGCTAGAAAAATTGCTAAATAATTGAATAAAATTATAAAAAAAAATGAGAAAAAATTTTTTTAAAAAAGGTTGAGATCAATCCAAAATTTAGTTGTAATAGCTAAGAGAAAGAAGAAAAAATTTAGACCAATGAAAATCAAACACTTAAAAGGTAAAATAGAAGAAGATATAGGTTTAGTCTTGTCTAATTAATGCACTAAAATTGCTTCACAACTCTATAAATAACAAGAAAATTATAGGAATTTATTTGGTTTGTTGAGAGTTGAAAAAAATTGGAGAGACCCGAAAATTGAGAGAAAAAACTAAAGTTTCAAAAATTTACACAAAACTGTGAGTTTTGAGACCAGTCTAAATCGAGCGTCTAAACCAGTCAATAACCCTTAGGCTATCGCTTGTAGCTAGAAGCTCAAGAGTTAGGTGAGTTCAAAATTTCATTCAATTTTGTAAAATTTATTAAAATTATTAATTTTGCCCAGAAAATTATAAATTTTGTTATTTTGATATTTTATTATATATAGATTTAGGAAAAAATAGTAATTAAGTTTAATTATGTCTGTAAATATAAGATGCTTAAGAAATTTAGCAAAACTGAGTATGTTTAGAATTAGAACTAAATAGGTTTAAGAATGTAGTTTTGAGCTCAATTTTTTTTCTATAGAATATTTAAATTATATAGAACAGTGCTATTAAGCCACTTTTTAAAATTAATTTTTCAAATTTTTAAGTTATTTTTTAACCTTAAAATGATGAGAAAAATAAATAATTTTGGGCTAATTAAGTGATTAAATGATTAATTACTGATTTAGAAGGTAATTAGATATTTAGAGATGTTAATCTCTAATGTAGTAACATAATCATAACACTTTAAGTATTAAATGTCCTTTCATCTTATATTGTGTACAAACTAATTTTCTTCCTTTCTTTCTATCTATTAATGAACAAGCTTGAACATATTCTTTTTAAGACCTATTAGTTAAATACATAGATGCATCAAGATTTGAATTTACTAAAGATGTGATATTCTTTTGTTTCTCTATATGTTGCACCAAGTAGAAGGCCTTATTTAACGAAGGTAAAGGATCCATAACTAGTATTTGGTTTCTAACCACTTTATAGCCTTCATTTAGTCTCATAAGAAATTGAATCAATTTAGTTTCAGATTCAACCATGTATAATGTCTTTCTATTGATCCATCTATAAATTCAAGCTTAAGCTTGGCTCATAATCCCATCCTCACAGACCAACTCTATGTAATATAGTTCAAGCCATTGAAAATGATATTTCCTATAATCATGCTAGGGCTAGCTATTACAGACAAGTATAATGGATCTGATACTGTTTGATCTTTTGTTTGAGATGAACTCGCAATGGATTGAACATGATGATCCGTAAGCAAGAAGAAATCAATAGATAACACTATATCAAGATTAGATCTTATTGACGCTTGCACTAATACCATGTAAAGTAGCAGACCTCTCCTGATTGGAAATATAATAGCAACAAAGCTCACAACAAGAAGGATAACATTAGGCAAAAAGGAAAATAAGTGAAATGATGATAATTTAATTATGACAGTTATAGTATTTATATGTACAAGTATCAAACTCTAATCTTCTAACTAACGGTGCTAACTTGGATTGATGATTTATTTATAGGTGGACTAATCAGGCCTATACAAGTATAAAGTAATAATAGTTTATCTAGCTATATTACACTTTGCAATAGCAACTATGGTACATTCTACATCCTTTATGAATTGTAAGGTCCTCCACATTCTCTATTGAGTCTACATCCACCTCTAAAGACATGGCTACAAGAAGATCATTTGATGAGTCTTGACATATAAAACATGTTCCAACATCTTTGGTTGATGCATTAAATGACCCATTATAATTAATTTTAATAGCATCAATAAGGGGAGGGGTCATATGTGCCCATATGTGTTGTTCGAGCTTGATTCCTCATTACTCGAGCTTTCTCTTGTTGTTTCCTATTGAATTTGATTTCTAACAATTGCTACCACATGTTGTTGTTGAAGCTCTCTACTGATGATGAGATAACCAGCTGTGGATCTAGAGAAACTCTATCAACAACATGATCATTTCTATGCGACTGAATCTGCTACGCAGTTGCTACTATTTTCTACATGAATTTCTTTAATTTCTCTTTTGACATATTACTTGCAACAATTGACTTCTTGAACCATTTTTTAGCTCTTAATGTATCTATTTCTTCAATTTTCACGTTACAAGTTGTAGACCATATAAGCTAAACCCATTGACAATGAAAAAATAGGTGCTCAATTGTTTCTTCTTAGCCACAATGGAAGCAAGTATAATATATGTCTACTATACTTAAAAAAAAATTACAAAAATATGGATTATATGAAATTTATTATATAAATACCAATATTAAATCGCATTTAGAGAATGNCAACAATGAAAATTTTATTTAAAAATTTTAATAAATAAAAATAATTAAGATATTATCTCAATGATTATTTAAGGCTCCAAACGCTTTAATAATATAAATATATTAATTATCAAATTATTGCTAATAAACTCTATGACTGATAAATTATTATAGCTTAATGATATGAATGGTGTTTTTTTAATGGGATGGAATGAGTTCAAAATCTTCTCATAAATGGTTAAGAAAACCCAAAAAAATCTCTATAATTGAATTGATTAGATATATCAAATGAGAGGTTATCTTGCGACAAAACCAATTTCTTTTCAATTATCGGCCAGATTGATGATTATCATAGCCCATAACAACCGACCGTTGAGCCTGTAATTGAAAAAATCGAAGAGCCCAGTGAACTGGCCTTTGTTAGGCTAAGGCCCACTTCTCAGGCTGCCTACGTTGTTGGGCTGGGCCAGTGGGCAGTACTAGCGGCCATCAATATAACTCCACGTGGTCTCTTTCTGGTCGCCCGCCCGCAAGCCCACTTGTGTATATAATTAATTTACATGGATAACATAAATGGGACTGTTAAACAAAAAAAAAAAATGATTGTCCGAAATAATTTCTCTCAAGACCATTTGCTATCCTTTTTCCTTTGTTTTTAAATTTATTTGAATAGTATTTTCTCTAAATTATATAGATAGAAGTAGTTTTGTGATATTCAAATTGACCATTTCAATCCAATTCAATTTAACTTAATCTCTCTATAAAATCGGTTCGATTAACCAATTTAACCTTGACCAATCGTGATACTAGCTCAATTAGTTGACTTGATCGGTCTCACTTAATTTTTATAAAAACTCATCTCGTTAAAATATATTATTTTTTCTTATGTTTCTTTAGAAAATACACCGATTTCTTGAAGAAATAAATATAGATCAAATAAAAATAAAAAAATATAAAAAATTCTCAACTTTTAATTTTCAAAAATACAAATAATTTTTTATTATTTTATATGTAAATATAAATTATATTATCATATTTTTATTAATCATGATTCAATCCTGATTTAATTATAATATACTCTCTTGAAGATCGTCCTTCCTATTCAAGTTTAACAACATTGAATATAAGACTCCATAGAAAAACACTCTTACTCTTTGATAGTGGATGCCGAACGTACATCACGCGTATCGGAAAATGGTATATGAACGAGTCAATTAATCTCCACTAATAAAGTTAAGTAAGTTAATTAGAAATGGATTGATTATAAATGATATAGTTTTTTCCAATAGACAAAGAATAGGTAGATGTATTTATATAACCATCTAAATAATTTCTATCTATATTTTTATTTCCTTATATAACGTCTAAAGAATTGCTCTATTAAAAAATATATAAATGTAAAACTTCAAAGCCGTTCAAACGCTTTAATACAATAGAACATATTATCAAAGGTAATGGAAACTTTTAGTATCTTACATGTTTAAAAAGACCATAGTCTATAGTTGTCTATATAATTGATAAAAGAAAAGAACAGAACTTACAATTAATGAAGTTCTACCAGTAAAATATTACAGTGCAATCATTCAAAAATAATTATATAATATGATCATTGTTTAACTATTAATAGGCCTTGTTGACCTTAATTCAAGGATGATATACTGTAAATTAAATGGTCATAATTTTCACATAGGCTATCGAGAGATTTTATGAAGATTATTGATAGCTTCTTTCAATATTAAAGAACCTATAATTTGAGAAACTTTACTAAAATTAGTAGTTTATTTCAATATTAATGAACCTCAAATTTGAGAAACTTTACTAAAATTAAAGCTTGACCATACCGTATATAGGGTTGGGAAAAAACCAAACTAAATCGGATAGCATTGAACAATAATAGGTTTAAGCTATTATTTTGGTTTGAAAAAATTATAAACTATACTATTTTTTTAAGGTTCAAAAAATTACCAATTGAACCGAACCATGAAAGGTAAAGAATACACAGATACACACGTACATATATGAATGTTTTTGCATGAGCTACATAAATTATGTTTTTACCAATTTAACAATATGAAAATCGCTTTGTTTAATCACTTTACTCACATGTGCTCCAATTAAAACCTATATATGAAATGATGTCAATCTCAGTTTTTAACTTTCTAAACTCTTGTTTGCACATTTGTGTTCAAACTTGTATTATAAAATGCAAACACTAGGCCGTAAATTTCTATAGCCCATTTTTTCCCTTCTATTTTTCCTAAAAAATTTGAGATTTTTTGTTCAAATCGCAAATCAAATAGGTTTTTTCATGTTCGAAAAAAATTATGAAACAAAGCATAAATTTATGCTTAGATTCAAAGAAAAGAGTTAGGCTAACAGAAGGTTTGGTTTGATTCTAAATTGTTAATCGTACTAAATCGAACTACGTCCACCTTAATCATACAGTCAGTTTAAAGTAAGTGCACTCTAAAACTCTCCCTTAGTTTGTGTATCATTCATTGAAAAATGATAACAAACTTGCATTTTTATTCAAACAACATTATAAGTGATTTATTCATTAATTGCTTATCACTTTCTAAGCATCCATAACTCATGTATGAGTTTGTTAGTTATATTATATATTTTTTTAATTCATTAAGTTGTTATCGTATGCCAAGGCCATTATAATGTATTGGTATGAGTATTGTTTTTCTACGAGATGAATTCGATTCAATTTTCTCTCTTCTAAAATTATAATGTATAGTTGAAAAAAAAATTATCACATATATTCAACAATGGGATAAGAAAAAAAGATGATATAATGAAATATTTTAACCATGTAGACAGTTATAATTATTGAATTATAACTTTACCTTTTGGGAGTGATTTTTTTTTTTTTTTTTGGGGGGGGGGTTCAAAGGCTTATATTATAAACAAAAGTTACTTGCACATTGAATGGGACATGGACAACAAAAGACCGTAACTAGTTTGAACAAACACATTAACAGCAAGAAAGTAAATAAACACGACTAAAGGATTCCAGACCTAAAGGGGAAAAAAAAAACATTGTTTGGTATACTAGAGTGGACTGGAGTAGAATCGCAATTTTCGATTCCAGATTCCATTCCTTTCCTCATGTTTGAAAGTATACTTAAAAACCGAAGTCCTGATTTCGAATCAATGATTTTGAATAAAATAAAATCGATTATTCCATTTCTCTCATATTTATTATTATTAATTAAATTGCTTATTTAACTTTTAATTTAATTACAACATATAATAATTAAGGGTAACTTTTAACTTTCAATTTAATTACACCATATAATAATTAAGGATTCCAGACCTGAAGGAAAAAAAAAAAAACATTGTTTAGTATGCGGGAATAAATCGGAGTGAAATTGCGATTCTGGATTCCATTCCTTTCCTCATGTTTGGAAGTGCACTTAAAAACTGAAATTGTGATTCCATAGAATTGATGATTTTGACTTCAAATAAGAATTCGATTCTATTTTTTCAAAGGCGAAATAAGGCGAAATCAATTATTCCATTCCTTTCACATTTATTATTATTAATTAAATTACTTATTTAACTTTCAATTTAATTACAACATATAATAGTTAAGGGTAATTTTGACAATTTTTACAATATACACATTTAATTTCATTTTATTTTATACCTGTTGATAGGCTTTTTTGGATATAGGCCTCCTAAGACTAAACCAATAAGCCCATAATGAAGATCTAGCTCTAATAACTTAGTTTAAATTTAACTTAATCTCATATGTTATAAATAGGGAATGAGGCCTCCAAGTGTGGGGCTCAGTCTTTCTCTTAATTCTCTTATGCTCTTTCAGACTACCATGCTAACTTAAGTATCGGAGTGGTTACGCCGAAACATTCCTTGGCACTGCCTTCGTAGTCACTTTTTCTTTGTCTTACAAGTGCCGCACAACGAAACAAATTATCTTAATCTCTACTAGCAAAATTCAGAAAAGACATTTAGCATTATTTATGGGAAATGCAACTCACTATCATAGATTCGATAATACCTCTTACATGCTAGAAGAAGGAACTCAAATCATCGAGGTACCTTTTAGTATAGCAGCTTAGAGTACGTCGAAACTTCGAAGTTAAGTATGCTTAGGGTTAGAGTAATCTCAAGATGAATGACCTCCTAGGAAGTTACTGCACCAAGGAATAAAATCATGCGGCCTTTCATTCTAAAGCGAACAATACCTCAATGGAAAGAGTTCCGGTCGGATCATTACAACTAGTATCAAAGCAATCCACCAATTTGAAGGGTAGAGCCCTGCCTGATGATGGTCTTAGACCTATGTAATGAAACTGACGAGGATATTAATTTTGTAAGAGGGGTGGATTGTAATACTCCTCACATGTTAGTAGAAGGAACACAAATTATCAAGGTACCTTTTAGAGTAGTAGTTTAGAGTATATCGAAATTTCAAAGTTAAGTATATTCAAGTTAGAGCAATCTTAAGATGGATAATGTTTTGGAAAGTTACTACAACAAGGAACAAAATCGTGTGGCTTTCCACATCAAAGCAGATAATACCTCAATGAGAAGAGTTCCGATTGAATCGTTACAAATTCCTAATGAATTTTCAAAATCATATAGTAGGTTAAGGGATAAGATATTACGTTCCAAAATGGATAGCTAGTTTGATCGGATGTTGAAAGGGTTTCAAAGAAGAATTTGGTTAAGTTCTTAAAAATCAAATGGTCTCTTGCAAGAGAGAGTAACACTTCCCCTAGGTTTGGTGCATCTTAGAATGAAATTCCAAGGAAAATGGAAAATTTACAAGGGAATTATTCCAACGTTTTAAGGGAAAAATAATTTACTCAAGTTATTAGATGATGTCTTTGTAGGTGACAAGTTCCTATAAATTTAAGGAAGCAACCTGTATATTCGAACTAGGTAATGGGCTAACCTCCTTCATTAATCTATCATCTGACTGTATATTCGAATTAAGTAATAATTCTTTTCCAGCAAAGGGAAACCAATTCATTACTTTTTCAGAAGCTGGTTGTGCCATAGTATAAGACAACTGAAAATATTTTAACGGACCGGTAATCCATATTCATGTAGTCCATATTGATGTCGATAGACATGGATTATGGCTTATTAACTAATACATGTAACCTTTACCATGAAATGCCTGACAAAACCATGTCACAAGGAGTATTTTATCCACATATGTTAGTCAAATCTTATCACATGGAGTGTTTTGTCCAACGTTAGTGTCTCAAGCTCCATTCGCCATGTTCCCTAATCTTTTGAAAGAGTTTGCACCTCAACTGTATCCTCGATCCCTTTTAAATCAGGGCTGTTAATTTTCTTGTTTTTAGTGGGTGGCCCATACATGGTAACATCTAAAGCAACCTGATCTAATAAAAACAGAAGTGTGTGACATAGTTTAAAAAAAAAAAAGAGAGAAGGTACCACACGACCCTGTCATCATTAGATACAGGCCAAAGATGAAACAGTAGCTTACGGGAGAAGCTTGTAAGGAGAACGGCAATGTCTACAACAACCGACAACCACGATAAGATAATTCCAACGACCACTTCGAGCAGTTGTGAACTAGATAATGGGGACAAGGACTGCAATTAATTGGCAGGAAGCAGTCCACGTGCAATATTTGATGGGGAAATAGTCCACGAGCACCACAGCAACAGGATCGAGCTACTGGACAACACTAACGCCAAACTGCTTTTTGTTGAGTTCTCCAACAAACAAGGTCGAGACTTAACAACGGTGCATGAATCCAAGCACAACGCTGATAGGACCAAGAAGCCACATACAATATTCGAGACTTACTTGAGCTCCACGACATCAAACTCAAGCTGACCAACAATAAGTCTTACCTGAGCAAAGATCCACTTTGCAGGCTAAACTATCCAAGGATTGTGTGCAAATACTGACCAAGCGCTACTTGAATGTGCAAAACAGCCCTAATCAGGCCTGAACACTCTCCAAGTGAAGACCCAGGCGAGCACTCCTTGTGTCGATCCCTCACACAAGTCTGGGCTCAAGCGCTCGCACAAGTCCAAGCTCAAGTGCTCGCCAACTTGCAGCAAGTCTTATCCAAGCAGCTCATGGCCATGTCAACCTGCGACAAGTTTGGTCCAAGCTGCAGGACCAAGTCGAATAGTAGCAAACAAAACAATAGTACCTAAGCCGAACATCCCTTACGAGTTGAAGTAGGGGCCAAGCACTATTCGTACATTGTGGATGTGTCGACCAAGTTATTCATTCACATCCAAGCAGGTCTGCAACTCCAAGACAGCAGAAGTTGCCTTAAGCAACTTAACCACGACCGAGCAGTCCTTACCGCCGACTCCACCGAAGTTCCTTTGAAAGCCGAACAGCCCCAAAGGCTAAGCAATTGTTGAGCTACTTGAAAGCAAGCTCTAAAGTAACAGCAAGTGCTCCAAAACCGAGCTGTTGACTACCGAGCCAAGCTGCAATTTAGAGCAATCCAAGCTAACATGCCAACCTGAATATACGCCAAGTCAAGCTATCCACGTTGTTCTGGCAACAAGAAGTCTGAGCTCCGAACACCTTTAGTCCCTTATCGACCTGAAGTGCTCTCCACTTCAACTAGGGCCCGAGTAGGAGTAGCAACTGGACTACGCATGCTCTTCGTTTAGTCACTTGGTATGTCCATGATAAGCTATAGTGGTGCTTGGACATACCAAATTTTGCGAGCTACTTGATAACAAGCCCATTGTTGAACAGCAAGCTCCAGCAACAAGTCCATTACCGAATACAGCAACTTGAGCTATTGCCGACTTGCGACAAGTCTGAATCGAGCGCCAAGACAGGCCGAGCTGAGTTGTCTACCATTTGTCAAGCAGCAGGTCCGAGCTCGCAATACTTCCTCTAACGCTAATCAAGCTAGTCCGAGCAGCAAGGTTAAGCAGCAAGTCCGAGCAGACTCAATCCTAAGTCAACCCGAGAGGACTAAGCCAAAAATGACTAGCAGCCCAATTTGACAAAGAGGACAAAGCATCAAACATCCCATATCTTAATTGACAGCAACTTAGATGAGCAACTGCTCGCAAAGGGCAATACATGGACAACCTCTTAGTCACTCCAACACGTGTTGACTACTTGAACCGAACAAGGCCAAGCATCAATGATAGGGGTTAAGGACATCGACAACTCGAATAACTCCTTGCACAAATGAATGCCCAGATCAAAACAATTTACTTGGGATCAATACAATTTACTCTTAGCACCTAACTAAAATAGAAGTGATGAAGAGTTGTCGACTCACATGATAAGAACTACCCAAGTGACTCAGCTACGTCCTAACACCCTTCTAATAATGGGGAATCATAGTACAATCCATATATTCGAGCTAAGTTCCCCTGCTCTTTCTTATTTGCATTGTAATAAATCCTTTTTATTGCATCCCTTTATATTTTCATAAATATGAGCTATCCGCCTCTTTAGGCATCATCAGTTGGAACCCCACTAACTTGACCATATTGGTAACCTCATCGATAGGACACTAGTCTATACATCTAAGGAACTCCCTTCTCGCCTCTTTAGACAGTGTCAGTTGGAACCCTACCAACTCGACCACATTGGGTAACTTCGTCGATAGGATACTAATCCATACATTCGAGGAACTTCCTTCTCACCTCTTCATGCATCGTTAATTGGAACCTTACTAACTTGACCACATTGGGTAATCTTATTGATAGGACATTAATCCATATATTCGAGGAACTCCCCTTTCACCTCTTCAGGCATCATCAATTGAAACCCCACCAACTCTACTATATCAGGTAACCTCATCGATAGTACACTAGTTTATATATTTAAGAAACTCTCCTTTCGCCACTTCAAGCATCATCAGTCAGAATGCCACTAACTCAACCATATTGGGTAACCTCATCAATAAAACATTAGTCCGTACATTCGAGGAACTCCCTACATCGACCTCCTTGAGACCCACCTTGGCTTCTTTAGGCCTACCTTGATCTCAGCCTCTTTAGGCCTTACTTCAGTTTGAAGCATTAGTAGCCCATTCGTGTGCTTACTCTCTTTGTTAAACTCTTCAATAATGAGAATTATGGGGGGAGAGGAAATATTGATAGGCTTTTTTGGATATAAACCTCTCAAGTCCAAACCAATAAGTCTATAATGAAGGTTCGACTTTAATAACTCAATTTAGATTTAACTTAATCTCATCCGTTATAAATAAGAGATGGAGCTTCTAGGTATGAGCCTCTCTTTCTCTCCTAATTCTCTTATATTCTCTAGGGTCATCATGTCGACTTAAGTATTAAAGTGGTTGTGTCGGAGAATACTCCGGCGCTACCCTCGTAATCACTTTTTATTTGTCTTACAAGTGTCATATAATAAAACAAATTATCACAATCTCTATCGATAAAATTCGAAGACGACAATATTTTTCCATAACATTTCTAAATACGAAAAATGATTTATTACTTCACTTTTGATTTTATTTTATTCAATTTTAATTTATTTTATTTTATTTCATTTTAAATCATTTTTACATGCTAAAGGTCACGGTAAATGACAAAACGTAGGTCAAGTTAAGTTATTATTTATTAATAATATACGTAATTATACTATTACATATAATTTATCGTTTCGATTGTATCGAAACGTATTTTTAATCAATTAAATCATATTTCAATTACTGTAGGGTTATTATGATACATAAATTCTCATAATATTATGGAGATATAAGTTATGTTACCTAGGATTATCCGATTTTAATAAAAATAATGTCATTAGGTTCGTACAGACCTAGTGACACGTATTACAAATTCTATTTTTAGAGATGACTTTTAACATGTAATTCGAATTTCTAACACAATTATACATATCTAAATAAATATTAACATGTTAGATGTATTTTATATAATTAACCATATTTTACATAATTTGTCAACATAACTCCATAATATAGATATTATCTAACCCTAATATACATGTAATATATCCTAATAATCAAAATGTCGTTAAATATATTAAAAAATATACTTTTATCAAATATGACCAGTACACATATATATAGTTTTTATTTAATTATTTATCACATTTTAGCCTATTATTACTAAAATGAGTCCCAATTCGTAATTGAAACTGTTTTACTACGTAAATTCATAATAAATAGCTTGAGTCACCAAATAATTCTCGAAAATTTTTATAGACTCCTAAAAATATGGGAAATTCAGTTATCACTTAGTTTTAGGTTTTCAATTTATCACCTATATATTCAAATTTATAATTTCGCCCTAAATTATACTAAATTACCTAATTATGATTCTTTTTGCACTAAATCGATTTCAACCTATCCCAACATTATTATAATTCACTAGAAATCAGTATAGGTCTATTTCATTGTTCAATTTCATAATTCCCTGTTTATTTCATAATTTTAGCCTATTTTCTAGTTATTTTTAAGCTGAAAAATACAATATATATTAAAAATGTTTAAATCAAAATCCAACCTACATAGCAATTATCTATACATCATGCACATCCTACAAAAAAATTTTGAACTATAAATAACATCATTTAATACATTTATTTTGAAAGTCAAAATTCGGATTAATAATGACTTTCTTAAGCAAGTATATTAAATATTATAAATTTTTCAAAAATAAAAATATCACATGAAAATATGTTTAAAATAACCTAACTACAAATTTTTTCATAATTTTCTAGATGAATTTGATATTTTTTTAGAAATTATTGAAAAATAGAACAAAATTTTGACTCAACCGTTCTTAAGTACTTCAGTGGCTATAGAGTGATGAGGCTGTGTCGGACCGGCTAGACGCTAACTGGACTAATGGTGGTCCATCGGGTTGGTTGTTAGGTAGTTGTTTGGGTCAGGTACGGTGAAGGCATGATAGTTTCCCCTATTTTTTCTTATTTTTTTCTAATTTCCTATGATTTTTTCTAAATTTTCCTTTTAGTGTATCTAGTTTCTAAAGAAGCAAATTGATGTCCTAAGATTTTTATAGCTATTTGGGTCGATTGTTGTCCTCTTTCTATATTTTTTTCCTTACTTTTTCACCTTAATTGTAAGTAGCAAATGTCCTTACTAGCCTAATTCAATGATGAATCATCTTTTCAAACTAATATAGAGTTGCCATAGTGATTCTCCATCAATTCTCAGCTACAATTGAATTTGTTGGATGAGATTTGCAATTCTTTAAGTAGTTTAGGTATATTTTATTAGTAATTAGTTATTTAGTAATATACGAGTATATATATCATGTGTATATATAACGCGTAATATACAACAATACTCATATAATTAAGTTTATAACATATCTTTTATTTTTAAGATATATTTCTTATTTATTTACATGAATTCAACACAATATATATATAATTATGTAATTTAGGGTTAATTTATGGATATAAATTTTATTTACACCCGGCATACTTGTAAAAATATGTCTATATTCATATAGTAAATTATACTATATTATCTCATTTTATAACTCAATTAACTTATTTCTAAATTCTTGTCGCATTTCGAGCTCGATTTTAGGAATTCTAAGTAATTTGATACTATATTAAATAATTATACTTCTAGGAGTAAAATTGGGATTTTTGAATCGCTATTTTCAAAATCTAACTTCATTAAATCACTTCGACTAACTTTTTAATCGTAGTCGTAAAGTTTGGACTCAATCAAATAACATTTCCTAAAAGTTCTAAATTTAGGTACGATTGCCTTGAATTTGATTTTAAGGTCTTACATAAAGTAAATTCTCACTATTTTGATTGTATTCTTGATATCGTTATTATATTATGGATTTCCAAACGTACAAGAATTCATCGATTAGGGTTATCATGTTTCTTATAAGTTTCTAGCTTAACCGATTTACTTTCCTAAATTCCCTAGATCGACTATTGACCCTAATCATACAAGGGTAGGGTTTTGTCCTTATACTCAAATGTTCATGTTTTGATTGCTAATTCATGGGATATTACACAAGTTGGTCTAACTTATGAGTATAAATATCTTTATAATTGTAGTTACATCATATAGATTATCATTAATACATTAGATTATTTTTCCTTCCTTGCATAAACACTATCTGTTTACTCTTAACATCACTCTTATTCTAACCCTTAAGCAAGGCTAGGTGGCAAGTAACCTCATTGAACCAATTTGTGCATCATATCGAATTGTGCCGTGAGTCCTTGGAAATTTCATTAATGCGTCATATCTTCTAAAGTTGTTTGTAGGTTTTGTTAACTTTTTCATTCGTCGTTAGTTCTTTCGCAACATTCCCCATCAATTTCTTTTTTGAGCTTTCTGCAAGATTAGATCCATTTAGCGACTGGCCCTGTCTATTCTTGGTCACGATTCGTGTCATCTTAGTATCAAAGCAGAGGTTTCGTATAAGCTTTAGTTTATTCTTTTTTAAGTTCTATTATATTCTGTTCTATGTGTATGAAACAGAGCAAGTTATTGTATTTATCTAGCTGTTGTGTTTACTAGCTCTTACTTTCCTGAAGTTTTTGTTTGAGCTTTGAATCTATGATGAAAATGATAGACCTGAGTGTCAATGTTGGTATAGGAGATGACAATAGTAAAGTTGTCTACTATGGATGACAGTCTTAAGGAATCCCGAGAAGCACTAATGAGAGACTTGATGAGGTGGCTAACCTCTTGATAAATCTGACTCGAACTATTTATGCATTGGCTTGCCGACTCACTGAGGCCGTACAAAACACCCCACAAGCTACTCAACCTGTTAAAGACCAAAACCAAGCTCAACTAGTTCGAGGTAAAGGAGTAAGCAAACGAGTCAAATGAAGGATAGACATAAGAGAACTGGATAAAGAAGAACCTAAGGAAGAAGAAGAGTATTTTGGAGAAGAGTGAGTTAGAGTCCCTAGAGTATCTAATCATGTGAAGCTTCGAATTCTAAGCTTTAATGGATCTGGGAATGCTAATGAATATCTAGAATGGGAAGAGAAAGTGGAGCGTGTTTTTAATTATTATCAGTATGAGGATTATGAGAAAGTGAGGACTGCTGCTGTTAAGTTCTCCAAATATGCCACCATGTGGTAGAATAATTTCCAAGCTATAAGGAGGCGAGAGAGCTATCGAAAGATTAATTCTTAGCTTGAGATGAAGAGAATACTCAGAAACAAGTTCGTGCCAAAAAGTTATCTTCAAGATACTTTCACTCGGCTTCAGGAGCTGAGACAAGGAGGTCAAACTGTTAACGAGTATGTTCAAGAATTTCAAATGCTTACGATCCAATGCAAAGTGGAGGAACCACTAACTCGAATAGTCTCAAGATTCATTACTAGTTTAAGAGGTGACATTCGGGATATTGTGAAACTCCAATGATTTACCACAATGGATAAGGCCATCAAAATGACCCAGTGAATACAGAGACAAGGAAGGAGTCGAGTACCAGCGAGTATGCCAACTAACCAACCTGGACAGGCGAGTCACCAAGCTTAGTTGAGTAATGAGCCGAGCTGAATGGTGGACGTTCAAGCCGATCAGAAACGTTGACTTAATGCTGAAGTGCTGACCTGAACTTATGAGAAGAGGCAAGGATTAGGTAGGAAGATAAGCCAGATCAAGCGCTACGGGTTCGAACACATGGCTGCTCAATGCTCAAACTAACAGACAATGGTCATCAAGGGAAACATCCAAAAGTTAGAGGTAGACAATACATATGAGGAACTTGAGGAGGAGGAGATCTCTGCCGAAAAAGAACTAATTGAAGAAGATGTGTTCGTTGAGGACTTAGACCAATTGATCATGGTTGTCCAGCACATAATAAACATGGAACCCTCATGGGAGGAGAAGCAAAGAGAGAATTTGTTTCATACCACCTATAAGGTGAATGATCAAGTGTGTGCGCTTATCATAGATAATGAAAGTTGCACTAATGTAGCATCGGTCGATCTTATTTCAAAATTTAAGTTGTTGATTGTTACACATCCAAGGCCATACAAATTGCATTGGTATACTTTGACAACATCCTAGTCTATAGTGCTAACATGTCGGATCATTGTAAACATCTCCAAGCTATCCTGGATATCCTCTGTGCTAAGATATTATTCGATAATCTCAAGAAGTGTTGCTTTTGCCAAGAGAAAGCGGTATTCTTAGGCTATGTTGTCAGTGGAGGAGGCTTATGAGTGGATGGTGAAAAGATCCGAGCAATTGTTAAGTGGCTAACTCTTACTACTTATGCTAACGTGAGAAGTTTCCATGGATTGGCTTCATTTTATAGATAATTCATTAGGAATTTCAACACTCTTACTACACCACTTACCGAACAAACAAAGAAAAACACTAACTTTCAATGGGGAGAAAGGGAGGAGAGGAGCTTTTCCAAGGTAAAAGAAAGGTTTACCTTTGCCTCGATGTTAGTTCTACCTGACTTCGAGAAGATATTTGAGCTGGAATATGACGCATCAAGCATTAGAATATGCATTGTCCTAATGTAGAAAGACCGACCAATTATCTTCCACAGTGAGAAGCTTAGAAGACCACAATTAAATTATTCTGTATATGACAAAGAACTCTTGGTGCTGATCCGAACACTGTAAGTATCGCAACACTATTTACTGCCAAGAGAATTTGTTATATATACTAACCATAAGTTGTTGAGGTACCTCCGAAGTCAAACTAAGTTATTAAAGTGGCAGGCAAGATGGGTTGAATTCCTTGAAGGATTCAATTTTGTAATGAAATATAAATAAGGAAAGAGTAATGTAGTTGCCAATGCTCTTTCAAGAAGACATGCACTTCTAAATAAACTATAGGCCAAACTGTTTGCGTTTGTAAGTATTAAAGAGCAGTACTTTAAATATCCACACTTTGGACCTATAATTATGCGATGCGTTAATGAAAGAACAGTGGATGAGTATCATGTAGAGGATGGCTACTTCTTTTGAGGTGAAAAATTATGCATGCCAACTTGTTCCCTGAGGGAGCTGCTGATCTAAGAAGCCCACAGCGAAGGATTGTCCAAACATTTTAGAGCTAGAAGGACATATGAGTTGTTGAGTGGTTGATTCTTTTGGCCTAAGATGAGGTGAGATGTGCATCAAATTGTTGCAAGCTGTGCCGTGTGCAAAAGGGCTAAGTGCCAAGCCGAAAAGGGGAAAATAATGGCTTTGCTTGTTTTAACGAAACCATGGGCTTAGTCGAGCATAAACTTTGTCCTCGGACTACTACAAACTACCTAAGGCAAAGATTCTATAATAGTTGAAATGGATCGGTTCAATAAGATGGCGCACTTTGTGCCTTATGCCAAAACTAACAATACTTTAGCTATTGCTTCTCTTTTCATGTAGGAGATCGTGTAATTACACGGCATACCGAAGATCAGTTCAATAAGATGGCGCACTTTGTGCCTTATGCCAAAACTAACAATACTTTAGCTATTGCTTCTCTTTTCATGTAGGAGATCGTGCAATTACACGGCATACCAAAGAGTGTAGTCTCTGACAGGAACCCAAAGTTTTTGAGTCATTTCTTGAGAACCTTATGGCATTAGATGGGGACTAAACTACTATTTAGCACTTCTTGTCAACCCCAAACTAACTTCCAAATAGAGGTGATTAATTGCACTTTAGGATCGTTACTTTAAGCTGCAGTAGGTAAGAACTTGGTCGATTGAGACATCTACTTGCCAGTGATCGAATTTACTTACAATCGAACCGTATATGACACCATTAATCAAACTCCCTTTGAAGTGGTCTATGATTTCAATCCCGAGTTACCTCTCGATCACATCCCTATACCTGTACTTGTGCAAGAGGACCCTAATGTAATAACTAAAGCACAATCCTTTCAACATATGTAAGCCTCACAATCAGCTACTCAGAGTGTAGTTCGTAGAATTTAGAGTGATTGAGCAACTGTCCGATTCAGCCCAAATTCTACGACGAAGTTAGGAATATTAGTAAAAACGATCCCATAAGTTTAAATTTAAGAAAATAAGTAATAAAATAAGAAAATATAAAATTTTTAAATTTTAAGTATATTACTCGTTATTTATCAAAAATGCATAAAATATATTCAGATAACTAATGAATCGCTACAGATAAATTATATGCACACTAAAAATAAAAAATAACTTAAATAATATTTATGAGTATTTATTTATACCATATATGTATTTATTTATAGGTAGAAATACACGAAATAAACTAAAATAAGGTTAATTAATTAAAGAAAATTCATAATTAATTAAGCAAAAATCAAGAAAATTATGGAAACATATGGAAATGTCCAGAAGTGAGGCATGGCAATTTGAAATTGAATAAATAAAAGCAACCAATTAGATTAATACAACAAAAAAGGCAAAATGGAAGAAGATAAGCTATTGTCTTATCTAATTTAATGCATAGAATTTGCTTTACACCTCTATAAATAGCAAGAAAATTTCAGAAGCTCATTTGGTCAGTTAGAAAGGTAGAAAAATTAGAAAGGGTTGAAACAAGAAGAGGAATTAGGGTTTACAAAAAAATTTCTTAAATCTGTACAATAGAAGCTAGTGAACCAAACCCACACATCACCACCACCTGAAATCGAGCCGCCACCACCAAACTACTCCAATTGAACTACCTGGACCAGCCAACACACCCTAAACTGGTGTTGGTGGCCGAAAGCTCAAGAATCAGATGAGTTCCAAATTTCATCTGATTTTGTAAAATTTATTAAAATTATTAATTCTGCCTAGAAAATTATGAAATTTGTTATTTTGATGCTTCATTGTATGTAGATTTAGGGGAAAATAATGATTAAGTTTAATCATGTCTGCAAATATAGAGTGCTTAAGAAATTAAACAAAACTGATCATATTTAGAATTAGAAATAAATAGGCCTAAGAGTGTAGTTTAAAGCTAAAAATTTTTCTATAGACTACTAGGGTAATATAAAACAGTGCTATGAAGCCATTTTTCTAAAATTAATTTTCGAAAATTTTAAGAAATTTAAGGCCTTAAAATGATGCATAAAATGGGTAATTTGAGGTTAATTAAGTAATTAAATGAGTAATTGCTGATTTAGGACATAATTATATGTTTTAGGATGTTCAAATCTGATAAAGTATGATACTTGTAGCATCTAGAATGTTAGATGTAATTATTAGGGTATTATATAGTATATATGTAATAGGTAAAAAAATGGTATATTTTAAGTTAATTTTGGAAATTAGGAATAAATTCTGATTTAGGACAAATTTATATATATTTTGAGATGTTAATTGATGTTAGGGAATGATATCTAGAGTGATAGAAATATTAGATGTGTATTATGTACATAATATGCAAATATTGGAAATATAATAAATAGAAAATATTAGAATAAAAATTGATATTATACTAATAATAGGAATATATATAAAATCTGGTAGGAAACTTAAATTAGGGTAATTATATGAAAAAAGTAATATTTTCTGATATCGAGAGTAAATTTTGTAATTAAATCAAGGTTTGGATGTACTACATGAACTAAAACATTGGTTAAAGACCAAAAGAAATTATTAAGGATATCCAAAAATAATGTGATTAATTTCACATTATGAGTTAAAACGAGTTTTTAGGGTTCATATATAAAACTGCACTTAGAAACTACAATAGAACTTAATTTAGAAATTGATGCGGAAACCGAACCCAAAACTAGCCCTAAACCCAAAATAATTGTAAAAGATTTGAGAACCTAGATAATTGGACATATTAAACCCTAAACCAAAGATAACAATAAGTGTTATAGGTTAAAAACTAATCTATAACAATTATATAAAAACTGAGATAACATTAATATTATAGGGATCATTAGCAATGGACCGAACAAGTCCTATCTTGAGTAAGCAAGTGAGGAGTCGAGGTAAGTTAGGTTTAATATTTCATCGTATTTTGGAGTATTCATTTGTTGTACTCGAAGGTTTGAATTGTGTTTAATTGTGCTTGTTAGATAGTTTGTTATATACATATGCTTGTTTTAAGCTGCTGATTTGATGCTAATTTGCTATCTTATATTTATATGGAACAATTGATCACCTTAAACTGGATCTAATCAAATATATGACTTATAATTGTAAATTGGACATGCATAGCAACTTATTAAGGGAGCATTAGAATTCTCCGACCAAATATCGACCTCTTCGAAAGGGATAGTGTCGGATGGCATAATTTGTCACTTCTTCATCATTAGTCAAACTAAGTGATAAGAGAAGAAGTTGTAGAAAGGGTGAAGTCAATAGTTCAAAGGTATTCACAGGAGGAGCGGTGTTTTTGTTGCATAAGTCTAGGTTTGGTCGTAAGTTATTGCATTAACGGAAACTCCTCAACCAGGATTAGAGCCCGTACAATTTCTCTAATCTCATAACAGGTTGGACAACATCGTACGATAACATTTGTTTAAACATGCATTGCACCTAATGATTTGATTGATAACCCTGTTTACGTTTGTTATATGGTTTATGTCTCTACCCTAACTTACTGAGTTGTGGTTACTCACGTTCCTATAACTTTTGTTACAGATGCTATCTAGGAAGCAGATTTCAATTACTAGGAAGCGGATTTCAATTACTTTGAAGCTAACAACTACTGGATCTTGGGGAATACGGAAATACATCTAAAGCACATATATATCTTTAAGGTCTTAGCTTTTGTTTAGAATCTTTCATTTTTAAATAATGTATTACTTAAGAAGTATAGGACAATAAAACCTTATAAACATTATTTGTAATACTTAAATCTTAGTATATGTATATGTTTCCATACTTTCTTAGATAAATAACTTATTTAATTTATAAATTGTTTACTTCAAAGCAAGTTAGTTATAGATGCCTTATGTATATCAGGTCTAAGATTGCGATTGTATGGTCAGCTTCTATCTTAAAATGGTTTCTACAGCGAAACTGTTATGACTCTATAGTTTCAAAGCGTAACAACACATCTATGACAAAGTCACTCAGCACATCGACTAAATTGTTAGAAGAATGCGTGAGAAGGCCAGGGGAAGGATGGCCAAGAAATTCTAACAAGGAGGCTTAGTGTGGCTGCACCTTGGCAAAGAATGGTTTCCAAGCAAGAAGAGGAACAAATTATCTGTAAGAGTTGAAGGACCTTTCAAAATCCTTTAGAAGGTTAATAACAACACCTACAGATTGGAGCTGCTCAAAGATTATGGGGTTTCCAATACATTCAACATCGCTAACCTCAATCCATATCACCCTGACGGAGAGCTAATCCAAGACCATTCGGATTTGATCCCAAATCCACATCAACCCGAAGGGAATGATAGGAATTAGGCTACTAGGCTGTTGACCCGCAACTGAGCCAAAGGATTAGAAAGATTGGCAAGACGAATCCTCTTGTTTCAGTTAACTCCTACCGAGGCTAAGTATCTCCTTGTCAACCGGTTCTGCATATCGAACCAAATGATTGCCTATTTCTAGCAGATAATATGTCGAGAAGTTGAAGGCTAAGAGAATAGTCATTCCCCATTCTCATTCATACCTGGCCAATTACTTACTCGACATTGCCCTTACTGAGATGATGAGAGAGAAAGTTCGGACTGATTCAGCTACTCTAACTCAGACAGATAAGTTTATCGTACTTTTGGCTACATCTTCCAACAGCATTGCCATGTGTATAGAATCATGTGTATAATCTATTACACTAATGATTATTTTTCTTGAATCTTCATTTTTACCCTTTTGTATCTTGTACATTATTTCCTTAGGAAATACCCTTTTTTGTCTTTTCCCTTTTAGGCAAGTTACCCTAACTTATGGGTAGACTTTTAGTTCTTGATAATTGGCTACCTAAAAGATAAATAAATTTATAAGTATTCTAAAAAAACTAGGTTCATCGATTAACTAAATTATCTATTATTATTTGCCTAGTTTCCCACTGTAACCTAAGTATATAAACATAGTTTAACTTAAATTTTTTACTTACTTTTCTTAATTTATCTTAAATTTTTAGTTGCATATAACCTTTTCATTTTAACTCCAATTTTTATAAACTTATACTTGATTTTTTATTTTTTTCGAATGTACTTTTGCGTAGTGAGGCCTGTTTTAGACGTTCTAACCCACATATTTGATTATGATGTAAAATATTACAAATTTTACCATTTTGACATAATTAATTATAATTTATTATTTTAAGTCTTTTCTTTACATATTTATGATTAATAAATATCTAATTTTTATATTTTATAATTTTCTTATTTTTTGAGTTTATTTTATTATATTTTAAATATTTTACATCTTTAAGGTATAATACTTATTTATTTCATTTTTTACTACTTTAATAATTTTATTATTATTATTACGAATTTAATTAAATTTTTATAAAATGCTGACGTGGCAACTTGAGAAAGTGCTACGTGTCATTTTTATGAATTAGTATATTTTTCCTATTTTAGTATCTTACATAATATTTATATAACTATGTTTATTATTCCATGTTATTAAATTTTACAAATTAAGTATTTTCCATTTTCTTTGAATCTCACGACATACATACATACTTATATATATGCATTATCTTATCTTATTTATTAATTTAGTATTATAGTATATTATACATATAATATTAAGTATACTCGTATACTCATATATATATATATACACATTATACCCTTAACAAACGTATTTTATACATATACATATACTTATGTAATTAAATAATATAACCCTAAATATACTATATGTTCTATAAGTACACTTATATATGATATTTATACATATACTATACTTATATTTTTGTACTTTATACCTATGTACCTAACTGGCCATATATACATATATATAATGAAAATAAATAATATACATACTATATACACATAAAATTTACATATACACAAATCCCTTTATACCAAATGCTTGTATAATCAATTACAATATATATGTACACATAAATATACCTANCTATTTTTAAGGGTTAATACTTATTTAATTTATTTTTACTATTTTAATAATTTTCTAATTACTTAATTATTTTATTATTATTTTTAGTTATTAATTTTAATTAAATTTAATTAAATGCTAATGTGGCAACATAGAAAGGTGCCATGTGTCATTTTAAATTTTTTTTGCATATTTTTCCCATTTTGTATTTTTACGTAATATGTATATAATCATATTTTATTAAATTTTGCAATTTAATCCATTTTCCTTTTTTCTTTAAGGCTTATGGCACATTTACTTATATATATATCACTTTATTTAATAATTTAATATTATTGTGTATTATGCATATAATATCTAAGTATACCCATATATTTATACATACTATACCACTAATATCTGTATTTTTTTATACACATACATATACTTATATAATTAGGTTTCCTCAATTTATTTGTATATATATACATATGCAATTTTACAATATACCCTTAAATGCACTATATGTACCACACGTATATACATATATGATATTTATACATATACTATACTTATATTTTTGTACTTTATACCTATGTACCTAACTGGCCATATATACATATATATAATGAAAATAAATAATATACATACTATATACACATAAAATTTACATATACACAAATCCCTTTATACCAAATGCTTGTATAATCAATTACAATATATATGTACACATAAATATACCTAAGTATTTATATACATATATGAACATACGTAATTGATATAATACTAACTATTCATAAATCCCAATACATGTATAAGTAATTTAATTACAAGAATAAAAATTACAATTTGAACTATATTACATATAACCAAAATACATATATTTCTACAAAATACATACCTACATACATAACAAGGGTACATGTAAATTAACAAAATAAATTAAAAAAATGATAATAATACTTAACTATTCTTCTTATACTTGAAGATTGGTTGATCCCGAAAGCTTTTCTTCTTCTTCCTACTTCACTTAATCAAAATGGAAGAAAACAAAATAACCAAAAGAAAAATAAATAAATAAAAAGGAAAGGGGAAGGGGTTCATGATTTGTTTTTGGGAAGGAAAAAGTGTATGTTTTTGGCTTTGTTTTGATTAATGACAGTGAAAAGAAGAGAAGCATATAGACAAAGGAGAAACAAAAGAAAGATAAGAAAAGGTAATTATTAGACTTTTGCTTTATCTTGTCAAATCTTAAGTCCTTCAATTGATCACATGGGCTGCTAGTATGTTCTAGAAAGGAAAGGAAAGGAAAAAAATAACATGGAAGAGGGAAAAATAAAAGAAGAGAGAAAAAAGGAAAAGGAAAAAGGAAAAAGAAAAGTTAAAAAAAAAATCATAATTCCACACGTAAAATTATAGGATTAATAAAGATTTTGAAATAATATTCGAAATTTTCTAAAATTTATTAATTAAATTTTTACCCGTTATGTTTATTATATTTGGGTATTATCTTTATCTATTCGTTAACAATTTTACGCGATTATATGTATTAGTCAATAATCATAATTTATTAGATTTTTAATACTTTTAGGATATAATTATTCATTTTATAAGCTTTGGTTTATAGTTTTAGAGTTTTTGCTAATTTTGTATTTAATTTCGAGTACCTACACGTACATAGAGTTTAGGGTATTTGTATGTGATTAAGGTTTTAATTAAGATTTTTAGGATTTTGTATTACTCATTTTATATTTGAATTTAAAATTTTATTCAATTTTAAATTTATTGATTTCGTTGACTTAGGATAATTACCTATAATATTTAAATCAATTTAATACCTAAAAAGCTAAATTTGTGGGGTTTACAAGTCCCTTAGGCCCTCATCATGGACAATGGATGATAGATCGACAACTTCAAATTCAAGGAATTCTATGCTAAGCATCATATTATGTTGCACTTCACATCGGTTGCCTACCCTTAGTTGAACAGCTAGGTAGAAGTAGCAAATCAGGTCATCCTTGACATTGAAGAAGTAAGTAGACTAAGCTCACGGCACTTGGGTAAACAAACTGCTTAACATTTTGTAGAGGTATAGGACCTCCTATTGTACTTCTACAAGCGAAACCCCCTTTTTCCTAGCATTTGGGTCAAGGTAGTCCTCCTCATTAAGCTCAAGCTCCCCAACATGAGGACTCAAAGTTTCAACACCATTCTTAATAAGTCCTTATTACAAGCCAACGTCGACACCATTGAAGAAATCAAAAACCTCACTTCTGCTCAAGTGACTACTTACCAACATTGAATAGCCAGATACTACGATCAAAAGGTTAGATATAAAGAGTTTAGGGTTAGTGACCTAGTTTATCGAAAGTTAAAGGCCACGGGTTTGCGAGAAAGATAGAGCAAGTTGGCCTCCAATTGAGGAGACCTGATCAGAGTAAAAAAAAAAAAAATTGGGCAATGGAGCATACAAATTAAAAAGATTAGATAGTGAACTCATCCCGTACACATGGAATGCCGATAACCTTCAGCTTTACTTTGATTAGTGTACCATTTTGTAAATCCTTTCAAATTTTGAACGAAAAGTTCCACTTTGCATACTTTGTCTACATTTACTTCTCCTCTTACTCTCTTATTAAGTCCCAACCCTTAGAGGGTAAATGGACTCACTAACCAGGCAGGTTAGAACACCACCGACTTGATCCCTTAGAGAAATCTCAATAAGGGGAAACATACCATAACTTAAGAAACTCCTACTAACTAAGCAGGTTAGAACACAACTAACCTGACTCCCTTGGGTAACTTCAGCAAGGGGAAACACCCCTTACCCTGAAGAACTCCTAACTAAGCAAGTCAAAACGTTACTAACTTGATCCTCTTAAGTAACTTCAGTAAAAGGAAACACCCCTTACCTTAAGGAACTTCCCAACTGGGTAAGTCGGAACACCACCGACCTAACCCCCTCGAGTAACCTTAGTAAGGGGAAACACCCCTTACCCTGAGGAACTACCTAATTAGGTAGATCGGAACGCCACCAACTTAATCCCTTTAGGTAACCTCAGTAAGAGGAAACACCCCTTACCCTTCGGAACTCTCAATTGGATAAGTTAGAATGCCATAATCCTGACCCCCTTGAGTAACATTAGTAAGGGGAAACATCCCTTACCCTGAGGAACTCCCCAATAGGTAAGTTGGAACGCCATCGACTTAACCCCCTTAAGTAACCTCAGTAACAGGAAACATCCCTTACCTTAAGGAACTTCCAACTAAGTAGGCCAGAACACCACCGACCCAACCCCTTATAATAGCTTAGGCAAGGGATAATGCCCTTTATGCATAAAGTATCAAACTGTTGCAACTAGTCAAGCAAACAAGGAAAAGCATTCAATAAAAAAAAAAAAACAAAAAAACAAAAAGTCGAAGGGCATAACCAAGTATGTAGATAAATTTGAATATCATTCATAACATGGGGATTATAAATTTAAGGCCGGCATCCCAACCTTAGGTACAAAAAGAAGGGAAAGGGATAATTATTGCCTAAGATCAACTAACTTCGGCAACTCCAAAAAATCTAAAGCTTCTATCTACTCGAAGGGTTGTTCCGTTTATAACCCTTAAGAAGACTAGCTTGGGCTAGAACAGGGGGTGAAAGCTACTGACTATGGTCGACAGAAGGATCACCTCAACCTTAATCATCCTAAGAAGCACCCTCAGGGGCAACCTCCTACTAAGTTGCTAGGATACAAGTGGATGTGGAAATGTCTTGTCCAAACCCAACAACAAAAAGGGAGCCTTAGACCTCTGCAACTGCTTGAGCAGCTTCTATCTCCAAAACTTCGGGCTTCCTCTTCTCTTGAAAAGTTGGGCTATCCAAAAAATCAAGGAAAATCAAGTTGAGATCCGAATAATGGGCAAGCACCTCTTTCCTTGTAAAGCGAACGAATTCGGTGGAGAGGTCCTCCAGCTCGTCCAGCTACTCCTTCGTTAGCTGAAAATCGATGACAACTTTCTTAGTACTAATGTCCTTGAGAATCTCCACATGCTCTAACTTGGAGATGAGCTCTTCCATCTTTGAGCCCCTCCTTCGGAGTTCCTTGATTTGTAGTTCCTTGATTTGTTGTTCCAACTCCACCTTCCAATCAACTAGCTCTAGCGATGTGGTTTTAAAGCTGTTGCATTCTGATGCCTTCATTGTCAACTTAGTCTACAATCAAGAGATCGATGCCCTTAGCTGGACATTCTCTCTCTCAAGGTTAGCCTTGGCTTCCTTCTCTTCGTCCAGTTTCTAGGAGAGTTAAGCCTTGGTCCTTTACTCATCTTTAAGCTAAGCCTTCAAGTCGCTACCCTACCTAGCAATGTCTTCAGCAGTAAACTTCTCTCACTCCACATCCTTTAACCTCCCCTTGAGCCCAATCACCTACACTTAAGAGTAACGCAGGCACCGGTTGGCTTTAACGAACTTATCCAAATATTTATTTGTAGAAGACCTTGCCTCTTACAGGTCCTTCTCAACTCTATACAATGCATCCTAAAAGCTCTTTACCTCTTTTCGTACAGCATCGAAGTTTCTTAGTTAGAGAAATACCTAGCTGTGGTACTATAAAAACAAAAAAAACACAAAGTAAGGTCAGACGAACTATGACGATAGAGGACATCAATTATAAAAGACAAAAGCTTACCTATCAAATGAACGTGCTTAAGTAGCTTACCATCTCCATAAGATCGCCCCTTCCTACCCTCGACAACTCCTCAACAATAGCCTACGTACTATGGGTGTAAGACCCTAGTGAGGCTTGATAGCTTAAAGTTCGATGCTGTGACATAATGTTGTTACCTCGAATCTCCTACTTTAGCTTCAGGAGCTTCCCCCTAACCTTTTTGTTCTCAGCCTTAAAAGTGTAAAGGTAGAGCTCTTCATTTCAAGAGATGTATGATATGTCCTTAAACGAGTCTAGTTTGATCTTCAGGAACCTAAACTTATTCAGAATATTAAAAAAATTCGTCCCCAAGTTCATTAATGCACTTGTAAGGGTGAGCAATCGGCTACTTGTACAAGTACACTCAACTCAACAGCACCTTCCTTATGGGCTTTTGTTCCTTGGCCCCAGGTACTGCATCCCCTACAGTCTTAGGGGAATTCTTCTTCTGCTTGGCTATGCCAGTTGTGGTGCTGGCTTCTACCTCCTCCTCACCCCTGTTAGGAGAAGTAAGCAACATCACGTCTAAGTCGTTAGTACCGATGGGTTTGTCCTCCATAGTAATAGGCACATAAGTGGGGACAAGGATAACGAAAGGAAGAGCCAAGCTTACAGGATCAGTAGCCAACGGCTCTACTTAAGGATCTAGAGGAAGTTCTTGAAATAGAGCTGTCAGCTCGACCCTGCTGGTCTCCCTAACCCCATGGCCTTGTCCTTAGGGTTGGAGGTTTTCGTGGTTGGCTTTATCCTAACTTGTTGACAACTCATTAGCTCGTCCACCGAAGGATGGGAAATCCTCTTAATTAATTTCTTACCCTTAAGGAATCAAGCATGCCTTAAGGAAGACGAAAACAAAGCAAAGGCAAAATATAAAGCACTACTATTCACCGATTCTATCGTGACTAATATGGACAAAGAAGATCCCCCCTCCCCCTTCTATTCCTCCTAACAACGTCGGACGAAGTACAACTTTACATAATTAGATGAAGTCGTTTGTAAAACAATGAACCTATACCTTTAGCCTACTTCTTTACTACAGCCATTTTCATGCTGGGGAAGAGCTCGGAGATTGAATACTTGAAGTACCTCTCAAGCGTCTCTGTGACATTAATTTTGTTGCTGTATCTGAGGGCCATGAAGGCTTGGATCTCCTCCGTGACTTCGACATCATTAGGTCCTAACTCCTTCTAGACCCTTGTTCAGACCAATTAGATCCATCTAGTCTAAAAGTTTGCCTCATTTAGCAGCTCACCCACCAAGTAATCATCTTGCCAGCCCTTAACGAAGTCTGCAAGTGATAGGATTCAGGGTACTAACCCAACCAAATGTTAGAGCCCAACTCATCTATTCCCCACCTAGATGTCTCATTAGATTACTTATTTTTATTTGTGTTATTTTGATTTCCTAATTAATGTACTATTCCTAAATTACACTCATGTTTATTTTGTATTTATGTGAATGCCACTAGGGCATCCTTTTAGTCCTTTTATTTACAAGTTTGCCATTATGTATAAATAGAATGCATGTGTAGGGTTTTAGACAAATTTGCACTATAATGAAAAACAATTTGAGTCTTTTCTCTTGGAAAGCTCTATCTTATTAACTCTAATCAATACCTTTAATAAGGATTGTGGTGAGCAACCCTAATTATCTCTTTGTGCGTCATATTAAAGCAATGATTAAGCTATATAGGATCTACTTAGTGCATCATATCCAATTAAGCAACTCATGAATTTACTAAAACCCTCACTAAATTCTCTTTATTTTTGTTTCTTTTATAAGATCGGACCCATCCTTATGACAGACCTTGTTTGCTCTTGGCTTGGTTCATATCAGCAAGGTTACAAAACAACTTCCTCCCCTTACTGGGTTGGAGGTACAACCACTCGCCTACGCTCTTCTACATATAGAAGTAGTTGAAAATTTCAGAGGTAACCCTTATCACCAAGTATTCACATAGCCCTTAGAAGGCCTTCAACACCTTCCACCCATTGGTGAGACTTGCACTAAACTATATAAGAGGAAATTTAAGAGGTCTTTCTCAAAGCTGCTTAGAGGGAGACATTGCCTATACTCTAAGCATTTTTCAAAGATAGTCAAGCACCCCCTGTCAACAGGGGTACCCTTTCTTCCTTCATCGACACTCGTATTCTCCAGCCAAGAATCATCTCGACTATAAAATTGCTTAACCCCTAGTTAGGAGTAAAGGTCTTGCTCCCACTGACCTAGCTACTTAGACCCTTGCCTATCTCGGGCACCAAATACAAGTCTCTAGCCTACAACAAGGGAGCGTATACATAAGCATCCCTTATGATAGCACTAATAAGCTTCACCCTATCCAATGCCTCTACTGCCATTCTAGTGGCATCATCTAGCTATGCTAACGAAGTGACTTCGTCTTCTCCTTTAAGGGGAGGATAACTCCTCATGGTCTTAGAGTTGCCGAGATTGTATTTTGATGCATTTGATAGCATCTCACCTGTTTTGGTCGATATGATCTATAAAGAAATGAGAGTGAAATATGAAGAGAAGTCCGTAAAGAAGATTGATGGAGGAAAAGAAAGTAGAGTTTGCAATGAAGAAATTACGAAAGAATAGTTTGTCAAAGCGATTGATGTATTTATATATATCGAGAGTCTTGAAAACTATATCGACGGTTATAAGGATTCGAATAAGTAGAATCCGTTAGAATGATATGATGCAGATGTGTGGAGTCAGTTTTGATCAGATAGCTACATTCAAAAGACAAAATGCATGCAGTTGCATACTAATCTACTATGACATGATACCTGTCACATCGCATTAAATGTACTGAAAACGAACGCGATAAAGTTATAATTTGAAAAGTTACAATTTGAAAAGGTACTTCTATCAGAAGTTTCCTCAAGGCATCTCCAACTTCCACATGCTCGACACCCCAATGGTACTACACTTCAAATCAAATAAATTGTGCCTGCTTGGGCAATGGCAAGCTTAATTCAGTCTGGCCTATTTAGCGCCTCTACCTTACGGCTCTAGCAAGATACAACCCATTATGATAGGAATTAGACGACCGAACCGCTAACCGACGACCGAACCCCTGACCCACACCCGAGCCTAAAGGCTAGAAAATATGGCCAGGTGAATTCTTTCCTTAAGACTTATCATTGAAGAGTTCAAGCTGCCACAATTTGCTGACCTAATGCACTAGTCGAACCAAACCCTCTTACATTCGTCATTCGTCTCCAATTGTCTACCTGAACTGCACTTGAATGTCAGCTTGACTCATCTGACCATCAGCACAACTAACCCAAACCCAAACCATGCTAAAATTATTCAAGGTAAATTTACCTTAGAAGAATTATCTGCTCAGTTTGGTAGAAAACAAACTGATTGTACAGAATTATCTTTTCTGACAAAAAGTCATCCAACCACCAAGAGCTACATGTTTGAGCAAATGCGTGATAGAATCATCCGTAGAAGATACTCATTTTGTTGTATTTTCAATTGTACCCTTATTATTCTTTGTACATTACTTCTTTTAGATAATACCATTTTAATCTTTTCCATTTTAGACAGGTTACCCTAGTTTTTTAGGTATAAATACGCACTGCACATGTAGCCACAATAATCTTATCATCAATATATTGAATATTCTTCCTTTTGTGAACACCGCATTTATCAACTTGTTTACTTACTTTACTCTTATCCTAACCCTTAAATAAGGCTATGTAGCGAGCAACATCACCGGATCACCTCGTGCGTCATATTGACTTGTGATATGAGTTCTCAAAAATTCCAGTGGTGCATTATATCTTTTGAAATTGTTCATGGGTTTGCTTATCTTACCTTTTTTCTGTTCTTTTAGTGACTTCCATCCTGTACTTTAAGCTTTCTGTAAGCTTAGACCCATCCCAGTAATCAGCCTTGTCCGTTCTTGGTCTCAGTCCACATTATGCTCTTGGAGCACCTACTTTGAGTTGTGAAGTTTTCACCTTAATTCACCCCTCTAGCCCCGCAAAAACATGCTCTGCTCTGATTGGACAGAGGGCCAACTGCTCGAGCTAAAGTTGTTGGACCTTTCGTATTCCACCTCAGAATTGTCACCCTCACTCCTGCCCAAAAGGTAGTCTAATCTGATATGCCGTACTTGCTCAGCCCCTAAATCAACTTTAACCTTTATGCTTCAACCCTACACCAACTCGGATGTCTCTGCCTTAGCCCCACACTAGCTCGGACCTCTTCGCCTTAACTCCACACCAGCTCAAACATATTTGCCTCGAACTTTCGCTTGACCAGATCAACTACATGCATTAGAAGCCAATCTTTCCCCTCTCCTTGCCTTCACTACATCAATGAGACTGTAGGAGGGCAAGTATTAATAAGATCTTTTAGACATGAGCTCCTTAGGCCCGTCCTGACTTAATATAACTCGCAACATATGACTGATCGTCCTCGACCTAAGCCTAAAACATGGCCTAATGGCTAAAGGAGGCTCTAACTATTAGAAAACTCCAAATAAAACTAGGAGACCAAGTCAAGCAACTACCTCTTATATATCCAAAGCATATCAAACACCATGATCACACTCTCTAATACTTACGAGTGTGACTTTGCTTATTAATTGCTCTCTAATTGCCGTCGCCGCCACCACTTCTCTATAAATACAAGACTACTGCCCAACGGTAAACTACGTGATATTTTGCGCATTTAAACCTGCTAATTGCCCTTAAGCTCTCTTCCTCTCCAAATACTCACAACTAACTTAAGCATCAGAGTGATTACGTCAGCCAACCCCTCAGCATTCCTTCATTGTGCTCTCTTTTACAGGCTTCATTATTTGCGCAAAACCCAATTCCTCTTTAACCAATGTTAGTAAGATCCATGAGACAACAACTATCTTTTAATATAATAAAATATTGATTTCTTATAACTATTTACAATCTTTCTACAAATTTTATATGGAATGTTAAGACATTCAAAAAAGTTGTGACCTTATGATTAAATATCTACATAGATTGTAGAAGGTTATAGTACTAGTTTATAAGGCTATGGCTATGAATATCTTATCAATGTTACGCCCCGAAGTCGCGAAGTCGCAACAGTCCCGCCGTGTAAACCATTCTATGATAGAAACTAGCCTCACAGTTCCTACCCTAGAGATAATCTACACAAGGCGTCGTCGACCACTCGCTTTGAAGTAAACAATTCGATTAATGATTATACTACAAATATGATAAGTAACTCAAATTACTATTAAACATAGATAATCGTATAAATAAGTCCACACAGCTTCCCAGGAAGATTTACAAAATCACCACAGTCTACTAATTTACAGAATATCTAACAGTCTTCAACCTTTAACTACAAGTTCAGTCTAGTTACACATTATGCTAAATAACTTGATCCTCACACCCCCGGCCTCAAAAAGACTAACCTCTGGATAATTGTAGGGCGGCATGGTACTTGAAGAGATTACAAATCAGAACCTGCAAAAGGATCTATAAGGGTATGAGCAACTTCAGCTCAGTAAGTTGAATTGGAGACTCATGAATGCATATAAGCACAAACAGTGTTATCAAACAATTATTTTCATGCAATGCAACAATCAAGTGTCATCGCACAACGTAGTCCGGTCCGTTGTGAAATCAGAGAAATTTCACCCGCTCCGATCCGGGTTGAGGAGTTCCATGTTATGCAGCAGCTCACAACCAAACCCAGGCTTGTGCAATGGAGACCTCGCTCCTCCCGCGACTACCTTCGAACCATTGACTTCACCCCCGCCGCAACCTCCTCTCCTGTCACTTAGTTCGACTGAGGATGAAGAAGGGACCATTTTGCAATCTTGCGCTATCCCTTTCGAAGGGGTCGGTATTTGGTTGGAGAGTCCTATGGTCCCCTAACGGGTTGCAATGCATGACGTTTTCGGTTATTATGGTCGACTAAGATTAAATTCCGATTAAGGTTTTCAAACAAGTCCATACTAATTAAATCAGTCACAAAATCACTCACAGCACAAATTCCAGCACGAATTCAGATACATCAAACACATGCGCAAACTACTTACAATCACAAGCATATACAAGCCTAAGTCTCCGAGCACTACAAAACTAGTACTCTATTACAATAAGCAATAACCCAACTTACTTGAATTTGCTCGATCGCTCGATCCTCAATTTGCGAGCTGATTTGTTTCTGGGTGTCCTATAATGCAAAGAGGTCCTTTTAGTACTTATTTTTATGGATTCTTATTCTAATTTATAATGTAACTCATTTTCCTCATGTATACCTACAACGTATTAATAATTCGTTGTATTTTATTTCGGGGTTCGGCTCCTAAACTAGATTCTAGTTTTAATTCCTAAGTCGTAATTAGGCTCGAATCCCAATGTGACATTAATCACCTTATGCTCGGGTATTCAAATATCCTATTGGGTCGTAATTTTGGTATTCTAACTATTCGGTACACTCTAACCCTAATTGGGATATCGGATTTATTCCCGATGTGTAAAAATCTTACATTTTAAGATATTTACTTAAAATTAAATATTAATTCCGATTTATTATTTTTCTGATTTCAATTATAATATTATCTAAATAACTTTATTTTTTAAATTTAGTAATTTATATTTTCACATATTCCTAATTTCTCATATTCTTTACCTAATTTCCCTAATTAACCATAATTAGTACCTAAAAGCTAGGATTAGGGTTCCACTGCAGAGATTAACTTCCTTAATCATCTAATCAAGATCCAAATCAGTAATTAACATCCTAATTACCTAATTAATCCCAAATCACCCAATTTTACCATCATTTTAGGGCTAAAAATTAACTTAAAATTTTCGAAAATTAATTTTAAAAAAAGGGCTTCGTAGCACTATTCTAAATCATATGAGAATCCTACAGAAAAATTTTGAGCCCCAAACTACATCCCTAAGCCTATTTAATTTCCGGTTTAATCATGCTCGGTTTTGATCAATTTCTTAAGAACCCTATATTTCCAGACATAATTAAACTAAATCAATATTTTTCCCTAAATCTATATACAATAAAACCTCAGAATAACAAGTTTCATAATTTTCTGGGCAAAATAACTAATTTTACAAAATTATACAAAAATCGGGATGAGTAAATGACTAACCGGTTCAAGGATTTCTGGCCGTTCAAACCCGGTCCAAGGCTGTCGGCCGGTCCAGACGCTGGTCCTAGGGTAGGGTGGTGGTGGTGGTTCGGTCCCAAGTGGTGGTGGGTGGTGGTTCTAGTTCACCTTGCTAATCTGCACAGTTTTCTTTTTTTTTTTTTTCTGGAATTTCTCTTGATTTTTCTTGTGTTTCGATTTTTCTCAGATTACAAACTGTCCAAATGTCTTCTGTGAATTTTTTCCTTATTTATAGACAAACATAGTAATTAATGTGCATTAATTTGATGTGATTTTGTCCATTTCCTTGATTTTAGGCTTTTAGTTTGGCAAATTTTTATTGGCTAATTTTTTTTTCTTTTCAGTCACGACCTGATCTAGTTGCAGGTATCTTCTTCTGATTTTTATATAATTATTTTGTATTTTTCTTTAATTATTTACTTAATTTTCGGCCTATTTTAGCAATTACGCGTATTTTTATCTACACGTAAATACATGTAGGGTACACGTGAACATTCCTAAATATTATTTTGGTCATTCTAAAATTTTTAGTATACATATAATCTATCTTTACTAATTTATTAGTTATTATATTACACTTTTTGCCTTTTCGGTAATTAGCAGTTATTATGCTTAAAATTTGAAAATTTTATAGTCTCCTATTTTACTACTCACTTTCTTAATTTTAAGTTTACAGGGTCATTTTTACTGGTATTTTGTTAAATAGTTTATAATTTGGGTTTGATCGGATCCTTTAGCCGATCGTCCTAAATCATGGGTTTTAAGTTCAAACCTATGGTTACTTGGCTTGGCTTTAGGGTTTACAATCAACACTATAGACACCTCATTTTTACCCCCTTTTAGAATTTTTAAAATAAGATAAATGGTCTTAAATTGAGAAAAAATGTAAAAAAAGAATAGAAAAATAAGAAAAACCTAAAAAATAAGAAATGTAGAAAAATACAAAAAAAAAAATAGAAAATTTAAGAAAGCCAAAAAATAAAGAAAATAAAAAAAATAGAGGATTTAGGAAATATAGAAAAGAGTAGAGTTTTTAATTTAGATAAAAAAAATAATAAGAACCGTTGGGCCTAAGCTTAGTTTTGAATCTAACCTAAGCTGACCTAATCTATAATTGCACATATAGACAAGGCACATGCCAATGGCCTGATGATAATACATATACATAAATAACAAGAAAACTTGAGTTCAAATCTTACCAGATACAAAAGAGTCTTTTACTTTTTGAAAGGAAAAATATGGATGCTTTTAAGATAGGGTTTCTTTTTAATAAGTATTTAATTTTAAATATTTATTTAATATATATTATTTAAAAATATATTCGATGCAAACAAAAAATTGGTCTACAAAACATTAAACAAGGTGATGTCCTGATTGGAGAATAGGGGGGCGTTAAGCATACCCCTTTTATTTTTAGATCACGTACATAGGGGCGCATGACACATGCCTTGCATGTAGCCTATGCCCTCTTCCTCCTTCTTATTCGCAAATTCAGCTCCAGAATTTTAGTCTTTTTTCATTTCTCATGTGCCTGATTTGGAGCCATTTTTTACCTCATTTATTATATAATTTCACTAAATTAATAGTGAAATCGTATAGCACGCGTAGCCTACTTTTAAATCCATCCAAATTCAATCATTTATGCAATTAAAATCATGCTCAAAAATGAGAAAAAAAAATTCACTTTTTTGTCAAAACCCATTAATTCATTTCAACAAATTAATTCAATTTTCTCGACTTTTCTAGATTAAGCCTTATACTCATAGTATAAATAGAGCTTTTCTCTTTACTTTCAACACACACAAACACAAGAATCACTTTAAGCAATACATAAACTACACTTTCTCTCTCTAGCATGATCTCTCTCTCTAGGATAGCATCCTCCAGGTGGTTTTTGGTTATTAAGCCTTATTTCAATTTTCTTAATTTAACCTATATCAAACTTAGCCCGCTTAATATAAATTACTTGATATTAAACTAAAGAAAAACTTTTCTTAAAATAAATTTAAAATTTGGAGTCGCTAACCAGTTCAATTGGTAAAAAGTGAAATTAAGGATTTCGGGTGAGAAAACCTTAATTGGCTATTGATCTACAAATTTTCTAAAAAAATGGTTTTTAGAAAAATAAACCAGAAAAACTAGGTTCGGGAGTTAACTTATTAAAACTAAGTCACCATGTAAAAACTAAAGAGAAAATTGATAAGCTTTTATTTTTTTATAATTTTCTAAAAATACTAAAAATATACTAAAAATGACTAAAGTGATTTTTATGGTTTTTTTATTACGAATTTCTAAGAAAAAGGAAAAAAATTATTTTTTATATAACTGTCTCAAAAGTACTTACGTACTTGCTATTCAAGATCAAACTGGTCGTAGTTCTATTTTTATAAAATATTTAGTGGGTGATTATTTTTATTTCAAAAAATTAAGCCAAGTTTACGTTTATTTATCAATTAATTATTATTTTTTAAAAAAACCTAAGAAATCTAATTTTCACGAATTTAAGAAAACACTAACTAACTAAATCTTCTTAAAAAACTTAATTAAGATTTTTTTTATTTTTAAAACTACTAATAAAAAATATTTTTTCTAAATCCTAACTATAAGATACGTTGAAGATACGATTAGATATGTATCTCTTTTCAATCCCAACTGTAAGATATGTATCTTAATCATATGATACATATATTTAAAAAAAAAAAACATAATTTTTCTAAAAGACACAATTTAATTAAATTTTATTAAAAATCAAGACTATCCAAAAAAATCAAGGAAATAAAGATAATAATAAATAAATAATAAAAAAAAACCTACATTAAAACAAGAAAATTAATTAGTAAAAATAATTGAATTAAAATAAAATAAAATAAAACGACTTTTACCTATGAATCGAGTCGCGTGTGGATTGTATTGTGTAGGGGACGTGCAAATTGTGGATTATCGGCTTTGGAATTGGTAGATTGGAGCGTTAGGGGATTGGATTGTGGAATCGGATTCAAAATTGGTGGATTGGGGCGTTAGGGGATAAGATTGTGGAATCGAATTGAGTTGGCATGGAATGTCAAACGAAAGACTAGGACTTTGAATTATGGAATTGAGTTCAGAAATTTGGACGGATTTTGGAATTTAAATCGGCAAGCTTCGACTTCGGATTTTAGAATTTGGACGTCAAGGCATCGAATTTGGATTTCGGAATTTAGATCGGCAAGGTGAGGATTCGGATTTTAGATCGTTGGACTTCGGATGTTGCGTCACTTTGGATCGTTGGACTTTGGATGTTGTGTCGGGAGATCAAACTTTGTCTTGGGAAATTTAGAAAGTCAGAATTCGGATTGGACATCTTTGGAATTGGATTTCAGACTTCGGAAATTTGGAAAGTTGGAACTGAAATTTGGATCGCTAATTATGGAAAGTTTGGTCGTTAGGCTTTGCAGAAATCTAGAATTAATTGTGAAAATAAAAAAAAGTCTCGAACTTCAATAATTTTCTATTTGTAAACCCATTTATTGAATCTTTCATATCTCAATAAATTCTAAGTACGATAACGAACTTTATATGCAAAAGATATATTTTGGATTTTTTAAAGATTTAACCTAATTTTCTAGAAACCTTATTTAATTCGAACTTTCTATTTTTCAAGACTCGATCTGATACAGTTAGATATAGTCTAATAATTTATCTAATAAATTATAAGTCTATTATGGCTCAATATAAATTAAATAAAAATCTATTTTAAATCGGATTAAGCCAAAATTATTTTAATAAATCTCAATTCTCCAATGACTTAAGAATTTATTAAATTAATTACATACCATTATTTGATTTGATCTTAAACGACCAAACGAAACTTCGCTAGACAAACTTGACTTGATATAACACTTCTTGACTCGATTTGATTCGATACGTTATGATTCGATATGTCACGACTCAATACGACACGACTCGATACGACACAGCTCGATACTTTATGACTTGACTCGATACGATTCGATATAACTTTATTTTTTATTTTTTTTATTTTTTAAAATTTTTTTCTTATTTTTTTATTATTTATTTTGTTTATTTTTTTTATCCTGGCTCAATGAAAATGAAAAAGGAAAAGGAAAAATAGCAAAAATAAAGTGTCTACATTAGCGAAAACCAGTACTACTATCGGATTCCATACACCCAAAAACCTTAGATTCAGTACCCTAATTCGACTTTTCGAGCCAATCTAAGCCAACCAAAGCTAATTAGAGCCCATCTGAGCCAACCAAAGCCAATCGAGCCGACCACGAGCCAACCTAAGCTGATTAAGCTAACCTAAGTCGACCGAGTTAACCTAAGCCAACCAAACTAACTTGAGCCGACCTCAAGCTAACCCGGGCCAACTTAGACTGCATAATTTTTTTTATTCATTTATTCTTTCACTTATTTATTTATTTACTTATTTAATTTTTATTTTATTTATTTATTTTTTGTTTTCCATGCAAGTGTAATAATAAAAAGAAAAGAAAAAAAAAGGAAGAAGAAAAGCAAGAAAAAAAGAAGAAAAAAGAATAGTCCATTTTTATTTGTAATTTTTTTAAAATAGATAAAATAAAATAAATAAATAATAAGTAAATGAATAAAATGTTACCACTTAGAAAAATTAGTTTTTTTAATAAATAAAATAAATAAACTTTTTTAAAATTAGGATTCTATTTAGAATTTCCAAAAATAAACTCTGATTATGACCTTTTAAAATAATTTCCTTAAATAAACTTAAAATGGGTGAAAATGTAAACATGACCATTTTTTAAAAATTAAAATAAATAAACCCGTTAATATTTCCAGAAAAGAATTATGTGTGTTTGATTTCAAATAGTAGGTATGTAAGCATCTACAGTGCAACAGTAAAAAACGAAAAAAAAAAACCATTTTTTCACTTTAGTTTAGATTATTCAAATTCGTTAATTAATGATTAAATTTTGATTTTTGAAGATAATTATTTAAAGGTGATTTTTAAAATTAAGAATAAAATTTAAAAGTCAATGGTACTCATAAAGGGTTTAGAGATCCTAACCCCCAAACCCATTTTTTTTATTCTTAAAATCGTTTAAAAAAGATCGGTTTTATCAAAAAATCAGTAGTTAGGTTATAATCAATCCACTCAATTGATTATAACTTAACTTTTTTTTTTTTTCCGATTTCGATTGGGTACCAACTCTAAAAATGTTTTCAAATATAAAAAAATTGGGTTTTTTTAAACCCTAGTCAATGGTCAGTATTAAATAAGTAGGATTTGCTACCGGTTGGTTTAAAGAAGACTAATTTATAAAAAATCGAGAGGAAAAAACCAGGCTCAATAAGCACAAGCTCGATTATAACTTAACTTTTTTTCTTGATTTCGATCGAGTGGTAACTCTAAAAATGTTTTCAAATATAAAAAAAATTGGTTTTTTTTTTTTAAACTCTAGTCGAAGGTCAGTATTAAACAGGTAAGATTTATTACTAGTCGGTTTAAAGAAGACTAATTTATAAAGAACCGAGAGAAAAAAACCAGGTTTGACAAGCACAAGCTTGAAACTTTTGAGCCTAGTGGTTAACATAGATTCATTAATGTTTGTTGGATTGGCTATTCACTGTTTTTAGTTTGGAGCGTTATATTACAATTCTTTAAAGAAACTTACCATTATACCATTTATGTTAGGCAATTTAAGTATTGTGATTCTTGCAATTTTTCATAGAAGGGATATGTTTCTAGATTATATAGTTGCAAAATACAATAATGGTCAAAAAAATACCAATAATGAAAAAGTTTTAAGAGATAAATATTAAAAATTATGAATAGTAAAAGAGTAATGCCAAAAAAGCATATGAAAAATACTATTATTTAAGAGATACAAGTGATAAAATCTTTCAAAACTATATATTATAATAAATAATAGATAAAGAGGGATAACATTGATAAAGCCAAACTTTAGCTTCTTTTTTTTTTTTTTAATTTGACGTGAAAAGTATGAAATTGTTAATGTCAGATTCAAACTTTCACTGATCAAATTATTCAATGTCATAATGTATTGCTTGTTAAATTTACTGCATCTTTCATTATTTTAAATATTTCTTTGCAAATATGGATTGATTAAAGAGTATAAATGTAACAGTAAGAGTTGAAGTAATAAATTGAATAAGTGAAAATTCAATCCAACATGAAAAATAGCAATTTCAAATTTAGAAATAATTTTGATATTACCATAAAAAGTAAAAATGAATCCCATTTGATAAAGATTCCTTTTTTCTTTCCCTCCAATTTGGAGCTTGAATTTTGATTATTTTCCATCTTGGTGTATCACGTCAAATCGTTATCTTCAACACCTCTTTCTACAAGGACTTTTTTATATTCTAGTCCTTATTTTTTCAGGGAATTGATCTCACTCTCCATTTCATCCTTAATTTATATTTTTTAAAATTTAAAATATTTAACAAATTATGAATTTAGTGTTCAAATTTAAAAAAATATATAAATAAATAGTGGAATGGAAGGTTGAATTGATCATGTTAAAATAGAGGACAAGATCATAAAAGCTCCCCTTCTACAAAAATTGTTATATATCATCTATATGGATTAGTAGGAAACAATATATAGATGGAAATATTTTGAAATAAATGAAAAAAGAAAATTATTCCTTTTTAATTACATGCACAAATATATATAGAAAATGAAGAAAAAAAACAAAAGCACAGCTTTTTAACCTTGTTGATTGGTGAAAGTTGATTTGAAGGGTGGTGTCACAAAAATATACCTATATGTACTCAATTTCAATGATTTATTTCTAATTCTGAGGGAAAAAAATTGGAAGAAATGAAAAAATTTCCACTCGTTTTCTACTTAAACTATCCAAAAGAATTTTTTGATTTTATTTCCCTTCGGCTCAACCTACAAAACATATGTTTAAAGTTTGGAAATATTTGATTTCTTTATACTATAAAGAAGATTTTAATGTAATGTGTATTATGTGTTAAACTTTTATATTTCTTGAAGTCTCTCCTTTAGAAGTTACTTCTCCATAAAAATTTTACGTGTTCTCTGTAAAAGACTTCCCGCTATTTAATTAGAGCTAAATATGGTTTTTATTGTCATTTCATCATTTTTCTTATGGTAAAATGAATACGAAAATAAAAAAAATATATTTTAGTCCCAATATATTTCATGAATAACTCAACATATGATAGACTAATGAAACTTATTTGTGAAGCAATCAAATCAATAATTTTAAGTCATTGATTTAAATAGTATATAGAAGATAAGTTTTGAGCTTAATTAACTACTAAACAATAGATAAAAATAGGCCTTGAGTTAAATTAATTATTAGTGTATTTTCTTTTAACTATACAAGTTTTCAATATTATTTAATGTTTTTTATGAAGTAAAAATAAGATTAGTTATAAAGACCTACCTCCTAAATGGTGTCTTTTTCTATAAAAAATTTAATATATTTTATCCATATTTTTTATAAGTAATAGACATATTTTCAGTTGATTTTGAATAACAAAATCAGCTTATGTTTTACTTTGAAAAAAAAATTGGTGGTATTAGCCATGATGTTCTTAAATTGGAGTCAGACGCCTATGATCAGTTATGGAGCTAAGCTCGGTTAATCTTGAGCTATCTTTTAGGATAAGACTTTACTGTTAGGAAGGAGTATATCTAACACATGTGAGAATCTGACAAACATCTTGACAGGAGATCAGCTCGGCATAGGAATCTCCATCTTGACTTTAGTTTCGAATTAATATTTTCAACGTAAGTCTTTAAAATCCTCTAGCTCAGCTACAAAATTTGAAAGATGGGCATAAACATGATGAGACACATCATTAGTGCATCATACGATTTCAAGAAAAAGGTATCAAGTGTAAACTCTCTCTCTCTCTCTCTCTTATTTGACAACTATATTATATAGTAGGATATATAAAGAGGAAGATGCACATCTAATTAAGAGACCAATATTCCTATCACTTAGGATATCAAGTGTAAACTAAATTGAAGAAATGCTATTTTAAATATAATGAGTTCTCAAATCAATAAGGTTGGAAAATAGGACTTATTTATAAAACAATGATTTTATATCAAGATTCAAATTTTCTCTACCTTTCTTTTAGATATTACTTATTCATAACTTTATTCATTTAGTGAATGATATGATATCTTCGGTCTTAAGATATCAATTTGATTAAAATTGGATATATTAAAATAAAATATTTTCTTAAACAACTTCTTAAATACTAATTCACTCCTCTTAGCTGTTTACTTTGGACTTTGACAAGCTAATTCATTCATTATAACTTACTAGCAAATATACTCATAATGCATGTACGTAATAACTCGACTTTACACCACTAATTAACACTCCTTGAAAATTAAAAATATAGAGGAAGAGTGAAATATGAAAGTTTGATCTGTGGGTTAGAAAGAAGGGTAATTAAATAAAATCTATAGTAAAAGATCCAATATATAACTACATATTACAATCCAATTTTCTTTTAATTGGTAATTTCATATGCTACAGTAGAACTCCCCATTCCCCTAAATTAATATTGAAGAGGAAGGTAAAATTATTTATTTTCCTTTTCGTGGCATAGAATCTTCGAATCAGAAGCGCATGCTCTTTATGTTAGATATGCTTAAGAGTTGTTATGCAGGGGACAAGGATTACTGCGAAAAAGCAAACCAAACTTATAATGCATCTCTTAAAAGTGTTTTGCTTGGTTTAATTGATGACCGACAAGTCAATAAATGTCAAAAATATAGTGTTATTGTATGTAAAATTAACTTTTATAGCTGTATTCCTCACCCAAAAAAATAAAAAAAAAGGAAGATAAAAACTTTTATTGCCATATTTTTTGACCCAAAAATGTATAAAGTTTTATTTAGGGATGAGAATGGAATAAGTCTAAAATAAGTCATAAGATTATAGATTCCATCCGATTACTCTAATAGGGTTTTCAAACCTATCTCGTAACCTTCATAAGTTTTTAACTTTGTTTCTAGATGTCATTCCAATATCCTAATAGGATATTTGTTTCCTAACTTACGGTTTTGTTTATTTTTTCTTTTTATTTAGCTAGAGAATTATTTTTTACTTGAACAAATTATCCCATTTATGTTACCATTTTAGTGAAATCAAGCATTACATTGAATACTAAAGTAATTTCTATTCAAATTTTGTAGAATAATAAACTAATAGGATACTTGATTCTCAATCCGTGAACCTATTTAGTTTTTTTTCTTTTAGCCAAATGACTATTTTTTACTTGAAAAAGTCATCCCATTTGTGTTATTGTTTTAGTAAAACCAAGCATGTATATTGAATGATAAAGTAATTTCTACTCAAAATTTGTAAAATAACAATATACATGATAATAGTATTTACTTTATCTAGAATATTAAACATATGTTATAAATATAATGAATCAATGCCTTGGTTAATACATAAAAAGAAAATATAAAATAAAATAAAGAAAGAAAGAAAGAACAAATGCATACATATATGAAAAGGTGAAAATATTTTATTTGGTATTATATTATTAATTTATTATTTTTATCATATAATGGATTTCCCAATGGAGCTTTAAATCTAAGAACCCGTCTCAAAACCTAAGGGTTTTTTAACTATTTTTCAAAACCCAAACAAATAATACCAATGATATGTAAATTGAGTACTTTATTATGATTCACCCATTAACATTCCTAATTTTACTTGCTACCTTTCACTCTCAATCATTATCTATTGTATAAAGATATACATGAGCATTGAAAGAAAAGCTAAGCCAAACATATCCATCTCCCTTAGTCTAAGAGTTGCAAAAGAAAACACCTATATTATACGACAATATGCAAAAAAGGGAGAATCGAATCTGTCTATCCCCATTAGAAAACTAGTTCGTACCACTTACCTACAAAATCCTTAGGAAAAGAAAACAATAGTTAACTTTCACGTCTCCAAATTCATGTCAATATTCTGTCCTTGACAAATCCTACACAACAATCTACAGATACATGTTGGGAGACTGCAGCATGAAAACCAAAGGAGTAGAAAAAATCTCTACCCATCAGTTACACTTCCATATATCCTGTGGATAAGCACTACAGCTTTATAAAGAATGCTGGTCACACTAAGTCTTATCACTGCAGCTATACTCCCCAAGCGTAGTAAATGCTTTAATTAACACAAATTAAACTAACCTAATTCACTAGAGATTTTGGTGGATTGAACGAAAAAAAAAAATTAGGAATATGCGGATTCAACAATGCAAGTTGAGCCAGACACTAAATCTTGTCGAATTTCAGGAGTTGAGATGCATCCAGGGTCATGTTCTGTTGGTTGCCTTATGTCCACAGTTATAAGTTAATTCGTGTCATAAGTCAGGAGCCTCCTCATAACGCGGTTTGCTGACATTGTATGTTAGCCTCAGCAGGTGGAAGAACTTTTAACCTCATATTCAAGTCATTTAATGCACCGCTGCTTTTGGTTGCTACTTTTCGTCTCCTGAGATTGGTCTTCTTCAAGTTTCCTCCGCAGATTCTTCGGATCTTCATCACTGACAGAGCCATTTGGATTTCGATTCAATTCATAAGCTGCTGCCATCTTCCTCTTACATTCTTTGCTTGCAGAATCATGAGAGACCACTGAAATAAAAGTCAAGTGATGAGAAAGTTTATTCATACAAGATGCTAGTTGACCTTCCGAATCAAGCAAAAGTCACGAGTTTTTGGCATGTTGGAGCTGCTGAGTGCAGAAACAGATGAATCGCACACTGCAAGAAAGCCATGGAAAACCCCAGTTGTTCCGGATTGGAAAACAACAGAAAGCAGAGAAGTGTTTAGGTATGGACTTCCTACTGGTGCGTAAAGCTCTAGTACATTACTATTTGCATGTCCCAAATAACCTAGGACCAAAACCAAATTGAAAGATATAAAGTTAATCGAGCAGACACTTGAGGGCATGCTTCAATCAACCAATAAAGGATGTTGGTCGACTGCCATAACTATAATCAACCAGAATCCTTCTTCAGTCAACTAAACTGGCCATAATTCCACTCTGCTCCATCTTGGCACCAGCCCTTGGACTTAGGTTATGAGCAATAACTCCAACATGGCATCTAAGAGTTGTTTCATTACCGTATAGATATAAAACCATAACTCTCTACTAGCTTAAGTTTTACGATGAGTTGATTGTGATGTCAAACTCATCATTTTTTAAGGATATTATTGAGTACTGCTCAGGATAAAATGGAAAATCAAGGATATATTAAGGTTGAAGAAAAGGTAACAAACTGACCTGGCTTTGGATAATCCTTCCCAATGATGCACTTTGCCTTTTTTTGGACACTCAAAGGAGCTGTCCATGGCTCGTAAATATACTCCTTTGGCATATCTGATAATTATCCACACATACTTATCAATCAACAAAGGAGCTAGCTCAAATAAAAAAGCTTTGATACATTAGATAAGCAATGCATACCCTTCAAGACGGGTAAAAAATGTCGTATGAAGTTGCCATTGGGGTCATATTTCTTGCCAAAACTGATGGGAGAATAGATCCGGTTATACTGGTCCAAAAAGAAGTGAAGTTAGGTAAACATATAGATGATCGTGATTATAAACTGCATGTAGGAAACTCCACAATATGATCACAGGTTTCTGCATTAGAGGATAAATTCTGCAATATCAGAATTTTCAAGTGGTGTAGGCGCGTTATTTTAGAAATTCAGAATGTGGCAATTTTGATAATTTTAAGAGGCATCGCTATGATTTACACAAGCATTTATGGCCAAGTAAAGTCATGCAATAGCTCAAACCACCAAATCTACAAGTCCAGCAACCGTTACTCAAAATATTCTAGGATTAAAGCAAAGGGAAGTCATCAATGTACCTGGTAAAAGAATGAAGAACATGACAGCCACATCCAGTTGGCATTATTTATGGCCCAATCAGAATCAATTAGGAGTCTCTCAAAGACATCTCGTCCTTTTTCCCAATGAATAAACTGTAATTAAGAATTAGCATTCGTTAGAAACAAATATAGAAAAGGGCCTCAGATTGAACTACAACCATGTGAAGCATCAGCATCCATACCAAATCTCCACGAGTCAAAAAACATGCAACGCAATGACGTGCTAGATGGTGCATCCAACCCCACTTCCTGAGCTACAACCAGTATAAAAGCAGTTAGACATATGATGAGCAGTCTGCTGGAGCTAACTGCTATGCTGGAGCTGACTGTTATGTTTTAGATCGCTCTTTCATTTGTCTCTTGGCAAGGTGCAACTTTTGGATTATTAGTCACCATCACTTCTAAGGATCTGAAATTCTTTCTTGTAGAGTGGTTCTTGCGGCTTCCATTTACTATGTTTGGAGAATGAGCAATTCAGCCAGACTTGGAAGAAATAGATTACCTCGTATAGCTTTAGCTAGACAAATCCTAGCCTGTATTGATTTCAATGTCTCTTCTTGAGTTCAGTTTACTTTAGTTTCCTTAAGGTTGATTTGTAAACTCTACCTTTTGTTTTCTCGATTTAAAGTTTTTCTGTAACATTTCTCCTCACCTACTATAAGCGGTTGTACATACTTTCTCGTATATACAATTTCAGATTCACCCAAAAATATCTTCTTTACGCTTCATTAATAGGCTCAAAATTCAACTTTGATCAGTATGAACTGGCACCAAGATGTAGTCTTAGACAAATGAACCTACTTATAATGGCCGGCTCAGTAACAATGGAGATTTTACACGCCATTTGATGGGTTACTTTATACCGGCATTGGAAACACATGGCATTATATCGGGGTAATGTTTCACAGTTTGATAAATCGTCTACTTATACAATGGCATGGCTAGGAGATTCAAGTAGGTGATACCTTTACTCAAATTTAGGGTCTTGATGAAATAATGGCAGGTGAATCAGCAAATAATCATATAGAAGCCAAACCTGGACCATGATAGCATCAATCCAAGGATATCCTGTTCTGCCATCCCTCCAAGCAGCAAGCATTTCATCATCATTGCACCACGGTATCTAGCAACAATTTAACATGTGAAATGTGCCAAGGTGATTGCCTCACAGTACCCTCAAATTAAACTTGAAATAAAACCCTAACATGGATTTTGAGCGTGCATAGAGTTCCATGAGAAATTAAACAACTAACATAAGGTCAATGGGGTTAGTACCTGCTTACATATTTGGTTACCCTTCATCTGATCAAAATTTGGAATGCCAAAAGCTGCAGTGTAGAAAAAATCCCGCCATAACAACTTCATGATTTGGAAACAGAGATCAGTATGCACATCCAGAACTAGAGAATACCATCAAATATAAGACAGTAGACTTACCTGCCCAATGAGAGAAACGGGGGGTGATGTGTGTCTTTTGACGTTCTTATAAACATCCTGAAGACATTGGTAGAAGTACCTGGATGAAAGACAACCAAACTTCAAAGAAACTCAAGTGTCAAAACAACTGTACACTGATGAAATAAAAAAAAAAAAAAGGAAATTCAAGCTAAAGATTAGTTTATCTGATTAAAATTTTCGAGTAACTCACCTTCAGGTAAGGTGATAGAACTGTTGTTGCTGGCTTGTGAAATGCAGAGGGATCACCTTTTGGTTTCTCAAAATTTGCCACCCAATCCTACCGTACACAGAAAAGAAGTATCTCAACGTCATATGAGGAAATAGCGACTGAACAGAAGATGAAATTAAGAGGAATCACTGACTAGATGGAAGAAGACCAATAAACTAAGAGTAATTTGACATTCAGCGCAAAAGCCTACTAATTTCAAAACATCACTCTCAGGGCAATCTGCAATACTAGCTTTAATGATTCCTTTGTCACCAGAAAGTCGAAATGCTGCCACTGCAGATAACCAAAATGATCTCCTAGATGCAGTAACAATCTATTCCTTTGCGTAAATGGCTAAGGAAGTAGATTATAAGGGAAAAATGAGATGGAAACAACACGAAGATGGTTCAACAATGCATGATGGGAACAAAAAGAAAACTTTGTATCAAACGGCATACGGTTCCTGCTATTATATTCAGAAGCCACGGACCGATAACGCTTTGAATTAAATACAAGCAATAATGGTTCACCATAAACATCATTTCTTTCTTGGAAAATGCCAAAAACACGGCATGAAAATTTTTTTCTTTTTTTTTTTAATTTTATACCTAAAGTTTGACATTAGTAAATATCATACTCAATCAAACTTGTCAAATTACTATCTTAGTCATCTTTCCCACTCTTCGATAAATTTTATGTGTAAAATTGAAGAAACACCTCAATTTTAGGTAGTGACTTTGATATTGTTCTTTTCTTTATCTTGTGTCCGAAAAATTATGTAATACTCATAATGTTGCAGAAATTAACGATATTGGAACAAAGCTCACAGGGAAAATAATGTAAGAACAAGAAGAGAACACATCTATACTAAGATAAAAGGTCAAGAATTATCTCAGTTGCCATCCGTAATATTTAATACCTTGTTGCTAAGCGCCTCTTTCAATCTCTTCAATGCTTCCGATTCACCCCCTCTAAAGGGAGTACATTCTTCCTGTAACAAGCTATTAATTAATTTCACGAACAATTCAAAAGATAAGAAACTTTAATTTTCTCCTTTACACTTCAAACCTGTTCGAGATCATTGTAACCAAGTTCCTTGATTGTTGGTACTTCATAAATTTCGCAGTTTGCAGTGTTCCCAATTGCAGGCAAGGAAGATAGACCTGTTGAAAGTGGAGTTGATTCCCACACGGGTTTCCCAGCCAGCTTTACAAATGACTGGTAATTTAAGGGTGGCTTTCCTCCATTCTTTTCACAATTTCAGACGTTGCAACAAAAAGGGAAACACTATAACCTCAGCGAAAAGGGAAAAACAAACCAAAACACCCCAAACGAACTTAAGGAACAAATGTGATGCATGACAGTCTATATAAACTTACTTTCTTAATGATCTCTGCTGGTTCGTACAGCGTATGACTCACAGTAGAGAAAATCTCGATTCCGGAAGTGGCTGCAAAGTTCTGCACAGAGAAGGATGCTCTCTATATTCAATTTTTCATCCTCAAATGAGCAATAAAACATCTATTGTTTATAAGTTATTAAATCAAACATAAGTAAAAAGAAAACACTTCTCACCTTAACTTTCTTGTCCAGAGCCTGATAGTAAGGATCCGTGTCGAACTCAAAACACAGTGTTTTGATATTCCACTGCAACAAGCCGTTGTAACATCCAAAAATACATACGATTATGAGCATAAACCCTCAAACTTCGATGTACTAAAATACGAGGAGTTTTTTACCTCTTTCAAGCAATGAATGATCGTATCGCCTGGCTCGCCCTTCATTACAAGCAAGCGCGATCCGAGCCTCTTCAGGCTCAAATCAAGATCAGCAAGGCTCTCTAGCAAGAACCGGATCCGGTTCAACCCGGCCCGGGAAGAACCGGGAGAGAACGCATTAGGGTCCGGCTCCATGTAATACGGATCAATCACGAAGACCGGGTAAACATGATTCGAAACCTTGGAAGCGTGTTCGAGTGCCGGGTTGTCATGGATCCGAAGACCCTTCCTGAACCAGACAAGAGAACCCGACCCGGATGACGACATTATCGGGTTGCTTGGAGAAGGTAGTTGAAGAAGTCGCATGAGAGGAAGTGGAGTTTCGCGCCTTTTGAGTTTGGGTGGCGATTGGTCTGTTTTTTAATTAGTTAAAGGAGGCAGTTGGTGCTAATGTGTGCGGGAGGGAGGATGTCTTACGTGGCCTTTTATTATTTGGGGAGGGAGTGCGCTAACGGAGCGATGGACACTCAAGGCGTAGGATAGAGTTGTGGGTATATTAGGGGTTTCAAAACTGCCACGTCGCCTACCAACGGTTAGTCCCAGGACTAGGGTTACAGTATCTCAACGATCGATCGAAATGCTAATAAAACTATATTATTATTATTATAATATACTTTAGATAAGATTTTAATATTTTTGTAATTATTACAAAAATTAAATTTGTGTTTTATATATATAAGGTCTTCTAATAATCGGACTATTAGAGATGCAAGTTTTTCTTAATAAGCGTCGAAACAAGTAAATAAGATTAATACTTCATAACATTTTGAGATATTATTTTAGAATATCTAAAAACTTTGATATCTATTGGTTTGTGATTGTAATTAACTGTTTAAGCGTATGCAGTGCTTGTGGTTGAGTGTTGATTTGCTGTAGTAGGAGCTAAGCTCCATGTTATTGTTGTTCCATAAATATTATGTTTGAATTGCTTGAGCTTGATTGATTATCCTAAAAATGAACTAACTTAAAGTTAACTTAACATTTAACTTGATATACATCATAACCCACTAGAGGTAATAGGTAGGATATTTGGGTCAAACATGGACTCTTTTCGATAAGGATAGCTGAAATGGTATTTTCTCCACCCTTAGCCAAACTAAGTGATAGAATAAGAGATTACGATAAAGTTGAGGGACGTGGTTTAAAGGTGATTACGGGAGAAAGGTGTTCTCCATTGCACAAGTTCTGGCTTGATCTCGATTTACGAGTACATTATTACGCCCCGAAGTCATATAGTCGCAACAGTTCCGTCGTATAAACCATTCTATGATGGTAATTGACTTCACAGTACCTACCATAAACATGATTTACACAAGGTGTCGACGACTCCTCACTTTGAAGTAAATAGTCTAATTAAGAGTTGAGTTAAAGTTACGAGTTAAAGTTATAGTAATTAACAAGAACTTTAAGTCAACATATATATAATTACATGTACATTCTACAGAACTTCCTAGGAAATTCTACATTAATGTAAAGTAATTTACATATCAACTATCAGTCTTTCATTCTTAAACTACTAAGAAGACTCTAGCTATACATCAGCTATTAGGTGAATGGATCCTCACATCTCAGGCTTCAAAAGAACTAACCTTTAGATAGTTGTAGGGTGGCATAATACTTGGAATATTAAAAAATCAAGACTTGCGAAAGGATCTATACAGGTATAAGCAATTACAGCTCAATAAGTTAAATTGGAGACTTGTGAATGTATATAAACACAAATAAGATTATCAAGCAATTATTTTCATGCAATGCAACAAACAAGTGTCATCACACAACGTAGTCTAGTCCATTGCAAAATTAGAGAAATTTCACTCGCTTTAATTCGGGTTGAGAAGTTTTCATGTTATGCAACAACTCACAGCCAAACTTAGGTTCGTGCAATTGAGACGCTGCTCCTCCTAAGATTATCCTTCGAATTAATGCCCTCATCCTCACCACGACCTCCTCTCCTGTCATTTAGTTCGGCTAAGGATGAGGAAAAGACCAACTTGCTATCCAACACTATCTTTATTAAAAGTGTAAGTATTTGGTTGGAGAATCCTAATGATTGCCTAAAAGGTTGCAATGTATGACAATTCAGTCGCCCAATCACTTAATTGCAGGTCAGTTCGTTTCCAGATATCCTATAATACAAATACGTCTTTTTAGTATTTATACTTTGATGATATATATTCTAAGTTATAATTTAACTCATTTCTCCATATATACCTATTATTTACTAATGATTCATTCTACCTTATTTCGGGGTTCAGTTTCTAAATTAGATTCCAGTTTTTATTTTACATTGTCTCTAACTATGAGGAATCTTAAATACACTCAAATCCTAATGTGAATTTAATCACAGTAAGCTTAAGTATTCTAATATCATATTAGGTTTTAATTTAGTGTTTTAACTTATTCAGCACATTCTAATCTTAATTGGGGTGCCGAATTTACTCCCGATGTGAAGAAATCTTACATTTTTTATACAATTACCCAAAATTAAATTTTGTTTTAGATTTATTATGTACTGATTTTTATTATTATATTATCCAAATAAACCTAATTTTTAATATTTATTAAATTTCCAATTCTACATATTCTTAATTTCCTACAATTACCATATAATTTCTATATTAATTGCACTTAACACTTCAAAGACTAAGATTATGTTTCCACATAAGAAATTAATATCCTTAAACATCAAATTACCATCTAAATTAGTAATTAATCACCTAATTAACCTAAAATTACTTAATTTTCTCATCATTTTAGGGTTAAAAAATTACTTAAAAATTTAGAAAATTAAATTTAAAAAAATGGCTTCATAGCACTATTCTATATCACTTAAACATTCTATAAAAAAAATTTGAACTCCAAACTACACTACTAAGTATATTTATTTATAGTTCTAATTATACTCGGTTTTACTTAATTTCTTAAGAATCTTATATTTACAGACGTGATTAAACTTAATCACTATTTTTCCCTAAATCTATATACAATAAAACCTTAGAATAATAAATTTCATAATTTTCTAGGCAAAATAAATAATTTTAACAAATTTTACAAAATCGGAGTAGATGTAAGACTCACCCGGTTTGATGGCTTTTGGGCCTCCAACACCGGTTCAGGTGTGTCGGCCGGTTCAGGCAATGGGTTTAGAGTGGGGTAATGGTAGCGGTTTGGTTCTAAGTGGTGGTGGTGTGTGGGTTCGGCCTCTTTACTCCCTTTGCATAGTTTTGGGGTAAATTTCTGAAAACTCTAATTTTTTCTTCAAATTTCGTTGTTCTCAATTTTTCCACACTTCTAACTATCTAAATGAGTTCTGTAATTTTTGTTGTTATTTATAGAGCCTTGTAATAATTATTATGCATTAATTAGACAAGACATTGCACAAATCTCTTAAATTTTGTCTTTTGTGTTACTTGTTTTTTATTGGTTAATTTTTCCTCTTTAATTCCTGACCTGTCATGACCAAATCCAAGTTATTCCCTATTCCTCTGATTTTTTTAATTATTTAATAATTTTATTTAATTATTTAATAAGTTTCTAGCTAATTTTAGGCAATTTAAGTAATTTCACATATTTTTATTTATATGTAAAATACATGTGAGATACAAGTAAACATTCCTAATTATTATTTAGGTCATTCTACGATTTTTAGTATACATATAATCTATCTCTACCAATTTATTAGTTATTAGATTGCACTTTTCACCTTTTCGATAATTAACCGATATTACATTTAAAATTTGAAAGTTTTATAATCTCTTATTTTATTACTTATTTTCTTAAATTCAAGTTTACGGGGTTATTTTTAATAATATTTTTAACTATAGTTTATAATTTAGGTTTGATTGGATTCTTTAACTAATCGCCCTAAACTTTATGTACTAAGTTCGATCTTACGGTTACTTGACTTAACTTTAAGGCTTACATACGTAACGTTAATCTCTTCAACCTAAATTAGAGAGGGCGAAATTTCTTTGATCTCATGACGGACCGGATAACGTTGTGCGATGGCATTTGCTTGTACACGCATTACATCTAATTTACTTGATTGAAAACTCTACTTGTGATGTGCTGATGTATGCTTCTATCTCCACCCTACTTATTAAACAAGTTGTCTTTTATTCCTCTATATTTTGTTTTATAGTTTTCAAATGAATTACAAGTGCCTATCAAATACCAGAATACTAGTAAACTGGGATGGGGAGTGAGATGCAACAAAAAATGGCTAGTTATTGCCCTTAGTATTAACTTTTTATTTTTTAAGAAAAACTACATAAAACTCCTCAAAGAGTTTAGTAGTTTTCAATATTTTGATTTGTATGTGAAATGATAGGTACCTGTAAGATTTATTACTACTTTGTTGTAAGGTCAAATTACAAAATTTATTTTTAACAAATTATTTTAAAGAATTACTTTACAGGTTCATATCAAACAAATATCGAATTAGGCGCTTCAAAGGGGTAAAGTTGAGTAGACCTAGTGTGAACTAGGTCTAGGATAATAGCTATAAAGATAGTTTCTATCTTATGATTGTTCACATGGTAGGACTGTTACGACTTTACCTTTTTGGGGTGTGACAACTTAGCCAAATGGGAAAAGACAAAAAGGGTATTTCCTAAGGAAATAATGTATAAGATACAAAAGAGTAAAAATGAATATTTAAGAAAAACAAACCAATTGTGTAATGGATTCTACACATGATTCTGTATATGTAGCAATGCTGTATTGGTGAGATCGTTGGAAGATGTAGACAAAAGTATGGTTAGCTTGTTTGTCTAAGTAGGGGTGGCTGAATCAATCTAGACTCTTTCTTTCGTCATCTCAACAAGGGTAATGTCGAATAAGTAATTGGTTAGGCGTGAGTGAGAATAAGGATTGGTTATTCTCTCGACCTTTAGCTCCTCGGCACACTATCTACGAGAAATAGGCAGTTATTTGGCTCAATATGCAAAATGGGTCTGCAAGGAGATACTTGGCCTTAGCAGGCATCGATTGGAACCAGAGGATTCATCTTACCAGTCCCATTAATCCTCAAGCTCAACTGTAGGTCAACAGCTTAGTAGCTTGATTCTTATCAAGTTGTAACTCGAGAAGGTGTCTATGAAGCTTAGCAAAGCATGTCTTAAAGTGGAGTCCACCAACTAGTTGATCTTAGAGAAAGGGAAGCAATCATTCAATCAGGCTTTGTTGAGGTTGGTATAATTGACACACATGTGCTACTTCCTAGACTTCTTCTTAATTAGTATGAAATTTGCTAACTAGGTTAGGTATTTCTCCTCTCTCAAGAAGCTAGCCTTCAACAACTTCTGCACTTTTTTCTCAATCGTGACTTACCTAGGGCAAAGTATCTCTTTTTCTACTTAATAGGCTACACGGTAGGGTCAATATTGATGCCATTGGTCATTAGGTTGGGGGAGATCCTAGGCATGTCTAACGTCGATTGGGTGAACTTATCTAAGTTGGCTTATAGGAGGGCAACTATCTTGTCCTCCACCTTAGAAGGCGTATCGATCCTAACCTTGGTAGTCTGGTCGGGAGAAGGGCTAATTTGCACTTCTTGAGGGCTGGTTGCTAGAGTAAAGACTCTATCGACTCTGGTGGCCCTGACATAGATCTCTCAGGAGAGCTTCTAGTTGCATTTGTGTATTCCCACCCCTATCAAGGTTGAGAATTTGGCTTATAAGTAAAAGGAAGATGTGATGACCTTGAACATGTTTAAACTTGCTCTTCTTAAAAGAGTGTTATTGGAGGATGGGTAGTCAATCACAATGAGCTCTATTGGTCGCCGTGCAACTTTATCGTCATTGCTAAGTTTCATGTCAAGGGTGATGATTCCCTTAGCTTGGATAATACTCCCATTGAAACCTATGAGATTATGGTGGTATGGCTTTATGTTGGCGGGCAACTTCTTCCTTATCCTTTCATATGTGTAGAGGAAAAGGATGTCGATGGAGTTGCTGATGTTCACTATAATCTTGAGGACATCAAAGTTTATGATATTCACTCCAATGACTAAGGCATCTTGATGGCCTTGCAAATCTTTGTTTGAGAAAGAAATCAAAGTGTCTAACTTCTATCTTTTCTCCATCACTGCCAACACCTCAAACGGGGTGTTAATTGAGCTATTAGTGCTCAACCGGCTTCCAAGGTACGACCCCTTAACAATTATAATGATAATGCCATTAGGGGTACCGTCTTTGTAGCTGTCACTGTTCTGGTTTGCTTGAGTACCATTGGTCTGCCGTCTTTGAGGTGTCTTATCTTCATTATCATTAGAACAGTTGTTGTTCCTCTACCGAGGCACATATTCACTAAAGAAACCCTATTGAATGGTATATTCGTTTACGTTATTTAGCTAGAAACATTCATCATTGGTGTGATCGTGGTTACCATGGAATTGGTAGCATTTGTTCGAGTTCTGACGGTTAGGGGTCCTCTTCATCTTAAGGGGTTTCTACAGCAGGTTCCTATGCTTTATCTCGGAGTAGACTTGAGTAATGGGTCTATTTAGAGGAGTATGCTGTGTGTAGATGAGAGGGGGGAGTAGGTCTCGCTTAGCCCGATGCTTCTTCTTGCTCAAACCCTCCCCCGCAAATTTGTTCGGCACCCTATTGTTGAGACGATCTTTAATGGACAATCTCTCTTTATCTTATTTTCTGCTCAACTTCTCTTGGTCGGTGTTGCACTTAATGTGAATATTGTCCTCCCGATCCATGTATCTCTAGGCCTTATTCTAGAAATCGGCTAAGGACTTTAGCTCGCTCTTCGTAAGCGATTAGAAGAAATCTCCCGAAAGTTGAATTCCGAGTTGAGTAGTATGTACAGCAACTTACTCATTTAGTTGAGGAATCTTGACCATGGCATTGTTGAATCGGGCCACAAATTTTAGCAGAGTTTCGCCTATACTCTACCTAATCAAATATAAGGATAATGTGTCATTGGACGGGGGCTTGTTAGCCCTGAAGTGGATGCTAAACTTCCGTGCCAACTTGTTAAAGGATTTGATGGAGTTGTTATGCAAGTGGTTAAACTACGTTCGAGCTGCTTTCCTCAGAGTATTTGGGGAATCTTTGTACATTATGGTATTCTCCTGACCAAGGAGGTTCATAAGAGTACAGAAGTAGAGGAGGTAATCATTAGGGTTACCTATGCTGTCGTATTGGTGCAAGGTCGGAAGCTTGCTATTAGGGGGCAATATCTCATCCTAGATACCTCCAGTGAAGGAGGTTTCATTGTTGGCGACTAGCCTGGTGTTGTCAATTGCCTTGCTCTCCTATTGCTTAAAGAGCCTTCTCACAATCCTATAGAGCTCATTAAGGTCGACATCATCAGTTGGATGAGCTTGGCATGCTGTAGAGTGCATTGATGCTTTTTGGGAGTTGGCCACTTGCTCATTTCTTACCAAGGCTCAGTTGCAACTGGCCACAAACCAGGTTGGCTGCTATTGCATCGGGAGATTGAGTTGTTGATCCCTGCCATTTAGTTGCTGTTGATGGTGGTTATTTTGCCCAGTATAGGCATTAAAAGCTTTGGGAAGGTAAGTTTGTGCGCTACGCTTCTTAACTTCTTTGAGATGAGTGTGGAGCAACTTATTCTAAGCAACATATTCCTTTGCTAGGCACTCCTTCAGCATTTCTCTTGAAAGGGGCTGGTTCTCAGTGGGTTGGTTATTCACCAATTAGTGGTTGTTAAGGTTACTAGCACGAGACATGGCGGTCACAAGTAGTATTTAGAGGAGATTGTTTAATGTGTTTAGTGTGTTTAGGTGGGAATTAGGATCAGACTTCCCACAGATGGCATCGAATATCATCTCAAGGATCTTGTTGGCATTGGTTAAAGAGGAATTGGACTTTGTGCAAATGGCAAGGCCAACAAAAGAGAGCGCAGTGAGAGAACGTCAGGAGGATTGTTTGACGTAACCGCTCCAATACTTAAGTTAGTTACAAGTATTTGGAAAGTAACAGAGCTTGAGTGCAATTAACAGGTTTTAGTACATAAATTATTAAGTAATTTATTGTTAAGCAATGATTTTGTATTTATAGAGGAGTAATGTCAATAGTTGGAGAGCAGTTAGCGAATAAAGCCATACTCATAAGTGTTGGAGAGTAGAATCATAGTGTCTAACGTGCTTCGAATATGTATTTAGTAGTAGCTTAACTTGATCTCCTAATCTTGTTTAAAGTCTTCTAGCCGTTAGAGGTTTCTTTTAGTCGGTTAGGCTATGTTTTAAGCTTAAATCAATGATGGCTAATCATAAGTTGTGAGTCATATTAGGTCGGAACGGGCTTAAAAAACTTATGTTCAAAAGACCTTATATACTATTAATATTAGATTTAAAATAATTATAAATCTATATTATTAATATCTTAATTACAACAATCTTTTTAAAGTAAATATATTGTTTCATAAATATGTATATAATTTAAACTGCACATAACAAGTTATAATTTTTTTTAAAGGAAAAAAAAAAGTCCAATCGTTTTGGTAAGTCAAAGAAAGGAAACGTGGCAACCCTCCACTGGAGAATCCCTAACGAATTTTCCAAATCGGCAAATTCTTGGGGAAGTCGCGTGACACGTGTCAGGTCAATGCTTCACCGGCTCACCCTCTCAGCAGGCGCCGCTGCCACTACCACTTCTCCTTCTTCTCCACCATTTTAGAGAGATAAAAGTGGAAAAGTCTCCAAATCCATTCTCCTTCTAGAAAGAGAAACAGAGGCTTTAATTAAACACCAAATTCCATACCACTACACTTCGAACATTCATTCTGTTAATTGTCCCATAATGTTGAGAAGACTCATCACTTCGCGTCTCAAAACCATAGCAACCGCCGCCGCCGCCGCTTCAACTTCGGGCAGATCCGCCGCTTTCTCCTCCTCCAGGTCTCGATCTCTCATTTCTCCGGCTCCGCTCTCTTCTCTTCTTACTCGCCGCTTCAGTGGTACTCTCTCCTTCCCGATCCTTCTCTCTCTCTCTCTCTCTCTCGTCTTTTCCCGTACGCACTTGTAGCATTTATTGACTTTTTAATGTTGGTAATTTCTGTCCGTGATGCGTACATATGATTCCGGATTCACTCGGATGTGTCCGTAACGATGAACACTAGGCTTAGCTTGTTAATTGAATCTATGTTTTCGCGCAAACTGTATCGACTTATGATGGTAATTCTCGTTTATGTCATGTGCATTTTGTTCCAGACATATGTAAATATATTTTTGATGGTAACCGGTTGGTTTTATAGCTTTTTGATTGCTTTTTATTTGAACTGTGTATTTATGTAGTAACTATTGTTCGTAATATTCTGAATTCATTGGAACGTGTTCATAATGTATATTCTTAGGATTCTTGTGATTAAACATACATCGCGTTTTCAGAGTTGTGTCAGTCTATGCTAGTTTCTTGCTCATGATATGTGCATTTTATTTTGGATTATATGTTTGAGATATCGCTAATTGCTTGGGTTTTATAGCTGCATAATCAAATTGACAATGCATGAAATTTCATTTTAAAAATTTGACGATGCATTTTCATTTGATACTTTTTTTCAACTAGTTTTCATTAGTCTTCTACATTTATATTGAACGTATATAAACTATGCTGCTGGAATAATAATAATAATAATAGCACTCAGCCTTATTGCCATTAAGGTCGGGTGTATGGAGCCCTTGCAGTCTATCACCAAATTGCAATTCCCCAATTTGTAAATATGTTTCTAAATGTTTCCATGGCTAAAGATGTGGTTGATTCAATCTAAAGACATAACATGAGAGGGCCATGGATACAGAATGACTTCTCTCTCCTTTTTCCTTTTTCCATGATCTGGATATGTAGGATTGATTTGGATAGTTGTGGTCTTGTGTAGTTGAAACTTCAGTGAAGAAGGCGGTTGAGGATGTGATGCCTATTGCCACTGGACATGAGCGAGAAGAGATTCAAGCTGAGCTTGAGGTGAATTTTGTTTTCTGTTGATTATATTCAGTGCATATGAATGCTAGAGATAGAATTTAAAATTAGTCATGGTTGATACATTGGTGATTCCATGGGATGTATTAAATGGCTGAATCTTTTGCAGGGAAGAGAAGTTGTTGACACAGACAATTTTGTGGGTCCTTTTGGTACAAAGGTCAATTCATTATTATTATTTTTTCTTTTGCTGTCTACTAACTATTGAGTTTTCCCTTTTGGCTAATGTATCATCTATTAAGTTGAACGTAGTTCACATGGTTCACTTTTATCACCTTAATGTGAGTTTCAATGGCTGAAATTCAAATTATTCATCTTCATAACTGTAAGAAAATTTCATTGATTCTATATATATGCATTATTCCATGCTCGACAGTATTGGGACATCTTTAATTCTACATGACAACACTGAATGTCATGGTTAAACCCCATGGTATTATGAAGGACATTTCATGATTGTCTTTTCTCATTGTGAAGTCGAGGTGATGATAAAGCTTGTCTTTTTTTTTTTTTCTTTTTTTCCTTCTTTGTGAATGAGCTTCAGGTTGAACCTATATAATGACCAAAACGATCATTGATACAACACCAATAACCCTTTGATATAACATGTATATAAGAGAAGGGATGAAGGGGGTTCTACTTTGGGTGTCACTTAGGGGTTGTGGGGTTTATTTTCAGCACATGGGTGACTGTAAAACATTAAGTCCACATGTTCTGCATATAAATTTTTAAGTGAGTTGCTGTTGGGAGTTAGAAATTTTCTAGAAGTCTTCTGAAGTTAGTTGGAGGGAAAGGAACTATAAATGATAATAATAATGCAGTCGGTTGGGAGGATTCATGCTTTGCTATTAAAAACCAACTGGTTGTTTGTGTAGTTGAGTGCTGAAGTAATCTCTTTGTTCCAATCTGAGTTGTAATCTCTAGCTAAACCTAGTTTTTGCTTGATTTCATTTGCATTTACATTTCTGAGCCCAAACCACTATAAATCATGGATTAGACCATTTAGAGGATATGATGTCTGTTCGAAAATTATCCAGGAAAGTGGTGTGGAAGGAGTAGCAAAGCACTCCCATGTATAGTAATCAAACATAACACATATGTATTGATACCTCTTGGAACTTGTGGGTTGCATATAAAAGTTGTGGCACGCTATGTTGAATGGGAAAAGGTCTTTTTGTAGTGACAGAACCAGAAGAGAAAAATACTAGATCTTATAGGCAGCCATTCTGACTAGTTAGGTGCCTTTGTCAGCCAACTAATTAGATTTTCTAGAACCGTATGTATTCTATTCACTGATTCACAGTGTGTACCAAGTAATAAGGATGGAAAATAAGATCTCAAATCCATACTTTATGAGGACATCCTAATTCCTAATGTGCTTGAGAGATGCTTTCTTGACAAAATTGTCCATAGTGCGAAGTGGCTATGAAGTATAGTGTAGCCAATAGTCTACCATGTAAGTGGACAATGTATGAGTTGATTGTGATGTTCTGATTTTCAAAAGGGTTCTGTGAGCATAGCCAATGGCATGGACACCTATTTTATCCCATGGCAGTAAACTTACCGTGTTCACATTTGCCAATCCACAAATAGACCTGGAGGTGCCTACAGTCATTAACTAACCTGATGAATCTTGTTTGCTGCATTTAATTAACCTAATGAAACTTGTTTCTTCCAGCTAAATTTCTTACATTTGTGTTGCTATTTTATCACCCTCCCTTCTTGCTCTAGTATTGACTATCCTTTTCTTTACACAGGAAGCACCTGCTGTTGTTAAGGCTTATTATGACAAAAGAATAGTTGGATGTCCTGGTGGAGAAGGAGGTAGAATTCCAATTTCTTCACTCGCTTCACATACTAGATGCCAGTGATGTACATAAAGCTTATAGTATGCATTTACTAATGGAGGTGAAACAATGTCTTTTGATACTCGACTCTGGGGGGTCTAACATACTCTAATTTTCTTCTTGAAGAGGATGAGCATGATGTTGTCTGGTTTTGGCTGGAGAAGGGTAAACCCAAAGAATGCCCAGTGTGCGAACAATACTTCATTGTAAGTGAGGAATTAAATTTGGTCATTTTCTGCACTTGTTATCTTTCTTAATGACTCCATGTGACATGCAGTGGAAATAACATGAATCATGTAGATTGGTTTTCTTTTTGTGTATCCCATTTTGATTGGTATGATGAGATCTATATAAACATATGGAAGTCTCAGGGTGAGGAAGCAAGTCTTCATTGGCCTACATGGTTTTAATATACAACAGCCTTCATATAGCTTTAAGAAAAAAAAGAAATTCGATATCATGTTTATAATTTGGCATTTGAATGCATTCTCCTTCACAAGTTCATAAATCTACATGTAGAATATTTTTAATAACATCATCCCTTATGCTTTGACCATACAAGGGCTCTACCATTTTACTCAAATAGATATATCTTAATAGAATCCATTAGGTGTTCACTTGTAGAAAATTCATCTTAACCTTTTCATTTCCACTTTTCTATTTTTAGTTTCATAAAATGAAAGTATGTTTACATACTAGTTTAGAATGATATCTTCTGTCTCCATTCTAAAATAAGAACCTCATGTAGCTAATATCTAAATTAGTTAAAATGGAAAAGGTTGGAAAATTATCTTCAGTGGTTTTGTGAACTGAGCTAAAGTTTTTATTACAAAAAATCCATCTTGTTAGGGAACTGTTTTCCGTTAAAGTTGACAACCTTATTTTCCAATGAGGCTGTCTTTTCTTTGAGAATTTTCCCATTAAATGAAAATTCTTCTACAAGTAAAATGCTCTTTGTTTCTTGGTTTCAATATTTTGGTCTATAGTTTTGTCCTTGAATATATTATCTATATTATTAAAGCTTTTAAAGGTTTAAGTAATTGTTATAGCTGAAATTACTATTTAGATCAATATCAAATATTATTTAATAGAAAAACTAATACTAAAATAATATTATAAAATTATATCATAACTAAAATTATTTTTTTTTATAATCTCTACATCTAATTTCTTTCTTCTACTCTTTAAAACTATACTCCATCTTTTTCTCTTTCCTTTTTTCTCTTGCTCACTTTCTTATTCCTTCCTTTCACAATTTCTAATAAAACCACTTTTTTAATAATTTCCATAATTTTTTCATTTTTTTGATTTTTGGAAAGAAGTCCTTATAAATTATATAGATACATTAGAAGTGAAATTTATAATGGTAAATATAAAATGTTTTATTATAAGTTTGAAAAAATGTATATTTTTTTAGATGCAAAAAAAAAAAAACTAATTTTTGCACACGTTGTACAGGTGTGCCGATAGCTAGTATATTCAAAAATATGTAACTTATTTGAAAGAAATAAAATCTTTACCCAAAAAAAAAAATAAAAAAGAAGAAGAAGAAAAAAGAAAAGAAGAATCTAAAAGAGGTTTGCTTAAAAAAATAATTCATCCATGAGCCAAGTATATTTGGGGAAGAAAGTCCACTTCAAGTATTGTTTTTCAGTTCTGAAGAAGTTTTTCCTTGTGAAATTTTATTCTCAGTTTTTTATTCTTCCTGCAAGCTTGGAAACTCCATGTGGGTGTTGAATATGAAAAATTATGCAAATTAATCTTTATTTAAACTAATACAAAGTGTTCTTACCCAAAAATAATTACTTTAGTGTTAGTGGAATGTCTAAATTATTAAACAATGGATAGAGAAGGCCAACTTTTCATTGACACGATAAATGAATGAGAGGTTTTTGTGTGGGAGTTATTTTGAAGCACTACAAATTATTAGGATAGTCAGTACAGCCTGCATTTGTTAATTGTTTTCCAATTAGATTCACTGATAACAGAGAATTCTCCTCCCCACCACCACCCCACCCCCCTCTCTTGGTGTGTGTGTGAATTGGGAATTGGTTATAAGTTCTCCATATATCAACTTAACAGTTTTTTTCTTTTTAATTTGTTGTACTATCAAACGGTTGATTTATTGGAACAATTCAGAAGCCCCTAAAACGACTTGCCAATGATTGAATGACAAGTTTCTTGAGCTCGTAAGAATTAAAAAGTGGAGATAACTTTTGAAGATTCATCTTCATTAAACTAGACATTCTTCTATCAATGTAATTACTGTTTCTTTTTTGGTAATATTATGCTCATTTGGTAAATTTTTAAGCGTGAAAAGTAGTTTTTCTTCCTTGTTACTTTTGTTTTGTTATGTTTGTGATCTCTCGAATTATACTAAGATCATTTTGTTCTCTGTTTCTAGAGAACGTGCACCTGTATAAGATGAAATTAACTACTACTGTCTAAGTAGCTATCAGTAGCCATAACCTCTTGCTATTGAAGAAATTGTTCTCATTTCGGTTCTTTACTTTGGTAGCTGAATGTTGTGGGACCCGGGGGATCCCCATATGGACACGAGGATGAGGAGGATCATCATCACTGATTCAGCTCTCGGCTTCTTTTTCTTTTTGTTGTTGAAATAAAACTTTGGCAAGATTGAGAAGAACTCTTCTTCTTTGTATACGATCCGGGGCTTAAGATGTGAAAAAGCTCTGATCTCTGTTTTTTTTTTTTTTTTTTTTTTTTTATCCCTTTGGTTATAGAGTTCTTAAGGCCGTTGCTTGGCAACATTTTGGTCTCGATCTTTTTCTACTGAGGAATTTTAAGACCCATGGCGGTCACAAATTAGAACCTTTTTTTTCTAGGTTTTACATAAATTGCCAAATAACTGATGGCAACGTATTCATTCTTTTATGGAACTTGGAGGGTTCTGTGACATGGAACATTTTTTGCTTAGCTAATATATACCTTCTCATTGTTTTGCATATGTGACGTTTTTATGCTGACACCTGTCCGATGATGTGGGCATTGTGAGATGCCTGGGGTTGAAAATTGTCAAATACAGCAGGAGCATCATGACTCAAAGTGGTAACGTCGCTAAAGCAATGTAGAAAAAACATGGTTATGGGCCAAAAGGCAAAGGCAAAAGAAAGAATCTTGAAAATGTATGTGTGGGAGAGTGAGAGGCATCAAGCTGTTGTGGATGGTTGCATTTGTGACAACTTCAGTGCAGGAGAGGCAATAAGCTTAGAATCGTCCTCTCAAAGCTATCGGTCTCTTATGAACGGATAGCAAGAAAATGGTACCGTGCTTTGTTCTTTTGCTCCCCAAAGAAACACCAGTCGTTCGTGTCCTTTTCCTGGTTCCACCGTTATGCACACAAATGATGCAATGTAGGTGTCTGTAACATGTATATGGTATTCTTTTTTTCACGAAAGTTCGTAGAAACGTGTGCTCAATGATAACTATTTGATGTGGCCCGAGATTACCGTTCTTCAGTGACTTTATGTCCATGTCCGCTGGGGACCCGAAGTAAACATAAATCGGGAAAACCATAGAGAAGTATACATACTGCCCCTTTTTTCTTTTTCTTTTTTTTTTAATCTTTTATTTTTTATTTTTAAGTTAGTTGTTTCAGACGTTTCAAGGTTTTTGGCATGGGCTTTCGCCCTTTTGGCCCTTTCCAACCTGTCTGTGAAAGCAAAATGTAGAGACGCATAATGTAATTTTTGCAAAAGAAAAAGCAGAATAAAGGACCATTGATTAAGTTATATATCATTGAAGGGATGCAATGAGGACCACAAAATATAAATATAAAAGCTTTGTAAGATATGGCAATATCACGGTTTATACCTTAATTTTGTTATTTTTTACCATTATGCACTTAAAATTTTGACTTATTTAATTATATATCGAATTAAAGATTTAATTGTTATAATTTACACCTCACACTTCAATTAGTTCCTATTAATTTAGTTAATATGATCAATCCATAAGGTAACTACTCACGACCTTAGAAGGTTCACATAATCCCCTTAAGACCATAGGTGGGTAGCAACTTATTGTTTTGTAGATAGTGATTGGTGGTTAGTGGCTAATTATTGGAAGTTGTGTGACCCCCTTAAGGTATTGAGAGACCATTCCATTGACTAATTGTATTGATTAAATTAATGATTTGAATTTGAGTTAATTGAAATATAAATTATGATAAGTAAATCTTTAATTAAATATATAATTAAATAAATTAAAACTTTAAAAGTATAATTATAAAAAACGATAAAGTTAAGGTCTAAATTGTGATATTGACACCATATTAATTTCTATGCTCGTGCTAATTAGTGTCCTTGGACACTTATCAAAAGGTTTAAATACTAAACTCTTCATAATTTCTTATATGAGAAGATTTTTTATTTGATTTTTTAACAAATCAACATTTTCTTATATATTTTGCGGCTCTTAAATTGATCTGGAAAAATTGGGGACGTAGATTAGAAGTTTTCGGTTGTTTAAACGAACGTCAGAAAAACTAAAATTGTTAAATAACTTGGAAAGAATAATAAAGAAAAGAATAGATTCGAAGGCTCCTGTCATAACCACCTCTATCACGAGAAGGAACAAAATCAGCCTTTTTTCTATCTATCATACGAGAAAAGACAACTGCGATTGAAAGAAATTCCCTCTCTAGACGAGTCGGATTTCATGTAGATCCCTCTGATTTCTGAGACCACCACATGAACGAAAACTTACTGCATAATCTACTGCAATATTCCAATTATAGTTTCGTCTGTTAATATTTCTGTACGGTACTTATCTACTTGGCTTTCTATTTCACGGCTAGTTTTTAAGGTGGCACTGGATTTCTATTTTTATATTTTTAAAAATTTAATTTAATGTTGGTTTTATTGTTATATAATTTTAAATTCGAAATTGAATAATAATTTTAAAAGATAATGATTACTTAAAGCTCAATCGATTTTAATAATATATATATATGTTCCTTATTATCATTTCAAGAATATAGAGAAATTGTAAATAATCTTTTTGAACTTCAATATAGGGGTGTATATAGTTTTTAAATTTTTAAATGTTACAAACGATCATTTTAAATTATAATAAAATGGAAATATAAATGATACTTGTTTTTTTGGTTTAAAAAAATCACTAAAATGTAGGGTGTTGTTTATAACTTTTAGGATTCTTACCAATTTATTAAAGTTTAGTGGAGTTATTTGTAATATTTGAAAGTTTAAAGGATAAAATTGTAACTAAATTAAAGTTTAGGTTATTTGCCTTTTCCATATGAGAATTTTATATGGTGCTTATCTTCCTATTTTTTAAGGTGGGCGTGGATTTAAAGGCTGTCATAAGAACTTCTTAATTTTCTGAATAAACTAATCTACATGTTCCATATTCCATTCACATATTAATAACAAATCAAAAGTTAGGTGCAAAGTTTATACGCCCTAGTATAAGTTCCTATTAAATATTCGTTATAAGGAAAATTACTAATATATACTGGCTTCTACTTGCTTCATGGGTGTTTAATTTTGTTATTTTTCAAATTGAGCATCTAGGTCATTAAATTTTCAATAGTCACAGTAGAAAAACCACATACTTTTAGACCCACTACCATTTATAAAATAAAGAAAAGGAAAAATTACTAACAGTAAAAAGATTACATAATATCTCCAAATTTCATATTTTAATTTTTAAATATTTTGTAATAATTAATTTTATTTTTTTAAAATTTTTTTAGATGATATCAATGTCAAAATTGTCATAAAGGATCTAAAAGTACACTTTTAAAACACATGAGTATAGCTAAGGTTTCTGTAGTCAAACAGCAACGCTAAATGTAATAGCATTTGGTGAAAAAAGAAAATATATAAACGAGTAAATGGGTATAAACGGTCGATATTAGAGGCTAAATGTTCATAAAATAAAAGGATATATACATAATGTATCTTCCTTTATATCTAACTATATACGTGGTATAGTAGTAGTAATAATAATAATAATAATAATAATAATAATAATAGAGATAAGATTCGAAGAATGGGCACATAAAACTTTATTTCAGTGGGCACTTATCATTACCTAAAAGGAAATTCTTTTCCTGAAACTATTAAGGCTTCATATGAACGGCTTGCCATTTTTATTTTGGATTCTATTATCTTGGCTCTGGTGCGGTCTGCACAGCTTATGCTCGTGTCCACCACAACTGGATTTTACACGTATTCTTTACGTGGAATTGTCATATGGGATTCTTTTGAGATTGAGGGATTAGAAAACCACCTTTGCGCTAACACAACCATACTCGCATCTCAAAATGAAAATTCTACTTATTGTACGTTTAGAAGGCTGAATTGGTTTCATTAGAATATTCGATTAAAATAATTGTTAATTTAGCTTTAACTTATTGGGTTAGATGATAGGGATTATGGAACCTCTTTTGTCGGAATTAAGGTTGCAAACAAGTTGAAACGTTTACAAACTACTTAAACTTCATTTATAAACAAGTTAAGGTCATTTTCAAAATAAAATTTGTCTATCCATACTAGCCGAACTTGATCTCTTATTTAGACGCAAGCTAGCTTATGTAAATTGTTAATGAGAAGACTCATGAGTTATATATATATATATATATAAATATCAAAACATAATATTCATGTAATATATATACATATATGATATATTATGTGACATGATATATATTATATAAATATATAAAATATACTTAATCTAGTTTCTATTCATTATTTATTCATCCATTCATTTATACATTTAGTCATTTTTGTATGTCCAAACTTGATCTCTTGTTTACATTTCCAAACTGGCTCACTTATATTGTTAATGAACAGGCTCATAGATTATATACATATATAAAACTCAAAACATAATACTCATATAATATATATTATATAATGTTAAATGAATCATATTAATTGAATATGAAAATACACATAATCTAAGTTCTTTTCATTATTTATTAATTCATTTTGTATATTTAGCTTATTAAGATTTGTTTATCTCATATCAATAAGATTACTAACGAGTTGAGCTACTTACAAGCTACTTGACTCGGATTAAATAAACAAGCTGAAGCTTAAACTTAATATAAAGCTCATTTATCTAAACAATTTGAGCTTGACCTTGAACTTATAATTTTTAGGTTAACTAAAAATCTTTTTGGTTTTAGCTCAATAATTTTTTTTTTAACAAGTCTAGATTAAGTCTTTAAAAACATGGCTTGAGTTTTACTCTCCTACATGGAATGACTAAGGGGAATTTTAGTTTGATGGGCTTAAAACAAATATCATGGGACCGCCTTGCCTTGTTAATATCTTAGTTTTTTTTATGAAGAGTGTTATTTGTTTAATGTGTGCTTTTAAGTGTGGATAAGAAAAGTAAGTTAAGCGAATTTCGGAGAATCGAATTAGAAGAACCAGTATTTACCAATTGAATATATGTAAATAATATACTTAGACAAGAGATAAAATCAAAATTTCTTTAATTGTTAGCAAATAAATTCTCCATCTTGATAAAATGGTTAAAGATATTGAAAGAATGTTTTACGAATAATATATGAAAACGTGTTTCGACTTGTGATGGCATTTTGGTTTTGAGGATTTTCTCTCTTATAAAGAATCACTATACTTGATCCTAAAAGTTTAAAACGAATTTCCAGCAATTGAGCTAATAATACTAGTCGAGGAATGATGACAGAACACAGCCTCTTTACATCTAGGCTCGTAGTCTCTCACTCTATCTCTCTTTACTTTATCGTTACTTATTGTTATTGCTGGTTTTATTCACTCAACTTTTGTGTATCCAAGCAAACTAAAAGGATTTCGGCGTTTAACTTTGATATATTTAAAGTGCTTCTATCGATGAATATTAAAAGTTTTTTAATTCCTAAATTTGGAATTAACCTTTAATGCAATCTGTAATCTCTTTCATGCAAGCTCATGTACTTAATATAGAACATCATATTCTGTCCATGACAACCTATCATGATAACTCTTGAATGAGTAAATTTCGTCTCATTCTTTGATCATCAAGGAGAAACAGTGGATGTTATAAAACTCAAAAAGTCTATAAATATTCAGTTATCTCCTCATTTGACAAACTTGAGAGTAGAGAAACAATATTCTATTTCAAGAGCTATGTTCTTAGAGACGAAACAATTGCTCAAACACAGAATAAGCATACTTGCTTAAGATTTGCAAGGTTGAGTCCATAGGCTCCCTCGTTTGTCTTTGAATAAATGCAATATATTAGAGCAACCAAAAAGTAATTATAATCAAGGAGTAAAAAAAATTTTGTTGAAATATGGAATATTAGAATTATTGCTACCAACAATTCCAAGATTCTACTTGTAATGGAATCATTTTATTGAAAATCCATTGGGCAAAAGCAAGTCAATAGAAATTCACCATCTAACGAGAACTATTATGATAAGTTGGCCTTTGTCCTAGTTTAATATCATGGATTGGCTTCTTGGGCTAGTGGAAGGTTGAAGAAGCTAACTTGACTTATCTTGATTACTTTGCACGTGGAGAGAAGCCTTTCAATAGGCCTATGTTTCTAATTAGCTTATTAGGTTTGTTTTATAAGCCTTAGGCTTACATAAAGAAGTTTAGTGTAATTTCATAATTATTATAAAGACACGAGTTTGGCTAAGCTAATTTGCAGTCTTAAGCCTATGGATTTATGAAGGATTAAGAAGGTTTAATCTCACCCCTCAATTGCTAGAAGTGATCCATTAACTCTCATTAAAGGCCTATGCTATTTGTATATCTAAGAATCATCCAACGGCTGAGATTGAATACCAACATATATAAATAAAAGCCTCTCCTTCTCATTTGCAACATTCGAAATAGTGGCAATCTTTTGAAAAATATCGACACTCCATTGAAAAAATACAAAAAGGATGAAAGTATCCAATTAATTGAGAACAAGTGAAGAACGATGAAGAATATTCAATTCGATATACTGTCACATGTGTGGTTTAATAAATTGATTTTACCTGTTCCTTTTCTCTTAAGACCTGAAGTACCAAAGCCTTAGGTAAAAATGATTTTACCTGTTCCTTTTCTCTTACCTCTCTCTAGTAGCATCCTTGTACATGTGATCATCTTCAATGTTCTTTGTGTCAACTATGTGTATTGCACATGGGTGATCGTTCACAATAACCCTAGCATACATCTTTTTTTTTGAAAATGCAATCTAAATTGATACTCCTCTTTGTCATTAGAATATAAAAGGTTATGCACACATGTTAATAGACTTAAATAAAAAAGATAGTTGATTTTACTCATGAAAGTGTCAAGTCTTCTTCTTCTTGCATTTAAAATACTAGGTAAAAAGACCATTTTCATATGTATGTGTGTTTTGGGATTTGAAGATTTAGGAGTTTAGATTTTTTTTTTTTTTTTAAATTTACGGGCAAATGATTACGGTTTCATTTTTCTCTCCTTGTTGAGTGCATATGCTAGCTTTCTTTTTTGCCTGGATTGACTTGATGCTAGATCCATCAAAGAATGGATCTTTAAAGAGATCCTATAGAGCTCGAATAGACACTTATGTATACTACTTCATGCAAACAACGATTTTTAGCTAGACACAATTTTGGGAAAAATCCTATTGCACTCAAAATTACGCGCGCTAGTGTAGGATAAAGGAATGCTTTCCCCAACTAAATAAGAAAAAGCTTCACGAAGTCCAATCCGATAATCTATGCTACTATCGCTAAGTGTTTTTGTTGATTTCTAAGAAGGGATTAAAAGGAAGAAAGAGAAAAGCCAATCTCAACAAAGTGAAAAAAATAAAAAGAAAAGAAAAGAAAAAGCTCGAGAGAGAGCATGTTATTATCATACAGAATTGTGTTTAATAAATCTTGAGGAAATTATAAATAATCTTCTTAAACTTTCATTAAGGTGTGGATTGATTCGTTAAACTTTCAAAACGTGGTTTTTGACTTCTTAAACTTTGATAAATTGATAAAGTAAAGGATATTTCTTTTTTCAATTAAAAAAAATCATTATGGTCAAAGTTTAGAAGGTCTTAAAGCATATTTTAATAAATTTATACGGTGTTTACAAGCTAAAATCAATGTTTGATGAGTTATTTTGAACTAATAAGGATTATTTATTAATTTATTAAAATTTAAATATTAAAAACTATACTTTAAAAATATAAGGTGTCAATCTATATTTAAATTAAAATTTAAAGGGATTATTTATATTTTCTCCGTAGATCTTTGTACCTTAATAAGTATCAAAGGCAACCATGTTATTCTACCAGCTATTTCTCTAACTATCTTCTTTTTCGATATTGCAATTAACGCCCTAGAATTGACACTTTCGACTTAAATCGTCATGGATAGAATTGTATTTGTCGTCCGTTAGTCGATTATTTTATAAAATCCTTGGCCTTTTTTCCTATTGGGGTCCAAGCAACGTTCTTTCATGCTTTTAAGGATGTGCATTGTTGACAATCTTAACAATCTATGCACGTTGCTCGCTAGCACGAGAATCCCTTAGAAATCTATGTACGTTGCTAGCTCGCTAGCATGTGAATCCCATTACCCAAGTCTATCCATTTACGCTTTTTCATACTATTCATTGTCTTCATCATTGCCCTTAATGTCTCATCAACGCCCTAAATTAACACCAACCTTTAAATGCTACGATTAGGTTGTTATTTTTTTTTTTTTTTTGTTTTTCTCTCTAACCATTATATTACAATCAGTGTTATTAAACTAGATTGACTCTTATAATTCAATCTGATTTGATTTGATCTAATTATAAAATCGATTCGATTTGATTCTTATTCAATCTTGATTAAACCGTTGTTAAACTCAATTCTACTCCTTTAATCTTTGACCTCTCATTTAATTGCGTTAACTACTCAAGTCGGATCTGATAATATTAATTAGAACTTTAAGATAGAGGAAGCTAAACTTGATTTATTTAATTAAGAGACTAGTATTCATACCATTAGAATATCACATGCTTTAGTTTTTAGAGTGCTATGTTTATGTATTTTAATATAGAATCATTAAATAAAAGTAAAGAAATTATTGTTTTTTTATATTTTAGGAAATCCTCTCTATGTCCTTTTTTTCTTTTGGGCTAGATACCCTATTATTTTGTTTAAAGACTAAAATACCATATAATTATATTCTGAACGGAACATGCCATAGATGCTGATTTCATCTATCGAATCTCAGGCCAATTGATGTATAAAGTAAAATATGCAATAATTTTAATTCTAAATGAAAGCAAATTGGACATACCTAATTATATTAATGGGCGAATAGATGAATTCAAAATTATCTCATTCTAAATGAAAGCAAATTTATTTTCTAGCAACTAATAACCAAGTTAAATCTTTGCTAGTAGTCTGAATATCCTGATTGAAAACATAAACTTCGAGGATTACAATTCGAAGAAAACGTAAATAATCTCCCTAAACATTGATCATGGTGTGGATATATTCAAAGATTAGCAACCCAGAGATTGTAGATAAACTTTACTAAAGACCCCCCCAAAGTTATCAAAGTTCACTTTAGTATTTCCTAAACTTTGATTACAGTACTTCTTTTTTTTTCTTTTTGAATTGAAAAAATAAATGTATTTTATGTTGTCAATTTTTCAAAATTAAGGGGGATTATTTCTAGCATTTGAAAGTTCATATGGTATATTTATGCTTTTTCTTTTGTATTTCAAAGGGAAATAATCATTGTTTTTGTTAATTTAACTAAAATTTCGAAATTAAATTCTAGAATTAATGAACTTGAGTTCAAGGGAGGATAATGATATTTTAGTTTTGCATGTCTACTCTACTTTGGCATATGCTGCCAACTTGTTGCAATATCAATTCCAAATATGTATCTATTCCTTTGCTTTTTCCCTATAGCCTTTATCAATACAAGTAGTACATTTTCATGTATCAACCACATTGGAAAATATAAAATTTTATTTCTCCATCAACAAAGTAGTGCTAGCAGCATATGTTTGTCTTTCTGTAAATTAGTGATTAAGGTAATCGTTTAACTATTTTATATTACAACATTGGTTATTCCTCTTTGATTGCGGACAAATGATAAAAGAAGTTGACAATTAGAAAGTTGATTTGACTTTTTTTCCCAAAAAGGAGGGATAGATTCCCCACCATGGATTGACCTAGTAGCATCATGATTCTCCTCGTTGTCACACTAACCCCATATACTTAGGTCATCTTAACATGATGGTGTGCGGTGATTTAATTATTAATTTAATCAAAACTCAAAAGTGATAAGTTCCTACAGTAACGTTGGTATAAATGTATTATTGTAATAATAATTAATCTAAACCATTAATTTGTTAAAACGTAATTTATACAATTCATTCTATTAAAATAGGTTAACTTGTTACCTAGATAATAGATTAAGGATTTTTATAAATAATTAATTAAATGGAAAAAGGGGGAAGAAGAAGGTAACTTACTAATTTTCTATAATATGTTACTTTGGAGCAAGCTATTATATTGCTAGCGTTATGATAAAAAAATCCTAAATTTAATACCCTTAAATATTATATAACACAATTTTAGTCATTCACATATTTTTTGATATAATAGTCTCAAGTTTATCAAAACTTCAAAATTAAGCGTATTTAAATTAAATCAATGTTAGAATGGGTAATCTCTTAAGAAGTTTCTGTAAGAAGGAATAATACCATGCAATGTTTCATGTTAAAGGCGATAATATTTTAGTAATGGGAGTTTCAATCGAGTCATTACATCAGAACTCCTTATATTTTTAAAATTAATTTGATTAATTAAATTTAATTTAAAGTTCAGGTTAATTATATTTAATCAATTCAATTTGATGAAGTCATGTATATTTATGTTGAAGATCAATTGAAGTTACTTTATATCAAACAAGTATTTGTTATAGTTTTTTTCTTTATGATGTTAAAAGTGCTAGCATGATGACATTTGATAAAATAAAAATCCGCTTTAAAAGAAATTAATATGTAGAATAAGGGTTAAAAAATTTGAATAATTCAGTTAGCATATGGATTTGGTGTTGCCGAGCCACATTAGCGTTTTCCATGGACGTGAATGAAAACCCTCATGGAGTAAATGTGAAGCTGGAGGACTTTATTTGAAGCATGGAAGATTAAATTAAATTTCGAAAGAAATATAAGGAAATTTTATACTTATATCTATTCTATATTAACTCATATGTACTTCGAAAAAATCATTGCTTTGATTTATGGGTCTTTTTCCATTTTCAATTGATAATTTTGGTGAGATTGGCCAAGATTGTTATCATCTGTTTGATGTGACCATTACTGTTATTTAGGATGGAACATGTTTAGATCCCCTAATCCTTCTTCATCTCTTGCAATATGTGGGATTGTTATTTAAAAAAAAAAAATTATTAAGAGATCTCAGTTTTATGTAAAACAAAAATGCTAGCAAGTGCTTATAGGTAATGACTTACTCAAGAAATTAACAAATATTAAGTAAAAAAATTTCATGCTTTTTTTTATGTGAGTTACCGTTATTTGATCTGGTTTCATATGATTTAATCATAAAATTTATTCAACTTAATCTTAATCCAATCGTGATTAAACTCGATTTTATTCTTTTAATATTTGATCTTTTCATATGTTCAAATCAACTATTTGAACCGAAACTAATTATTTCTATTAACATAGACTTAATGTATTTTTCAAATTAAAAAATTTAGAAGAATGTATATGATTTCTGAAGTTTGTAGTGAAAGCGGGAAAAATTTACCATATATTTTACCACGTATCAGTATTTTTTATTATTTACCATAAAAGGCTTCAGTAATATCAAATCCACACAAAAACAATTACAAAAATAAAACATTCAATCCTCGTGAAATCTTAACAACCAATGTTGAGTAGTATAAAAAAAATAAGACGAAAAGACCTAAATCCTTTGCAAAATATTGATACAATATTATATGTTACATATTATATATTAATATTAAAAAATTTTCATATATATACATTATATACAAACACATATAGTAATTATAGTAATTATTTTGAAAAAATTAATCATTTTATTATTATAAATATAAAAATTTTATTAATAATTATACACGGACCGGACGTTCTAACCAATGAAACTTTATTTTCTCTAATACTAATCCGTGAGACAAGACATTTGCCAGATTCATGCATAGATCGAAGTGTAGGGATAGGATGCAACGAAGCCGAAATCTGTATCACTGGAAGAACGTGGTACAGTATGTCTGCTGTCCTTAAATATTAAACCACGTGAACCAAAGTGTACGTGGAAGTGGAACCCAACCCAACCCAACTCGGACCAAAAAAAAAAAAATATGTATGCATGAATCTTTTTTAGGTAGGCGTGTAATCTCAAAACGATAAAAACCTATAAAGATATTATGATTTTTCAGAATAGTATACTTACACTCTTCAAAAATTTTAAGCACCATAAAATTTCTCCTTAGATTCAAAATTGAAGAGATCTTTTTGTATAATATATGTACCTATAATTTTTTTTTTTTTTTAAGAATGATTCATTTTTTATTCAAAAAATAATTATGATTAATACATTTAATATAAATGATTTAATATTTTATCGAAGAATGTCTTACCGTGATAGTATTTTTCGGAGGTATATTTGTGTTTTTAATGGGTGGTATTAGTATTACTGCAATTTATCTTGAAATATGTCTCGTTCTTTAACATTTATTAAATTTTCATTAATGATAATAAAGAAAAGGTACGCGAAAACTCTAATGATACAGGGGATGTCACGTGAATGTAAGGAATATTATGATCGTCAGTTGACCTCGACATGGGGTTTTTTATTTTTTCATTTTTCTCTATATTATTCCTCATCAACAATGTATAAAAATCGAGTATATCGCAAATAATTATTTATTTTAGATGCCAACTATTGTCGTAAAAAACTTTATAAGAAAATGAATTGACTTCAAACTAATTATAGATTTGATGAAAACAATAATGAAAACATTTTTCTGTTGTCAGATTTTTACATAATTTTTATGATAACAAGTTGGGTATTATATACCAACACAATAATTTGAATATATTTTTTTTATCTAAAATTAATAAAAACTTACAAAAATTTATATTTTGTTGGTGAAAAAACATTTAGTTTTTTCTGTAAATGAATAGGGATGAGCAGGTACTAAATAAGTGAGTCATAGGACTGTACCTCTATCTTTAGATATTAATTTCCAAAACTTTAAAATAAGTACATTTATCTTTTTGGTACTTTAAAACCTACATCATATAAGACCTATATGGTATTTACCGGGTATAAGATACTTATGGAATTGAAGAATTTAAATTTTTTTTATTATATTTTTGTAATATCAAAATTTTGAGACCAACTTTTATAAATTTGAACCTAGCAAAGTTTCTATAAGAACTAATACAAGATTTAATAGGCGTTTACAAAAGCGTAGTTCTGTCCAATCAAAGGTAATTTTTTTTTTCTTTCCCTTTAACGTTTCAACTTCACTATACATAATGTCATACCGACATGCAGCTGTTTGTTCAAAATTTGCTCACCTTTCTCGTAGATAATGGGATTGGACTGCCTATATATTTTTTTTTGTTCTTTTCCTTAGACCTTAGAAATTAGAGGTAGAAATACAATATTGGTTCTTATTACTATTATTAACAATTTTTATAGTGTAGGAAACATGGTATAGTAAAACTTATATCTTGTATATTTTAAAGTATAAGTTATATGCATGATAGGTATAAAATATAGAGATATCACACTCGCAATCCATCCCGTAGGAGTTGACTCTAGAAAATTTTATTTAGAACATACCATTTGACTTTAAATATGCAACCGATTGGGAAGTATATTACAAGATGGAAAATGTAATAAGGTTATTCATTTATTTCTAGTTTAAACAAACAAATTTAATGATTATAAATATTTATTTCTAATGAATTGAGAGACAAATGTAGCCACAGTAAAGTAGCATCAATTCCTATTATATTTGAATCATGTTAGGATCAACTACATTAATTTTGAGATAATTTCAAAATAGATTGGAGATAAATAGTATAATCTTAAGAATTTTCATTATTAGGATCAATAATTCACATTAATAGACTGCGTTTTATATATAGGTTTAATAGATTTGTATATGATTTCTTTATTAAATATGTCTAAAAACTTATACTCATAGTTGTGATCTGTTTAAAGAATCACGCTTTACTAGTATCTATATATACGTGCACACGTGTGTATACACATACTTTTATATATATATATATATATGATCGTGTATGGTAAAGAAATGGTGTAGTGTGCAAATCTTGATAGAATCAGTTCATAGAAATGGTGGTAGATGAGTGTATACCCATTATAGTACGGTTCTGAAGAAGACTTTGTGCTTGCGCCATACCACTTTCTATAGTCACAATAGCCATCATGTCATTAGTTGCACATACTAGGTTTTATGTCAATTTACAACTATTTTTTGGATGATCCTTTTTGTTGTTATCATCATTCAGGGATTCCGGCTACTTAATACAAGTATCTTTTGTTCATTATCACCATAGTATAACATTAATGATGAAGATGATATGTTATTATATTTACAAGGAAAATGTGGTTGGCCGACCAGACATGTACCATAGCTCTCTTTTTTTTTTTTTTCAAGATGAGAATTTGAGCAGCAGAACGGAATTAACGGTGCTAAGTGTGGTATTACACTTTCTAACAATATCTTCCGGTGGGTACCTTATAATATTATGTTTTGAATTCAGGATAAACATCAAATATATTGCTTATATATGTGTGTGTATATATATATATATATTATATGTATATTTAACCTTTTATTTTTAAAATTAAACGTTCAAACACCAAAATTTTTAAAACACATGTTATTGATAAAACATTTTGAGCATAAATTCACTAGGTCCATACTGACATATTTAAGTCATGGTTCGATAGCCCCAACTCTTCTTAGCTTAGGTCTTTGAGTTGAAGTCTAGACCACCTTTCCATAGAAATTAGAAATTGCTCGACCACGTTTAGGAACAGAAATTTGCATGGAAAGGAGGGATGACTATTGGAATTGACTTCACCATGACTTTAGGCACGATACACTGTTAATGTATCTTATACTTTCCTATTCATATTTATTCACTTTTTATGTTTATTTCAATAACTCTCACTATAAGTAAAAGATACTCTTCATCGATAAGAACATCTCTACATATGATCTTTTGGTGCGTTACCATTATATTGAATTTTTCTCTTATTAATCTAGTTTAAGTATCAAAATAATCATTTTAAATACCCTTTAATCGCTCTACTATCGATTATTTATTTTGTAGGCTTGATCATACTTTTGAAAAAAAGGCTCATTCGCTCCAATCTTTACTAGCAAGATTTCCCAGGTGACATATGCTTTTTTTTCTTATTTAATAGTGATTTTAAGATTTTTTTTTTAAGTCCTTCAATTACTTTTATTAAGAGTAAAAGGATCGTATAAAGATTCGAAAGTATATTTTTAAAAATTAAGGGTTTAAACACTCGGTTATATATAAAAAGGTTTTGACGTATGGAATACTTACAATTTACACTTGAGTTGATTAGACTTGAAAAAGGGTACGTGCGATAACAGCAAAAGGTTCAACTAAACAGGGAATAAGAATAAAGGCCATGTTAATTTATCATAAGATATTTGTCTTGAAGCCCAAAGTTTGGGAATTTACCATGTGCTTTTCACAAAACTACAGTGAAACCCAAAATAAAAAAGAAGAAGAAGTACCCAGAAGTTTAATTTAAAAAGTTTCTTTTCGGTGGGCTAATTCAAAAAGTTGATTGTATCAAGAGCAATTTAATCAGTATATCAAGATTATTCTTCAGTTATTCAATTCTAGTATCATAAATATATAGTCAAATAATACTATTTAAAATATTAGGAACCCTATTACATAAATAAATAAAATAATGGTTAAAATTTATTAGCTCAAAACGGGGAAAAAAAAAATGAAATATTAATTTTGAACTAATATATCAAGTCCGATATTCCGTATAATAATAAATATTATTTCATTACTTTTAATGAAATGCCTTGGATTTTCTCTTCACACCCCAAAAATTATGTAAAGGTGGTAATTTGGTAAATGATATTCTCATGGAACATAGAGAAGAAACAAAGACATAAGCAAAGCAAAGCAAAGCCAAGATACGACCCAGGTGTTAATTACTATTGTATTAGTTTGATTTCTCTTCTTTTCCTGCTTTAAGTTCATAAAGATGGAAACTTTCCATGAAAGCTTCAAAATTTATTACTTTCTGTCGTATGGGTATCCTTATCAATCACCATAAGTTCATAAATTTAATGATTTGTGAAACAAAGCTAAGATATTTTATTTTTTCTTTTGCAAAATTGGTTTGTTCTTTTTTGTATTCAGTAATATTCTTAGTTTGTTGTTATTGTCGTTGTGTTTACTTTTGTTTTTGTTTTTCTTTTATTATATATATATATCTATATATTATACATATATATATTTTGGGCGTGGCATGAAGCATAGATTCCTGCTTTCTCTCTCAAATTAGTAGCTGGACTTTTGTGCTTTGCTGTCTGGTTTGATTCTCTATTCTCAAAAAGATATCTTGCTTTTTTCATTTTTACATTTGCTTTCCTTTTTGATGGATGCTTCTTTCATTTTCTGAGAAACTAGGCTCGTGTTTAGTGGAAAGGTGTAGGTAATGTAGACACTAGACATTCGTAGTGATTGCATATTTATAATTTTGTTGTATTCCTTTTACATTATACCAAATTTGGCTATAAATATAGACCATGATCCTTAGGTTTTGTTCATTGCAAGTTTCTCATTTCAGCATCTGCCCCTCCTCAAGTGAAACTGTTTCTGTGAGGCTCTGGTTTGCTAGTTTCGGACCACAACAATGAGCTATCAACAGCATCCTACAAGCTCTGGTTTGTTTCTTCATCTTCAACTTCAACTTGGGTGTTTGTCTTTTATTAGGATTCGCGTTTTAATCCCAATTGTTTTAATTCAAATTTCCTGAGCACACGAACTGCTATACAAGGTTAATGCACCATTGAAACACGGTTTGTCTACAAAGCTCAGTGCACAATTCAAGTCCAGTTTGCCTTTTTCTGGGTAGCATAAAATGTGGCCTTGATGGGAATAGGGCCTTTTTGTCCTGATTTTCTATGTTTTTTGTCCTGCTCGGTCCTGTGCTGTATTTTTTGTTGTTCATTGTTTTCGATTAAGTTAGTAACTTTGCATGTGCACTGTTGCTGAAACGAATCTCAGGTAATCGAGGTGCTAGAAGGACATTTGAGTATGGTAGAACCTATGTGGTAAGGCCGAGAGGGAAGCATCAAGCCACCATTGTTTGGATGCACGGACTTGGTGACAATGGCTCTAGGTACTTCCATCTCACCCTCCAGAACCTGGGTTGATTTTGCTCATTAATGTCATTAACCAGTCACGGCAAACTCACCTCTAAGTAGATTGCTTTTAGCTTTCTTTCATCGCTTTGAGGCTTCACTTTGTCCATTCTCTGTTCATATTCTGTTTCTACCAAAATAATTGCAAACTAGTATTTACGTCTCTTCTATCGTGTGACTTCCTCTGAAATGGACTTCTTATTTGAATCATAAGAGGGGGAAAAATGACAAAATTGCCAGGTTATGTCAATATCTTGGCTGCTTGTACGCTCTGGGGGCTTGAGTGGTCCTGGTCCACATGTTGTGAGATCTTTCACTGTGTCAATTTTTTTTTTTCCTTTAATAATTCTAGTTTGATTTATTCCTTGATCTTGATGGTGGGGAAGCAGTTTAGTTCTTGTCTTTTGTCTTATGTGATGCTTGAGTTTTGTTTAGGACATCATCAATGGTTTAGTATATTCCATTTTTCATTGATGAGGGACCACTAGTTCTCTATTGCTAAAATATTAATACATAAACTTTTGAAAGAGAATATCTACACTTCAACAATTTAAAAACATAATAGAATATTATGCCATCCCATAGACTCTTAACCATTTAACTACTGCGTTTAATTCCATTTTATCAAGAGTTCTTCCAGAGATGGTGAGATTCCCTCATAAAATGCAATTTGTTCGAATTGCATTACATTTAGGATGGTCACCACCAATAGCTCTATAGGCAATAGCACTTGTTACTGGTTATGATCACTTCCTTAATGATTAGAATAATCACATATTTGCATTCTGCTTGTTTGGCAGCTTGTCCCAGCTGTTGGAATCTCTTCCGCTTCCAAATGTAAGCGCAGATACATCGTCCATTGATTTTGATTTGTTCTAATCTTGTTTTTCCCCGGATTTTTTAACGTTTCACAAATTACTTCTGGTGCAGATCAAATGGATATGCCCGACAGCTCCTACACGCCCTGTGGCATTATTAGGCGGATTTCCTTGCACAGCATGTATGATGCTTTAGCCTTTTCTCCCCATCCATTTTGCTAAAAATACTAGATTTTTACACCTTAAGATGATTATCTCAATGGATGTCCTGCAATTCTAGGGTTTGATTCTGGGGAGATCTCGGAAGATAACCCACGTGACTTGGAAGGTTTAGATGCATCAGCAGCACATATTGCTAACTTGTTATCAACAGAACCAGCTGATGGTACTTAAAAAACATTTTTGAGTTTGCAAATTGATTAATTTTTCATAATTTCATCATTCTTATGGTTGTAGTCCTCAATGCCTTCTCATGTCATTTTTTTTATCCACTTTACAGTTAAGGTTGGCATAGGAGGCTTCAGTATGGGTGCTGCAACAGCCCTTTACTCTGCAACTTGCTTCGCTCTCGGTAGATATGGAAATGGAAATCCATACCCTGTCAATGTAAGGGCAGTTATTGGTTTAAGTGGTTGGCTCCCGGGTGCAAGGTAATTGAACTGAACTCGAATGAAAATTGCTCCTTCGAAAGGATGATTTGAGAAGATCTATTATAGTAAAATTCATATGCTTCCTGAAATGAGTAATCACCGATTTTCTTCTTCAAAAACTTCTCTAAATTATCAAATGTAAAACAAAAGTTCAGTAAAGTCTAACCAAGAGGCACAAAGTATGTAATTAGGGTGGTCGATCCAACAGCAATTCGATCCATGTTACTTACCAGTTATTTCGTAGCAGGAGTTTGAGGAACAAGATTGAAGGATCTAATGAGGCTGCAAGGAGAGCTGCATCCTTGCCGATTTTTATGTGCCACGGGACATGTAAGAATATAAGCTTCAGTGCATATGTCACCTTCTACTCTTCATTCCTTTGAGCCTGATCCTAAGTGAAGGATTAATTCCACGCCATGTTTAATGCTTGAATAGTAATGATTCATATGAAATTTACGTAAAATTATCTAACAAACTTTATGAATAATTATTACAGCTGACGACGTTGTCCCCTATAACTATGGGGAAAGGTCGTCACGCCACTTGAGCTCTGCTGGCTTTCGATCTGTCACATTCAAATCCTATGATGGGTAAACATACTAGTTGATTAACTAATTTGACTTGAATTTTGAAGTTCTTTCCTCTTTCCTCTTTCCTCTTTCTTTAATCGTGCATCATTAACATTTACGATGGATGTGCAGAATTGGGCACTATACAGTCCCTATGGAGATGAACGATGTATGCAGTTGGTTAGCTGTGAGGCTGGGGCTTGAAGGTTGACGCTCGTGATGGAGTGAGGATAAAATTTTGAAATTCAAGTTAGAGAGAGAGAGAGAGAGAGAGAGAGAGAGTGAAGAACAACACAAATAAAGGGAATGGGAATATAAAAAAAGAGAAGCATATGTGCTAGAGAAATTGTTGGGTATGTGGTATACTTGATCGGGTGTTCTTTCTTTCTTTTTTATTTATTTTTCTTTTTTTTTTTTTTTCGGGGTATGTTTTTATTAATGAATATTGGAGATGTTATTTCTCCATTTCATTTTGTAGTATCAATGTGTAGCAGATTTTGCTAGAATTCACTTCTTAAATTTTAGTATTCTTTGGAATAAAGTTGTAATATATATATATATATGTTTCCTCTTCCATTCCTATTCCGTTAACAGGCATTTAATTTATGCAAGTTAAGTATTGAAGAAATTGCTGCCTACTTCATTATTCACCAAGGATTAAACTTGTGTAAGATTTGGTTTCCAACCGTGAATCAGTCAAGCTCGAGGCTAGTCTTAAACTGTTGGATGAATCGATGGGCCTTGAGGGCTCAAAACCAGTTTGGTTCGACAGAATTGTTCTACTCGATAGTCTTTGAGAGTTTGGTTGAGTAGAATTGTTCTACTTGATAATCTTTGAGAGTTCGACCCGGAGGTTTAAGGCTAAGCTACTTAAAAAAAAGAAAAGAATGTTAGGCTTATATATATATATATATGGCCGGTATTTTTAATCGCCCCTAACCACCCCCCCCTTTCCCCCAAACCCCAAACGTAAAAAACAAAAGGCCCCCCCCCCCCTTTCCACCCCTCTTGTAGTCTTGCTCCTTCCCCTTCCCATTATTCTTTCGGTCTTAGTCTTTGTCCCATTTGCTTTTATTCTGTTTCGATCCATTGAAAGTAATTCAAAAAATGTAGCTTCCAAAGTGATTCAAATTCGAAATTTGAAAATTTGAATGATGTGTTCACACTTCGATATTCCTTATAAATTTAAGGGTGTAGACTGTAAAATTCAAAAGTTATCTTGTAGTAGTTATTATTTTATCACAAATTCATTAAAATGCTCTAACTCTTAACTATTTTGCTTTGTATTTTTTAATTATGAAACATTATGAGAGAAATATTTCTTTCAATTACCACCAAAATTTGAATATAATTCTTCATTTCGTTTTGTATTGTTTTATGTATTATTCCTATCTTTCATTCATAAGCCTTTGTTGTAGTAAATAATGGAAAAAAAATTTAACATTTATGGAAAGATTCTTGCATCGTGCTTTCTCCAGTAAGAAATACGATTCTTCATTTAATAGGGAGGGTAAGAGCAATGGCAAAGGCAAGAGCAAGAGCATTAGAGCTGATGCTTATCTGAACCATAATGGTTTGACGACATTCAGGCGTACCTGGATTACAAGAACGTTGATAAATAAGTTATACTACCTCCTGACTTCAATGTAGAATCTCATTGCACGAGTAATCAAGGCACATTATCTCCTAGCTTTGATGTTGAACCTCAACGCATAAATTATCAAGGTACGTTACCTCTTGAGTTTGAACCTCTATGTATGAGCATTCCTAAACGTCCTATTAGATTCGAATCTCCTTGCATGAGTGTTCCTGCACAATCTGCTAGATTTGAACCCTTACAGATGAGTTGCCTTGTAAGCATGTTTGAGAATAAGGAGAATGAAATAAAAATTATTCCTGAAACAAAGAAGCAACATATGGGACATCATAGACTTGATGGTTCAAAACCTTCAGGTTCAGGTAAGCCCCCTAAACCTAATAAGTTTAATATTTTTACTATTTATTTCCGTAAAAGTATAGATGAAAAGGAGAACTCGAGGGTATTCTACAACTATTACAACGTAAGTTGCTCTTGAAAAATGAGAGAGGAATATGGTACTCGTAATAGACACTTGAGGTTAAAGCATCTCGGGGAGGTAGGAGTAGATGCTTGAGGCGATGGTTTATTTAGTCAAATGTTGATGAGGTACGGTTAAGAGAGGCACAAGTATAACTTGGTGTAGTACTTTACGAACATGCACCTGTTATTCAATGCATGTGCATTAGAGTGTTAGGGTCGATACGAGTGGGAGACATTTAACTCAAACTCACGACAACTTTGCCAGCTCTACCACAAAGATAAGATGGAGCTCATAGTTAAGTTTGCTTCACTCGATACCCATTTGTTCATATGTACAGATATATAGACAGATCTTTTTCATAATAATTTTTATATAGGTGTTACGATTTATTGGATAGAAGATAATTGGTAACTTAATAAACATTTATTGGCTTTAAGAGTATGTAACGAACACCATACAGCACAAAATATCTATAAAATTATTAGAGAAATTCTAAATGAATACAGATTAGTGAGGAGAATTTTTTTCTATTGGTTTTGATAATATAAGTATCAATATTGCCTCAATATTTGATCTGCGAAATTATTGTCAACTAACGTTGGGGGGGGGGAGGGGAGGGGTGGGGGGCGTGTGGGTCAGGGGTGGTTTTCTATATTCGTTGTACATGTCATATTTTTAACTTGTATGCCAAGGATGACATTGTAGCTTTACATGATAGTATAGTTTCAATCAAGAATATCGTCAAGACAATAATAGAGAGGCTGTCTCTACACAAAAAGCAGAGGAACTTTTGCATGGAGCGTGGGAAGAGGTTTCGGAAATTTAAGATGGATGTGCAATACCATTGGAACTTGACTTGTAAGTTATTGTATAGCATAATTCCTTATAATGAATTGTCGTGTGACTTTACAATATATAACATATGGGAAGTTAACAATCTCCCTAGTAACTAGGATATATATATCCAGTTACTGAAAGTTTTGAAAGTTTTTCATAATACTATTAAGATTTTCTCGTAAGTTTATAGGCTTAGTGTATACTTGTTTGTTATGTTAGTCGTTAGTATATTTGGTGTGCTACTTTAGGCTCGTGAAGACCTAAACTTAAACGCATACGTATACAATATGGCATTAGAGTGGTTATTTTATTATAAAAACATTCCTCATATTTATCTTGTAGCAACTATTTTAGATTTTCATTGTAAAGCAGAATTATTACTAATGAATTTGAAAACTTATTATGGTTACATTGAAGATCTAACGGATTCCCAAGATATGTATAGCTTAGAAGTGCAACAGGAAGTGTCGGCAGTGACCGCTGATATATAGGAGTTGCTTAACAACTATCAAAGTTAGTACGGTAGCCAATCATCAGTCTCTTTTTCACCACTCACCAAGGAGCGACATTATTCATTTATGGGTGAGTAGTTATTGATGCAAAAATTGAAGCAGCAGTAGTCTGGTGATCTAATGTCTGAGATGCAACACTACACTAACACGAATTTTGAGTTTTCCGAGAATATTTCCATCAAGGACTTCAATATTTTGGAGTGGTGACAAAGACACATAAAGGACTATCCACTTTTATCTAGCATTGCTTGTGAAGTACTTGCTGCTCTAGCTTTAATGGTCGCTGTTGAGTAAGCATTTAGTACAACAGGTTTCATCATCGTATAAAGGTGAGCCTCTCTATTTATTGTCAACGTTAATGCAAGCGCTTATACAGAAGACTAGTATAAGGTGACTTACAGACGGTAAGAATCGTATGTGACATCAAGCGAGGAGGATGATTACTTTGGTGATTGGAATTGATCTGATGGAAGCCTAAGCTTAGTTGTGAGTTTCACTTCTGGTCACGAATACGAACAACAACCTCAAGAAGAGACATAGTAAGTTTTTTTTTTCATCATTTCCGAAAAGTTTTCACGTAGAAAAATTGTTTTTCCCAATTATTCAAAAAACTAAAGGGCATAGTTTTTTCAAAAGTAGTGATATAGCTTTAGGGTTTTTCAAATTATAACCGAGTGAAAATGTTATTCTTCAAAAAATTAAATTGGATAGTCACATTAACTTGAATTCTTTTCACAAAACGTAAAATTGACCAACAAACTAAAGGTTTTCTAAAAATCCAAATAAAATTATGACGATCTGATCTTAATTAACAGATATGTAAGCACCTTATTGAACGACCATAAAATACACTGAAAAATATTTTTCCCTTCGATCACTTGACTCTACTCAATCTGCTTAGTACTTTGTACTATAAAGGACTTCTCTGTTTTTTAAATTTTGATCGTTCGAAATGTATGCTTTGATGAAGGAGGAAAGGAAAAAAGGAAATTAAAAAAAGGTTGAAGCTTGAAGGGTTGGTAAGGAAAAAGGGAAAAAAAGATTAAAAAAAAAAGGAAAATTGAAAAGATGGTAGGAAAAAAGGGGTTGAATGGTTGGTTAGGAAAAATGGGAAAAAGAAAAGAAAAAGGAAAAAATGAAATGAAGAAATAAAGAGAACAGGTGGAGGAAAAGAAAAAAACTTAGTTCATTGGGTTGCGAATAGGCTCTTAAACCAGCCTGAAAATGTTAGCTCACAAACTGGTCCCGGTTCATAATGAAACCAACCCATGAACGAGTGGTTGAGGGTTGATTCAGCCCTTTAGGCAGGATTACTTAGGACATTGTGGGTCTACGGACCAAAGGGTCAAACCACCCTTGACTTGTGGACCCTGTTGGGTCCTACAGTGATGTAGACTCTGATTCATATCCATGCCCATGCACAATATGGGTTGAATGTTGAGTCTCGATGCGTTAGGCTTAGAAACTAAGGTTACTACTTGAATTCCCATTTTACCCTTTTGTGGTTTCTTCTATTATACTTTTTCGATCTACATCAAATACAATATATATTTTAATTTTTCATGGAAAAATATATTGATCTAAGAAAATATTCTCATTTCTTTTATATTAAACCAAATATATGTACTTAGTAAAGGAAAAATATATTTTGAACCAAAAGGTAGAAGGACTTGGCTTTTAAATACTTTAAATTGGCATATGGTTATAATAGTAGATTACTAACCAAAGGCTATCTATAATTAGAAATAGAGATAGGGAATATTAGTTACCATCACATGAGTTAGATTGATGAAATCGGGATATGAAATAGAAATCTACTTTATTGTGATGGTATTGGAAAAGAAAAATAAAATTATTTGTTTTTGATAAAGAAAATAATAGTAATTTATAAAGATGAGGAGATGAGGGACCTAAAAGAAAGAAGTCTATAGAGTAAGGGTTTTGTTTAAGAACATTTTAAGTGAGGTACAAAATTTACTTAAAAATCCATGACTAACTAAGAGGAAAAAAGATTGAACTAATTATTTTAGGGACAAATTATGGAACATAATCAACAAAAATAGGTTTTTAAAGGGTATGGAAGCAACAGAAAAAAAAAAAAAAAACAAAGAAAAAATATTATGGAACCAAAAGAGGGGTTTTAACTTAATGTAGTAGAAAAAGATAACCTATCCTAACTAATTTAATAATAGCATGATATTTCTAAAGTATAGAAAATTATTTTCAAAAGTAAGGGCAATGTTGTCATTTCAAAGAATTACTAAAACCCTTCCCCCTTAAGTAGTTGCCTTCTCATCTAAAACCTTAATTCTTACTAAATATGGCCTAAACTCTTCTTTACTGAAGAAACCTAGGAAGAACAGCCCTAAACTTTACTTAAGAGTATAGTAGAGATTAAGGTAAGAATGAAGTTTCCACTTAAGCAAATTCATTTTAGGCCATCCTTCATCTTAAAACCTTCCATTTCTGGTTAATTATAGCTTGCATTCAAGAGTTTACAAGTGGGAATAGTCTCTTGTTCTCCAAGAGTAGCTTCTCTAAGTATTAAAGGTGAGTTTCTTGAGGATTATCTTATACTAAGTAAGTTCAAATCTAATTATCTGGTTTTAGAGGGTTTTTCTTGGTGTTATTGAGGATTGAATCTAAAAAGAGGATTATTCAATATAGATTTTGGTGGTGTTTAGCTCTGATACTTGACTTCACTAAGTGTTTGAGCTATTGTAAGTAAGTTTTACAAGTTTTTTCTCTTAGTTTTGAGTCTTGCAAAGGGCTGCTGAAGTTGAGAGTTAGAATTTGAGTTTGTAGTTGAGTTTTAGTGTTAGAAATCATTGGGATAATATGTCTTAAGTCTTGAATGGAGATGTATGAAAGATTGGAGAAGGGCGGGTCAAATTTGTTTTTGGTTTTGAAGTTGAGTTATTTTGTAGCTTGTAGAACAACAACAAGGTGTTTGGATGCTATGCCAAAGTAGGTGGCCTCAGCTTGTCATTTGAACACCGTGCCCTATTCAAAACTCCTTTGATTTTCAAAGGTTCTTTACTAAAATCGTTCAAACAAATCCTTATCTAACCTTTTTACTTCCATAATATTCAAACTTTATCCTAAGAATTGGAGTTTTATAAGTATTTTCAAGTTGTCTAATTAAGAAACTTAACGGAGGAGTAGATTGTAAATAGCCTTACTAAAGAAGTTTACAAGTTGAGTTTAATTGAGTAATATGAAGGAGGGTTTATGGATTAATAAGAGAAACTAAACTTGTAAGCAATATACGTTTTGAAAATGTGTCAAAATAAGACCTTGTAATTGTTCATGTGATCGGGTGATTAAGGAATTAAGTTGAATCTATTATCTCTTAGGTTAGGCATTTAAATTCTTTTACTTGTTGGTCTGTCATTGGGCTGTTTAGTGTACTCAGTGACTTAAGTATGTGCTTGGTTGCTTGCTTATGCTTGTTAGGATTGTAGTGGACTTGTATATGAGATGGCATAACTAAAATACTAGGTTTTAAGAACTTTAGACTTTGAACTCTAAGTGTAAATGATATTAAGGAAAACTTATATATAAACATACTTATATGGATAAGACTTTAGTGTAGCGGGGTTATGAATAACCTTTTTATTGTTTTCTAAACCAAATTCAAGATAATTGAATTACTGTTGCCTCTTATTGCATTTATGTGTGTGAGATTATATGTATGGCATCTGTATGTACTTGCCCAACACATTGTAGGATACCGAAAAATATCTTATTTATAAAGAGCTGTTTGTAGATGATCTATAGGATGAGGAAGGGGTTGAGTATCCTTATTTCTATAATGATTAGAGACTTCTTGACGTTGTATGCTTGGAGGACATGACTTCTGTTTGCTTCGAGACTTGTTACTTTTGTGGATTGTTGGTTAAGTAATGGACTTTATATTTAGCTGATGCTACTTTGAAGTTGTTATGGAGCTTTTAGACTACTTGCTTTGCAAAACTTGATATTTATGGCTTTAGGAGATTGTTAGACTCCTTTAAGATAACTTAGTACAATTTATATTGGAATTGAGATGTAGTTTCTTATGTGGGTTTGTTAAAGTGTTATTTTGCTTAATATTATGATAAGAAGACTGTTGGATGAATGGTTTATGTATTTGTGGACTTAGAGCTTTGGCATGTCTTAGCTAGTAGAGGCATGTGGTTGGTTGTAATGCCTAATAGAGTTCTTACACACATACATACACATACAAGTTTGAACACTACTAAATTACTACAAGAATATTAGTAGAATTATTATACAACAATAAAAATTACTTGCATCATATAAAAAACTAACGTTGTAAAAATACCATAACTTAATAATTCGTTAAGTTAAAGACTGTTATAGTCTAGTAGCATCACCACTTGTCTCTCATCGGGATATATTAGAGTTTGAATCCCCTCGCTCTTAGTTGTAACATAATTAGCAAAAAGAAAAAAAATGTTAATATCATTTGCATCATATATTAGAGTTCTACTCTTTAAAATCTTAGATTGTTATGTCATATTTGATATATAGGATTAATCTAGAATAAAATGGAATGAATACTAGAATGATAAATATACTCTTGTGTTTGGAAATGTTTGGAAATAATTGATTTTATTTTAATATATGTTTGGTTATAACATATTTGAAATTGAGTGCATACATGATCTGATAGTATTTGTCAAAAATATGCTTATTTATTAGATATCATAATTTGTTTCAAAGTTAAATAAGTAATTTGAAATTAATGGTAAATAGTGATGGTTGAATGGAATTTGATTATGTTTTTTTGGCACGGTTAAAGGCAAAGTCAAATTTCTCTTTAAAACTGGGATCACATAATTTTAACTTATAAAGCCACTTCCAAATATGGAAAAAAAAAGAAAAACTTAAAATCATAATTTCATTTCAAATCCATTTCCACATATTAAATATGATACCATCATATCTTTTCTTATCATGTCATGTCATGTGGAAAAATTCAAACTCAATACACAGATATGATTTTATAAACCTATATTGCTATAGTTAGTGCATTATTCCCTTTATTTATTAATTAAAGGGGATCGGATTAAAATAAAAAAAATTAATATATGTATAGTAAAGGAAACCGGTTTTCTTATGTTGTGATTTTCCGTATTTTCTTTCTTAAACTTAAAAACTTTGGAGATAATTGGAGATAAGGACATAATTGGATTACCGTGTTTCTAAATCATATCCCAAGTATATACACGATTTTCACCATTGCAATATTCACTCAAACCCAAGATTTGCTACATAACTATTAAATTTTTATTTTTCCCGGGTCTAAGCTGATTAAATATGTGGAGTGATATTTGCTTATATTTTGCTTAACGATGAAAAAGAAAAAAAGAGAAAAATTTTAAGTTGATATTTACAGGTATAGATATGGATACCGGGCTTTTTAACGGTTGAGATCTTCACTTAGAAAATTGGAGCGCACGGATTCAAATCCTACGGTGAGCAAGGGCTCTCAGTTAAAAAAAAAAAAAATTTGTAAATATTGTGTTTAGAAAACATAGCTGGATATAATGGTAAGATATATATCCGTATATATATGTGCAGCCTCCCAATTAAAAAGACTGGATGCATGAATGGTTGCAATGATGAGAATACAATAGTTAGAGATATTACCTTTAGCTTGATATACAGTGATATAGATAAGATTTTGAATTTTTATTTCCCTTCCAAAAAGCAGATATGAGGATATTTCGACTTCTATTTATTCGATTATGAAAAAGTATATATAACGAATTGCATAACCTGATTATTTGGAGTGATGTTGTCTCCTTTTTCTTCTTAGCAATATAAAATTGAAAATTTTATGTTGGTATTTATGGATATAGATATGGATATTGGGTTTAATTATCCATTAGGTTACGTTTTAACGTTTGTGATCATGACTTAGAAAGTTAGAGCACATGGATCAAATCCTGCGGTGGAAAAGACTGATTACATCTGATGAAAAAAAAAAAGTAAATAAATAATTAATATAGTTATTGATATTAAGGTTCGAAAATATAGCTGGATGAAACATAAGAAATAGATAAGTATGATATATAGACAGTAATGAGAGATCTTACCTTTAATCGGATATATAGTGATATGGACAAGATTATTTGTTTTACTTTTTCAAAAGTATATATGAAAATATATAGATATTTATTTATTCTAAACCATGAAAAGGTATATATAACAAACTGCACTACCAACTTTGATTACATACTTTTCCTCCTTCGATAATTTTTTTTCTCAGCCATAACGTCAAGAATCAAGAACAACATTCAATCTTTTGATCTTGTTTGAATGATGGTAAAGTCTTATTCGCCTTCTTCTTTAGATAGCTTCCATGGTAAAATATATTTTTCATCATGTAGTAATAGTCAATGCATACATACATACACATTAGATAAATTTCATAAACTAGTGCGAATATTTAATAAGGAAACACTAAACCGACCAAAAGATATGTTTGATGAAAGTTGTGAATTTGAAGTCGTGATTATGAGAATAGTGAAACAGCATTGCCAACACCGTATACGCCACCGCCGCTTCTGCGACCCTCATCTTGAAGGCGCGAATTCGACCCTGCGCCGGCAAGCCGATAGATGTTAATTAGAGAGAGGGAGAGAGATATAGAGAGAGCGATATTAATTATATTTAGTTCTTGAATTGGTTACATTGTTTTAAGTAACTCATGGTTTAAATATTTGTTTAGTTATTTAGCACTTCAATTGGTGAAATAAGCTTTCCTTTTCTTTTTTTTTCCTGTTATTTTTGTTTCTTAAAACATGGTTTGGTTAAAATATTTTGAGATCTATTGTCCATGTTTTTTATTTTGGCTGCTTCTTTTCTAAATTGAATATATATATAAATATATATATATATATTATTAAAACCAGAAGGCCATTGTGTAACTGCCTGAATTATAATTACCAATTAGCCATTTGTTTTTTTATTAATTAACATTTTAGTTATTATAGTACCTACATTTTAGAAAAAATGTTTTAGTCTATTATTGTTATTTTAACTAGTTATTTTTATACATTGAGAAATCATTCATCTACTACAAACCCATTACCAGTAATCAATTAACACGTCATATAACTGCATGTAGTTATAATGCACATTCCTTCCTACGACATTTTCTCAACCATAATATCTCTCATGGTTCTTTATATTTTCTTTGTATGTTTTCTTAAGAAATTTTTTTTTCCCTTTTCCTATCCCTTCTTTTGTCTCCTTTGCCCTCTCTAACAAATAATTTTCTACACTCTCTCTTTCTCCTTCTTTTTAAGTACAAAGTTTTATATATTATCAATCTTATGATGTAATACAAAGTTTTACATAGTTCTATCAATAGTTTTTATCTATTTTTAGTTATATATTAATTTTTCATATATTTTCGATTTGTTATCCTTATATATAATTAACTATGTAAATGTTTTACAATTAATTTTTTTTTTATAAAATTAATGATTAAATTTGCACATGTCTTATAGGTATAACGTCTGCTAGTGTATGTGCATATATATATATAAAATTCAACTTTTAGTATGATAATACTCCTCTTTTCTTTTTTGGCTGAATAGAGTTTTTCTTTTATTTGCAAATTAATTTAAGAGATAAACTATGTAATTTTTTGAACATGTATTGATTGTATATCATATGTTGTTAGTACCATGTCTAATGAAAATTGCATTGCAGAATTAATTTTGTGTCTAAAATAAAAACTAATATACATAAATCATGAATGCAGGATCCAAGTCACGCTGCATTGGGCCAATACGTCCACCATGGAATACATCGATATGAAACTTTTCAATGGAATGACGGAATGCTTAATACATTCATCATGCAATCGACTAATGAAACCAACCATCCTAGTATGATGCCCCCCACCAACCTAAGAAACTTTAATACTCAAGTTTCAAGTCTCGGATGGATTCATAACAGAGATCAAGTTGCTAATGGTATATCCTCGCATTTTGCACTTCGTACGTTTTTTTCATTTGTAGAAAAATATTTGAACGTAAAAACTTAAAAAAGAACAAAAGAATGATCGTTGATATATCCATATAATTTTTGAATTTGGATCCTTCGAATTTTCTATATTTTGAAATTATAAAAGTAATGGTTGTCACCTTTATAATTTTGAAAAACTTTAGAGAATCTATTTTTATAATCTTTTAGTTCTCATATAGTGATGAATATAATTTTCTTGATGACATATGACTAGACGAGTAAAGAGAAATTTTCTTGCAATCCCATATAGGAACTGAAGAGCAAATTCCATTTGGAAGCGAACCATTCAATATAGCAAACTACATGTCAAACCTAACCCAAGTTAAAGCTGGAAGGAAGAGGTTAGTTCATTTTGATGTACTTAATGTTAGAACCATTTGCTTTTACCGTATGCAAATGCTTTGACATTGGTATCTGGAATTGGATTTAGGAAAGGAGAAGAAAAGGAGAATAAAGGTTGCAATTGCAAAAAGACGAAATGCCAAAATGGGTAAATGTTTATATGTTTTTCTAGTTGATCCATTTATAAATTCAAAAGTTTTAAATGAATCGATAATGGAGTTATTAAGTCAAGGATAAACACAGATGAAATAAGAATATTTATAAAATTAAGATATACAAAATTAAATTATTTAAATATAATAGATTGAAATTTAATAGACGTTTTTACTAAATCAATTCTCACATGCAATTAACTACATATTCTAGTAGGTGTGACCCATTTATTAATTGAGTCAAATTTTAATTACCAACCCAAATATGTTTATAAATGCAATGTATCTCCATATGAAGATTGTCTACAAAATTGTTAGCTCTAATATATAAGTGGTATAAAACATAAATCTTTTATATATCCAAACTATCTTTTGCTCTACTTTTCTAACAAAAGTGGCTCTTTGTTTCTAACTCCTTAATTGTTTCTTGTCAATCGCAGTTACTGTGACTGCTTTAAAAATGGAGTTCGTTGTTTGGATTCTTGTAAATGTGAAAACTGCTTCAACAAGCCTCAATTTAAACAAGAAATCCATGAGAAACTATTGTTGGTTGATCCAAAAGTCGATGAATCTCTTAAAACTTATATGGTAAACTCTTAGTAAAGTGACCCAATCCTTTATAAAATTTTTATGTCATTGAATTAATCTGATACTAAAAACGGGTCGCTCTATAGGATCATATGCTCAACCTTAAATGCAACTGCAGTACGTCAAAGTGCAAGCAAGGATATTGTGAATGCTTTCAGGTATGATTTTGGAACTACGGGTTTATGCAGTGTGTAGGACCTTTTTTTTCTTTTTACCTAACTTGAACATTTATTTTAGACATTGGTTACATATATATATATAATCCTTAAGACAATTATTTTAGTATAGATGGACCCTTGTACTTTAGAAACTTGCCTTCAACTTATCGTACTTACATCCATGTGTGATCTAAAGTGCCAAAACATTCATTGAACCTTCGGTGATGATTTTTAGAGTTTAATAAGTGCATAATCTTAGAAATTATGAAGAGGTAAAGGCTTTTTTCTAAAGTTTGAAGGATTTATCCATACTAGGCTAAGAGTTTCGAGGATGCATTTGTTAATGTTGTCAAACTTCGATCGAAAGGTTGACCTAATAGTGAGATGGAGTTAAGGATCGAGAGAGTTAATTGGGGTCAAATTGAAATTAAATTAAGATTAATAAAAATATTATAATATAATTTATATTTATTTATAAAGTAATAAAAATTATTTATATCCTTGAAAATTAAAAGTTAAGAGTTTTTTTACGATTTATTTTTAGTTTTTCTTTTATCTGTATTTATTTATTTTTAATAAATTGGTGTATTTTCTATAAAATATACAAAAAATAATATATGTTAACTCGGAAAAACCCGATGAGTTCTTGTTAAAATCGGGTTGGATCATTTAGATCAATTGAATTGAATTGGGATTACTATCAATGAAAATAAAATGGGTGATGTGGACTGGTTGTATGGATGAGCACTAATGCATGAGAGCTGAAATTGAGACGTAACTTGGAATTTCCTTCCATGGCAATCTGTGTAATAGGATCTTTTTTCTACTTCTAGGCTAAATATGGATGTCGGAGCGATTGTAGATGTGACGATTGTGAAAATCCCTTCGGCACGAAAGCAGGTTAGGATATCGAAATCTTACCCTTCATAATTTTTGTGTTTGATTGTATTGTGCTTAAAGGGTTTAATAAATTTGAATTTCAGGAATTGAGCAAAGTTTGACTGAAGGCTTGGAGATGCTATCATATGAAAAGCATAATAGTTCGAGTAACAACTCAGATTTTACCTTTAACCAGCTTCGCCAATATCAAAGTGCCAATCTTCAGAGGTTATTCGGTGCTCTTCCATCTTCAAATGTCAACCAGTATTGCCAGCATGCCAACAGCTTGTGCGAGCCGATACCTCCATATGTCAATAATACGCCGATCGAGATCACGCAAGCCGCGCTAATAGGACATAACCTGCAGCCTTAGCAAAGAATGCTTATAGAATACGAGAACCTGCAATTATCAAACGCAAACGTTGGAGAGATTTTTTGATCATCCTGTCAATAACTCAAAGTTTGACTTGAATTTATGCATTCTTTCTTTTTATTGATGTAACCATCATACAATCTGCTTATATTCTTCTAGTTTGGTCTAATTACTCCGTTTGTTTTGAAAATCTCTCTCTCTCTCTCTCTCTCTCTCTCTCTCTCTCTCTGTGTCCCTCTCTTGCAAGAATAAATATCTCTACCATTTATTTCTGGGGTTGGCCATGGGGTTGCATGCTGTTAGGCATTACGCCTAAATCATTTTCCTATTGAAGAACCCTCGAACAGACATGTATCTACAAAAGAATTCAACATTTGATGTTGTAACTCCAGTAGGACGAGTAACAAGATTCTATGACGTCAAAGCTTGATGTGCAGTACTGGTGTGTTGTTGGCAGCATGTTAGTTATTCATTCTGGTGTATGAATCTGATGAACCTCGTTTCCCTTATTGAAAGGGTGGTGGACAATTGTTTGCAATTCAGGAGTTTAGATACATTATATCAATAAATCTAATGATAAGAGATAATCTAGAAGAATGAGCAAATTGTATGATGTTTATATGAATAAAAGAATAAGAAAATATATATATATATATATATATATACAAAAACCATCCTTCAAAAATGAAAAAAAAAAAGAAGAAGAAAGAGAAATAGAACTTCATGTATTCAAAGCAAGTCCCTGTTTCCTCAATCCTAGCTAAATGCGGAGCGACAATGCAGCTTCTATAATCCCATCAGCATTCTTTCCTGGAGTTGCAAGTCCCTGTTTCCTCAGATTAATGTGAAATATCACCTGCTGTATTATTGATGTCATCGTCATCAACAATCTCCGATATATATGCCTGTTGGACCTGGGGCATTGGGATATCATCAAACCTCCCCAATATATTTGTCTGTTGGACTTGGGGCATTGGGATGTCATAAAATGTCTCCGATATACATGTCTGTTGGACTTGGGGCATTGGGATATCATAAAATGTCTCCGATATATATGCCTGTTGGACATGGGGCATTGGGATATCATCAAACCTCCCCAATATATTTGTCTGTTGGACTTGGGGCACTGGCATGTCACGAAAGCTCACTGATATATATGTCTGTTGGACTACAGGCCTCGGTATGTTGTTGAGAGGAGGATAAGCAGATATTTCCAATGTCTCAGGGTGATATACTTGCGGTCTAGGCATGGGAAACCTGTATGGATGCTGCTCATATCGTACCATCTGGTTGTTAAGTAGAGATATAGGCTCATGTGGACGATATACTTGTGGTCTAGGCATGGGAAACCTGTATGGATGCTGCTCGTATTGTACCATCTGGTTGTTAAGTAGAGATATGGGCTCATGTGGATGATATACTTGCGGTCTAGGCATGGGAAACCAGTATGGATGCTGCTCATATTGTACCATCTGGTTGTTAAGTAGAGACATAAGCTCATGCAATCTGCTGCTGGCATGACCATCATTTTGTACAATCAGGGGCTGGGGATATTGGTGAGGATTTACACATGGATTAATTGGAAGAACATTGGACAAGCCTTGATGATTGGCACCATGATATTGATGAAGTTGGTTAGATGTAAAATTTGACTTGATACTCGAACTATTATTATGCATTTCATATCGCTCACTATCTGAAATTCAAATTTATTTAAATACCGTTTTAAGTACAATACAATTTAAGATAAAAAATTACGAGGACAAAAGAATTCAATATACTAACCTTTTGTGACATGGGGATTTTCACAATCCTCGCATCGACATTCAAACCAACATCCAGTGCGAGCCTAGAAGTAAAAAAATGTTCAAATTATATAGATTAAATCCATGGAATGAATTTTTCTTTTCTTTTTTTTTTTCCCCCAAGTTATGCCTCTATTTATGTGCTGAAGCATTAATGCTTCCAATTTTGCTCTTAAATAATTGTTCAAATTAGGTGAAAAGGTCATGTGAACTAGATTTATCAACGTATAAACCTCTTATTTCAAGAGCATACCTTAAAGCATTCACAATAATTGTTGTTACACTTAGACTTTTTGCAAAAGCATCTTTTTCTATCCCTCGCCACCCTAACTCCCTGCACACACCATTTGATTGTCCAATTAAATTTTCATGCCATAAGAATTTTATAAAGGAGGATGATATGGGGTGACAAAGGGTTTACCTCATTATATTCAAACAACTACCGTTTCTCATCAATTTTTTCTTGATTTTCAGGCCTATTGTAGCAACCTTTACATTTACATGAATCCGAGCAATGTGCTTTCTTTTTGAAGCATTTGCAGTAACTGTCAATTGACAAGAAACAATTAAGAATTTAGATATAGAGAGCCAATGACGTGAGTGTATTTAGGATTCATATATTGATAAAGGAGATGAACTAACAAAACGCATAAACCATTACCCATTTAGGCAATCCACCCTTATGCAATTGCAACCTTTATTCTCTTTTTCCTCACCTGGCTCCATGACTCCTTTCCTAGAGTGCATAATTCAAATCCAAATACTAAGGTCAAAGTATTCGAATACGGTTGAAAACAATCATATTACAATTAAGTACGTGAAAGATGAACTAACCCCTTCCATTCGGATTCAACTTCCTGCAGCAGGTTTGATTCATAGTTTCCCACATTAAATGGCTCGCCTTCAGATGGAACTATTCCTTGCTCTTCAGTTCTTTTGGATTCAACTTGCTGCAGGTTTGATTCATAGTTTCTTACATTAAACTGCTCGCCTCCAGATGGAACTATTCCTTGCTCTTCAGTTCTGTTGGATTCAACTTGCTGTAGGTTTGATTCATGGTTTCCTATACTAAATGATGGAACTATTCCTTGCTCTTCAGTTTTGTTGGATTCAACTTGCTGTAGGTTTGATTCATGGTTTCCTATACTAAATGGCTCGCCTCCAGATGGAACTATCCCTTGCTCTTCGGTTTCCTTGGGGACTCTGTTCAGGTCTATGCTTAAAATCTTTACCTTTTGACCAGATGGCGTCTCTGGCTGTTTTTCCAAATTTTGCACTTCTGCTGAAATTCAAATTCGTTAAGCTCCTTTAAGATACAACAAATCAAAGAAAGAACAAAACAAACTATCAGAATTTTGTAAAAATTATAGGAACAGAGGGTGTGGTACTTACCTGATTTTGTGCCAAAGGAATTTTCACAACCTGCACATTGACAATCATTGGAACATCCAATTTTGGCCTAGAAGTGCAAAAATGTTAATTAAGTCATATTTGATTTGATCCATGGAAAGCAACCTTAATTTCTTCAAAAACCACACCAGTGAACGCTATTTCTTGTTTTAGTATTGTCAGGTTAACGAATTCTGAGTTCTGTTAAAATTAGGTTGCATACCTTAAAGCAATCACAAGAACTGACTGCAGTTGCATCCTTCCTTATCTCTTGCTATGGAATAGCTGAGGGAAAGACTTAAATCAGGTTTGTTCTCCTGTAAAGAAATCTTACAGTCAGGTTTTATCCGATGCCAAATAAAAGGATTTACCAAAAGAATGCAGGACAATCAAAGTAAGCCTCATCTGCTTTTGAATCAGAAGCATGAGAACTAGTCGTTCCATCCATTGGTGGTCCCTGTAAAGAAATTTTACAATCAGATTTTGATTTTATCCATCGCCAATGCGAGGATTTACCAAAAGAATTCAGGACAATCAAAAGTAAACCTCATTCAGATGCAATGTGAAGTACACGAATGTAAAATGGAAAACTAATTCATACTACTGACGAATTTCACTTGATAATTCGTTGTCATGAAGTGTAAAGAGCAAGATCATACCGCATCAAACTATCCAAGTTTGTGACACAAGAGGGAGAGTTAGTTTCTGCAGTCGGGTTGCACAGAGAATGTGCGATAGTCACTGCTTCTCAAGTTTAAAGATTCTCCTTATTTTGGTATCCTTTCAGTACATATGGCTGCATTAATGAATAAACATCAATGCCCCTGCAAAGAGATGACCATGTATCTTGGCATGATAAGGAATTCAATTCGGAAACTATCAACTATTTATAGTAATAATCATGTTTCATGGCAAGTGATGATGGAAGTGGCAACCAAGGTTAACGATCACCGGGGAAAAAAAAAAAAAGAAAGAAAGAAATCTTGAAATTGTTTTTTCAGGAATCACACCCTCAATCAAAGAAAACCAAGAACATTCATGAAAGTCCAAACAATTATCTTTCAGAACTTAAAGGAAGAAGGTGAAGCGCGTTTTTACCGTTTTTGCTGTTACGTAAGGAATCCTGACCTGAATGGTATGTAGCAAGCATATAAAGCAATGGAAGGCGGGAATGTTTATTGAAAGCATACCCGTTGGAGTATTTCAATGGGTTGAAATTAACCCACCACCCTTTAATATATACTCTTTATCTCTCTCTCGGGTTGTAATATAATCAAGTTTTTTTTTTTCTAATAATATAATATTGTTCAAAAAAACTCTATGCTTTATGTATGGTTTCATTAAAAAAAAATTCTATATATGCATATATATATATATATATACATATACTAGTAAATGCACATCTGTGATGTACATATAAAAAAATAAAATAAAATCACTAAATTAATCAAATAAATTATGAAATTGTTTTTCAAAAATAAAATTAATTGTGAAAAGTATGGTATTAATAAGACTTTTTTTTTTCCCTGAATGTTGAACATTAATATAAAAATTTTGAAACTTCACAAAATGGTAAACAATATCAAAATAATGTTTCTGCATAACCAGCAAACATATTCTATCAAAACATAGGAAAATAATTTTGGGTAAGTGAATCACCTTATTGTATAGGATATCCATCTAGACTTTACTTAATTAAGTAAGTTTTAGATGGGTATTTAAAGTCACAAGATAGCTTTAAGGTAATAATTTTTTAGAATTTGTATCTATATGGTAAGATACTAGCATTAGGTTAGAATATCCTACATTCATCCTGGTGAAGTATATAAGTTGCATGTTCCATGATATCTTATACTTACCCCATAATAATAATCAAATGAAATTAATAAATAAAAAAAAATACATTTCATTTGTATGGGTTAAAAAAAATAATAAAATGCAACCCATGAGTTCCTATTATGTCCTCATATTAGTCTATTCCTCCTTGATCTTTTCTTTTTTTTTTTTTGTTATTATATTTGCTTTCTATTCCATCTTCCTTATTTACTAAATCCAACTTTACTAAAATTAAAAAAGAAAGAATATGTATGAATCTATAATGTGATTATTATAAAATGAATGTTTTATTTACACAATGAATATTTTATGTAATACTTTTGTAAAAATTCATCTATTATAATAATAGTTAAAAAACCATTTAAAAAAAAATTGGTTAGAAATAAACTTTAATGGGCTTTATTCATTGCCTCATTTGAAAAAATGGCTAAATTAAGCAATTACTTTAAAAGAAAGGTCAGGTTTGTTTTGTATTTTATAACAACAACCATATTAAAATATAAGGTGAAAAAAAAATACATGATTTATAGGATATCTTATACAATTTATAAGGTATATGATATAGAGTGATTCTACGATATTATAATATAAGAAACGGGTAGTAAAGTTTCGAAATTTATACTCATAAGATAGGGTACAAGTAGGGCTCATGCCCTATCTAACATGTATTCGTTCATCCATACTTTCTATACAGATAAAAGTGGTTCTAAACATTTAGCTAAAACGCTACCAGTTTAACATTTATTTTGTTTTAGTTGTTTTTTAAACTTTAGTTAATTAAATAAATCAATACATTGCTATATAAGCAACTTATTTTACAATACATATTCATAATATGGGGCATATATTACCGGTTGACTGTTTCTTTGAGTGCTAACTTTTGAAAAAATATTAAGAATTTTTACAATTTGAAAAGTTTTCAATAGTTTCAACGAATTTACTTATTTTTCTTTTTTAATTCCTCTCCTTACGAAGTTAAAATTCTAAGTAATGAAAAATTGTCGCAAAATTTCAAAAGCTTTGAGTCCTTATCCGTCCCAATCAAATATCAGTCCCAAATTTTAAAAGCTAAAGTTTATCAATTAGCACTGGCTCTAGTATTGATATCCTAATCAATCATTTTTTTTCCAAGTAATTGGCAAGCATATTGATGGAAAAACAATTTACTACAGAAGAATCTAGTCCCTTGACATGTGTAGGGCTTAAAATGCTGTAGTAGAGGTGTTGGTTTAGCGAGATGCATGAGGAAAAAATAGAAAATGGATTTGCTCTATTTATTTGAATTTACTTTTTAAGATGTTATAATGTATAACTAATTGTTAAAAATGAAACAATTCATTAATCAAAATTGAAAGTGATCGAATAATAAAAAAATATTTAAGTAAACAAGTCAAGAAATATAGATTAAAAATTTCAAGAAAATTTAATTTTCTTTTAAATCAGTATAGTTGAGAAATTCATATTGACTAATATTCATTTTGATTTATGGATATTATTATAAAGTTATTATGAATATAAATATGTATATATATTTCCTTGAATTGACAACAATTGATAAACTTGTTTTTTATTACTATAATATAGTTTACTATTTTGTATAACTTAATGTATTAGTATGGTAGTAATTCTAATAATTAAAATATTCCACTATTGTCTGATACACTGCAAGTTATTTTACTCTTTCTTAGCCGATTAAAATTAGACAATACACACACTTTCTCCTCCTTATCAATTATTCGGTATATATAACGTATTAGTATTATTAATTTTTTTTTATAATTCGCTCTTTTATCTATATTTATTAATAATATACCTTTTAACCTGGTTGTATCGCATTGCTATTCTGTTGGAAAACAAACCTACACACTCTCGCCCCTTCCGTTTCGAGCACCACACACAGAATACACACGCTGTCTCTCTCCCCCTCCGAATCTTCTCTCTTCTTTCAACAGCTCTCCCTCTCGTCCCTGCATCCTCTCTCCGTCTCGCTCCTTGTTCCCTCTCTCTATCTCTCTTCCGAACAAGCCACTCTCTCTAACACTCTATCCCTCTCAATTTCATTTTCCAACTGGACTCCATTGGCCACCACCTTGGACACCGTCACCGAATCCTTGTCCGTCCGTTCGCATCTATGGAGCTGAAACGGAGCAACAAAGCTTGAACTGAAGACGGAGGAAGTTCGACTAAATCGGGCTTTTGGAGCTTGGTGACTGCTGATGCATAAATCCGTGGTTTTGACCATCAACTCCAGTTGTTTTCTTCCTTTTCTCCGGAGAACTTCTGAGCTCCGACTCTTTCTTCTTCCTTGGCGAGGAGTACCTTTTCTAGAAGCACCAACAAAATTCTGAGATTTATGTATGTATCTTCATTTTTATTTTCCATTCCTCTTAGTCCTTTTAGTTAATTAGTAACGACTCTGGTCTGGTCATTCATCCACTGATGTAACTATGCTTTGTTTCTTCTGAAAGTTGCTCCATGTTTTCCGGTCATCCGCTGTTTAAGTCCGACCATAATATCTCTCTTTATCATTTCTTCGTCGCGTTCAGCAATCCATTAGACTCAGAATCTTCATGTTGACCTCCGTTTTACCGTTTCGAAGACCAGTCGCAACGGGTTTTATGTCGACGAAGGTGCGCTTATTGTTTATTTCTATTTATAACACGTAGCTTTAATAATAAATAATATTATCATATTTTCTGTGAATGATGCTTATTACTTTGTGATATCATAAAGTAATAATACCTATATTTGATTGTTATTTCAATATATTAATTTTAAGTTATGGAATATATTAATAATTAATATTTATCGAAGTCATATACTCATATTATTATCTTTAATTTGATCGAGGATTTGTCCGCATTTCAAATTTTGGAATAATAGGCGATAAACTAAGTTATTGTTTGTTTTATTCCTTTTCATTTTCGGTTTGTTGTATAATACGAGATCAATAAACATATTGTCATTTATTATTAGTAATTCGTCTTGGCTTTACTTTTTCATTCCACGTCGAGTATATTCCGTTTCCGAATTGAATATGACGAAGAAGATGTCTTATCATTTATGACTCCATATTTTACTCTCCAATTTGTCATTTTGCTAAAGAAGGCAAGCCATGGTTTAATTTTCCTTTCGCTTGTTTATTAATCAATTACCCTTTTGCACTAAGGAGTTGGTAAACGGAATTCTATCAATATCATAATAAATAAATTATTCAAGGTGCTACACATTTGATGTAACATAATTCTACATATGAGTATACATAAATAATGGCAACAATATTTGCGAATTGTTAATAAGAAGAAGATGATTTGTAGTGTTTTTGGTTCGCATTATAAGAGCAATGCTAATTCATAAAAACTATTAGTGATGCTAATTATTCTGGTTTATAGACTACTTTGATTATCGATAACATGATATTGTTAAACTAACTAGCAAATTTATTGAATTAAATAATTTTATAGTATAATCCTCTTATGAGTGAGCCAAATCCAAGTTAATTCCAAATCAATTACCTGTTTCACTAATTTTACTCGAGACATTTAAATTAATAAAATCAACTATAGTAACAAGTAATATATCAACAAAAGATTTCTGAATAATAAATAATGACTTATTTGATAATCATTTAAAGGTTAATACATATCTGTTTTCATCCTCGAATAGATTTACATTAGATTTCAAGTTTCTACTTTGATGAATGGTTAGAGCTAATCAATACAAGATTTAAAGTTATAGAGTCTCAATTAATCATTGTTGAGAGGCCATCCCAAGTACGTAGTACTAATTTGTTGCCTGTATATGTTAGGATAGAATGTAATGAACTGAACTAACCTATATCATACTTCAAACAAACTTGTCTTGGTAATTGTGCTTTCTCGACTTGTCCTCATTTCTAGAGGGTCAATGTTGATCTCATGTGAGCTTTCTTCCATGGACTTACATGTTGAGATGATGTAACTAGATTTAGGTTGTTCATAGTTCCTAGTTCATGGGTGTTGTGGTCCCAACTTAACCGACACTATAGTATGTATGTAGTAAATTAAAAGTTATATTCTATTTTCGCATGTGTATAAAAGATCATGGTATAATGGTATAATAAGGCCATGAATACCACTTTATTTTATGTGGGCTTGAATTCAAGATAATTAACTTGTTTGATTGTTGCATTAAATGCATGTGAACGACTAGTTTAGCATCCATATGTGCTTATGCATTATATACTAAGCTTCAGCTTACTCTTTATTTTTATGGTTGCAAATATTAAGTTGAATTTGTTGCTTATATTGCCATTGGGACTACTACTAATAGGTTGGGTATAGGAGGTTGGTTTGTTTATTTTGGGAGTTAGAAATTCTAGTTACTAATTATAATTGTGGTAGCTTGCTTGTGAATCAATTGTTATAATTGGAAAATTGTTCTTGATGGAGATGATTATAGAGACTATAGTAGTAAATTAGAGCCTTAAAATGTCATTAGAAAACCAAGGACAAGGTTATGGCATCCATTAGAGTTTGGGGCATTATATAAAATTATAATAAAGATGATGACATTATGATGATATTATAAGGTACTAAAAAAATCTAGAAAATCTCAACATTAATTTGTGAAATTGAGAAAATTTAAAAGAAAATAAATTGAGAGGATACAAATAGGAGAAAACATAATTGGAGACAGTTGCTATCGTTGGAGTCACCTACATGAATTCTTATTGGGACAATTTACATTTTATGCATTTATCCATTTACCCACCTTCCATAAAGACAAACAATTTCAAAGTCTAGAAACACTTTTGTATCATTGTTAGAAAATATATTTATTAATTCAGTTCTTTCTCTTACGTTTTAATTAATAACCGGAAAGACTAATAACCTTTTTATAGTGTCATTGATATAATATCATGTATTCGTACAAGCTGGTCTACAATGATGGATCATCAATAACATTAAAAAGAAAGTCGTTATGAGGGTCAAAACCTTAATCTTTGTCTTCTGTATTTTTAATGAACTCATCTTCTAGTGGGGCTTCCTTCTCGATCTAATACGCAGCATCATCATCAGAACAATTGGATGCAAAAATTTGATGTAAGTTCTCTGATCCCATCACCACTCCTTGCTGGGGTTGCAGGTAATGCCCATTTTGCACATCTAGATGTGCAATATCAATTATTTGTGTGTTACTGATAGGATGGTCGGCAGGCCTCCCAGGTGTATGCATTCGATAATGCAATTTCTTTGATTCTGTTAACCTTTGTTGCTAGGTTTGCATTCAATAACTTGTTTCCTTAGCTTGATCTATTGTATGTTATTCCATAAAATCTGAGATGTTGCCTAAACTGCCATGCTTCTTGTAAGATAACATCACCATGCCTTTAGTCAAATTTTGCTCCTTTTTTTTTTTCTCTTGAAATTCAAATTTAATGAACCCTTTTAAGCTTAATCGAATCAAACATCAACATCACGAGGTCTAGGAGTTCAATATACTAACATGCTTTTGTGCAAAAGGAATTTTCGCAATCATCACATTGACATTCACGCCCGCATCCAGAGCTAGATTGAAGGTAGAAGAAAGATCCCATTGCACAGATCAAAACAGATGGAAGAAACCTATGTGACCGCAGAATTTTCATTTATTAGTTAAATCCAACATTAACAAGATTTGTGAATTAGTTATAGTAATTTAACCACTTATAATATTAGTACGTCAAAATAAATATGGAAAATTGCAAACATACCCTAAAAACTCTTAATACAGAGCAAATAAACCCTTTGCAAAAACTACCTCTTTATAACTTTCTACCATATATCTATTTACAACATAAATCTCTCTCTCTCTCTCTCTCTCTCTCTCTCGCACACACGCTGTATACATATTCAAATTCAATACAGCACACATCCAATTGTTCTGATGATGATGCTGCCTACTGGACCGAGAAGGAAGCACCATTAGAAGATGAATTCATTAAAAATGCAAAAGACAAAGATCGAGATTCTGACATTGATAACGACTTAGTATTTACCAACCACTTATATATATACATGATAGGTAATATTAGAAGATTTTTTTAGGAAATGTATGTCTTTAATTATTAACATTTTGCTATTTTTTACTTAAATCCTAAACCTTTATTTCTTTTTTTATTTTTATTTTATTTAAGTCTCAACATATGTAAAAGATTACAAATTAGTCCTTTTTAAACACCACTATATTTTCTATTCATATATGATATGCGTAGCAACCTCCGATTAGTCATGTAATAAATTTGATTAAATAATGTATATATCTATTAAGTAAATCAATAAAAAATTTTAAAAATAAAAAAAAAAGTAAAACATTTGAAAAAGCGATAGTGAGGTGGTTGAGCAACCCTTTGCAACCCTTTGACCCTCCTTAAGATGGTAAGCAATCAACCCAATCAAAATTTAAAATGAAAAAGGAAAATACTCGAAACACCCATTGATGCAAAATGAGGATAATATGATAAGTGTGCCTATAACTAGGTTTTACCATAGTGTCGGTGGGTCTTTTAAAGATATCAAAGAAAAGACAATAAGTTTGGGTGGATTCTTAGGAAAAAGGTAAGCAATCCATGAGTTGCTGAAGTATATGTGATGCATTACTCAAACACTACATGACCAAAAACTTGTTGGATGTGACGCGTCAGTCTAAGTCGAAGGGTTACTCACCACAATCCTTGTTTAAGGAATTGATAAGAGTTAAAGAGGTTGGGTTCCTTATAGAGGAGAGGTTCTCGAGAATGTGAAGTGAAAATTTAATATTCTATTAATGAAGAAGATTCCTATTACAGTGATTCTTGTAGTTGGATATTTATACCCACTTTGCTAGGGATACATAAGGCAGATTGTATTTACTAAAAAAGGTAAATTAATATAAACAATATTGTTACAAAAAAGGGTTAATCCATAATAACTCTATAAAAGAACATTTTAGTGCCAAGGTATGCGAATCAGGTAGTGGGATACATATCGCTTGGGGAGAGACTTGAAGATATGCTGCATAATGGTTTCGGTTCTATTTGGATAAGATCAGTACCAACTAGCACTTTGAACAGCTCGACGTTTGCACCTTGGCAATGCTAAGCTAGTAGGGTAAAGTGATCTTTAGAACAAGTCAGCAATGAGAGTTGGGGGTTCCTAGATGATTCAGATTGACCTTACCCTTACGTTAAGGCAATACTCCACTTGCTATAGCTCGAGTACATGAATAGATTAGCTTAGTAGATTAGGTTATCTTCATTCAGACTTGGGCAATGGTTGAGAATTCAACAAACCATGTTGCCTAGACCCTTAGTTAAGGAGTGGGTGAGGGGTCCTTGATGCTGATTCCTATAATTCCCTCCGAGTTGTTTTGGACTTGGGATCGAATGTGAAGTTCTCTATAGGTGTATCTTCGTTGGGTTGGTGCAAACATAGATCAGTAATATTGAAAACATTAGAGATTCCATACTCTTTGAGAAACTCGAGTATGTAGGCATTGTCATTGATCCTTTGAAGCACTTTGATAGGGTGATAACTTGTTCTTTCTCTTGCTCGAAAATCCTTAACTGCAAAGGTTAGCCATAAGAGATCTCTATGTTCAAACAACGTTTTCTTCCTCTATCCTTAACTTCCCTTTCTAGTTTCTCAACTACTCATATTAATTGTTCAATCACAGATCTATTGTAAAGTTTTGGCTAGACCTTTAACTTTAGGTCTCCATGCTCGATTCTAAATACTGATTTCTAGTTGAGTGGTAGCTTTAGGTTGAAGCCATAAATAACCTAAAATAGGGTCTTGCTTGTGGTATTATGAACAGATCGGTTCTAAGCAAATTCTATTATAGATAGGTAAGTAACCCAATTGGGTACATTCCTTCCAATAGTAGTTCGGAGTAATGAACCCCATGTCTTGTTGACAACCTTTGTTTGACCATTAGTTTAGGGATGACATGATGTACCGAATAGCAACTTAGTTCTTAGTCGCCGCCATAGGGTTTTTCAAAAGTAGCTTAAGAATTTTAGGTCTTGATTAGAAACAATACTCTAAGGAACTCCATGCAACTTCATGATCTCTTGCAAAAAAAAAAAAAAAAAAAAAAAAAAAGAAGAAGCAAAATAGCTGAATCATCATTAGTTTTGTGGTAGGACAAAAAGCATGCCATCTTGCTAAATCTATCGACTACCATTACAATAGCATCCTTCCCATAGGTCATTCTAGGTAGGCTAAGAAAAAAATATATACTCAACTTTACTCGGGGTTTGGTCAAAATAGGTAGGAGCATAGCCTTTCCTTGCATGACTCAGCTCTTTGCCTCTTTGCTAATCATGCATCTTCCTATAGTTCAGTGGACATCCCTCAATATCTTAGGCCAATAGTATCTAGTTTCCAATAGCTTGTACATTCTCCTTTCTCATAAAATGACTAGATAATCCCTTATTATATGCTTCCATCACAAGTAACTCTCAAATAGAATAGGTCACCACATGCAATTTTACAGCTCGAAAAAAAATCCATCTTCACTGAAGTATTCATCCACTGCTCTTCCTTTAATGCATTAGGCATAGATCAGACCAAAATATGGGTCTTGAAGGTATTGCTCTTTGATGCTAGTAGATCTTATCAGTTTTAACTATAGGTTAGGAAGCATCACATGTTGCCCAGACAAGGCATTTGCTATTACGTTGGCCTTCCCTCTTTTGTACTTAATCACAAATGAAAACCCTTTTAGGAACTCAATTCATTTGACTTATTGCTTGGATAGCTTTGGTTGATCCTCAAATATCTCAACATTTGGTGATTAGTATTCGTAATAAACTCTTTGGGTAGCAGATAATCTTGCCATGTTTGTAGAGATAAAATTGGTACATATGGTTCTTTCTTGTATATGGAGTAATTTAAGGTAGCTCCATTAAGCCTTACACCAAAATAGACAATAAGACAAAAATCTTGTATGAGAATAGCTCTAATGCCAATACTAGAAGCATTACATTCCAAGTTAAACATCTTATCAAAATTAGGTAAGGCTAGAACTAAGGTTGAAGTCAACCTTCTCTTTAGCTCAGCAAAACTCTCCTCCTCTTTGTCTTCCCATCGGAATTCTATGTTCCTTTTTTTAAGCTTTGTTAGAGGCGTTGTAATAATACTGAAGTTCTAAATAAACCTTCGATAAAAGGATTCTAAGGCATGAAAACTTCGTATGCCAGCATAAGAGGATGAGGTAGGCCATCTGAAAATTGCTCTGATCTTATTTTCTTCTATCCCTTAGACTCCTCTACTAATAACATAGCCTAAGAATATTACCTCTTCCTATAAGCAACAACACTTCTTCAGGTTGCAGAACAACCTCTTAACTCATAACACCTCAAAAAACAGTTTGAAGATGATCTATATGACCTACTAGATTGAGGTTATATACTAAAATGTTATCAAAATAAATCATAACAAACTCCCTAATTTGATTCCGTTACATACGATTCATTAACCTTAAAAACATGTTAGGGGCATTGGATAATCTTAAGGCATGGCAGGCCATTCATACAGTTCATGCCTTATCATAAAGGTAATCTTCCATTCATCGCTTGGCTTTACACGTATCTGATGATGCCTCAATTTGAGATCAATTTCAAAAATAGCTTGGCTACATATAGCTTATCTAACATGTCATCTAATCTAGGGTTCAAATATCTATACTTGATGGTGATCTTACTGATAGCTTGGTTATCAACACACGTTCTCTAAGTCTCCTCCTTCTTCGATACTAACAATGTAGTCACAACAAATGGACTTAAACTTTCTTCGAGATAATCTTGTTTAATGAGCTCATTCACTTGCCTTTATGGCTTAATAAATTGTTTAGGATTTATCCTATAGGCTAGTTGATTTGGCAGGGCAGCTTTAGGCTACAAATCAATATAGTGCTTTATCCCACATAATGGGGGTAGGCCTTATGGTAACTCGAGAAACAGGTCGCTGAACTCCTTTATCAACTTCCTAACTTCTTCTTGCAAGTCAATCTATTCCTTCAGTTCTAACAAACTTTAGATCAATAGAAAGGTTGACTCCTTTCCAACAAACTTTAGATTAATAGAAAGGTTGACTCCTTAGGTTTTATGATTCCCCTTAATTTAGATCTTTTCATTACTAAGGTTTTCTTAGTTTGTCGGCTCAACTAAGATTACATATTGCTAACCTGACTAGGTGCCATTGAATTGAGAGTAATCCTTCGACTATCTTTCTTGAACATATAGCTGTTCTTGAATTCATTATGTATGACTTTTCAATTAAAGAGCCAAGGTCAACCTAGTAGGATGTGTGAAGCATACATTGGCAAAACATCACATAAGATCTCATCCTTGTAACTCCAACTAAGATAGGTAGTAAGAATTGGTGCAAGACATGTAGTGAACCCTTTTTGTTCAACTAGTGCAACTTATATGGCTTAGAGTATAGGGAGGTTGACAATTGTAATTGCTTGACCATGCTAGAGGAGGCAAAATCTATACAACTTTTACTATCAACTATTAATGCATACAACAAATCTGTTGTCTTACATATAGTGTGGAACAAATTCTCTCGCTGTTTGTTCTCCTTATAGGGTTCTACGCTCATAGCTTAGCGAACAACTAATCTCAACATGTCTCCCTCCTTTAGATAAATGTTATCTCTTGTAACTTCCACCTTTACTCCATCTTTTAGTTCTTCTGGACCTTCACAAACTTCTTCATCAATATTGTATACTTTAAAGATTAGAACATCCCCCTTGATTGCCATAGTTCATTGGCTTAGACATTAGGCAACCGTGTGCTTAAATCCCTTGCATTTGGATCACTTGATCTTACTAGTCTTCCTTCCAGAGGATTGTCCCTTTTCAAGCCATCTCTCTATCCTTCCTTGCTCTGTACCAACTTCTTTAGCTTGTATTATCTATCCTTCCTTCTTGCTTAGTATAAAGCCATTGGACATTCTAACATTTCCCTAAATAGGTTAGGCCAGTTGAATAGGCTAAACTAGTTGGGCTTGATAAGGTTGGCTCTTTCTTTACTCTCAACTCGCTGAACGACCTTAATAGTACCTATAAGAGTATCAAAAGGTTGTACTTCAATTACGTCCATGAGCTCATACTTTAAGTTAATGACAAAACTAGAGATAGTTTGGGCTTTAGTTCATCTACATCACATTAGATCATGAACATTTGAAATTCTCCTACATACTCATCAATAGTTTGATTCCCTTGTCTAAGCTCTTATAGCTTGGCAAATGTATCTTGGCAAATGTATCTTGGAAATAAGAATCAGGAATGAACCTCCTATACATTATCCTCTTCATTTCTTCCTAAATCTTAACATCTTGTTGTCTATCTCTTCTTTTTGCCATGTGTAACTTTTTCCTCTACATGCAAAAATACCTAGTAAATTCTAAAGCATTAAGTCAGACTTTATCTTCTTCATCATATCAATAGCATTCAAATAGCTTCTCTACCCTTTCTTCTTATTGTAAATATTAGTCAATACTTCCACTTCTAGAAAAGATTATAATTTAGACCTTAACATTGTCAATGCTTTTAGGAGCTCGAATACTACATTCTCCTTCCCCATAATAATCTTCCTTGTCAAATTCTTCATCAACTTCTCCAACATCATGACCAATAAATCGGTAACGAGTTGGATGCACCACTCCACCTCCATAAGCATGCTAAGAAAGGTACTCAACCCTGTCAGGTTGGACATCATACCATTCACTATGTGGGACTTGTCCTAGTCTTTCATTGACCTCAAAGAATTCTTCACCATCACTCTCATAATCTTCTACAACTTCTAACCTTCTATTAACTCTTTGATCAACTCCTATAACTTGTACTTGGCCAACTGGGTAGACTTCCCTTTTACGTTAGGCTTCATTTATAGCTTGGTTAACTCTATATTCAGCTTGGGGTTCTTCATGGACCACTTCATTTACTTGACCTTCGACTCGACGAGCTCTTTTAATTCTAGCATCTACCTCTCCTTACATGACGACCAACATATTTTCCAAAAGCTTGGTAAGTCGATCTATTTACTCATCTATTGATTTCAAGGTTTGCTTTATATGATGTCCTCTTCTTAGTACATCACTTTCATTGCCACCAACCATCACATTCACATTAGGGTCTATCATATTTTCACTTAGCAACACAATATACAGTGCTCCTTTAACCAATAACTTTAATAATCACCTTTACCACCATGAAAGTAAAATAAAGGGCCTCACACAACACTCTAACCATAGTTTTCCTTGTCTCCTCAACACTGCAATTCCCTATTCTTTTTAATGGGTGAACATAGAGCAAAAATGCGATATTGCACAATTGTAAAAATTTCAAATCAATAATCGCAATTCAAACTTCATACATAGCTTAAGAACATACTTTTTTACTCAAAACTTTAAGCTTTGATACCAAGATGATGTAGTTTGGGGGTAGTATGGTAAGCATGCCTATGACTAAGTCTTACCATAAGGTGGATAGGTCTTGCGATCAAAGAAAAGACAATGGGTATAGGTGGATTTTTAGGTAGAAGTTAAGCAATCCATGAGTTGCTCGAATAGATGTGATGCACCATTCAAACACTACATAACCAAAAACTTAATGGATGAGGTGCATTGGTCCAACTAGAAGGGTTACTTACCATAATCTATGCTTAAGGAATAAATAAGAGCTAAAGAGGTTAGGTTCCTCACAAAGGAGAGGTTCTTGAGAATGAGAAGTGAAAATTTAGTGGTCTATTAATAAAGAAGATTCTTATTACAATGGTTCCTGTAATGGGTACTTATACCCACTTGGCTAGGTTACATAAGGCTGATTGTATTTAGTAAAAAGGGTAAATTAATATATAAATTTTGTTAGGAAAAAAAGGGTAAATCCATAATAACTCTACAAAGAACATTCTGGTGCCTGGATGTGAGAATGAAGTAAAAGGACACGTGTTGTCTAGAGAGAAACCTAAAGATATACTACATAGTAGTTTTGGTTCTATCTAGAAAAGATTGGCAGCAATTGGTACTTCAAACAGTTGGGCACTTGTACCTTTGTAGTGCTAAGGTAACAGCATAAAGCGATCTCTAAAATAAGTTGGTGGTGAAAGTTAGGGGTTCTTGAACAATCCAGACAAACCCTACCTTTGCTTTAAGATAACACTCTACTTGCCATAGCTCGGATACATGAACATATCAGCTCAGTAGATTAGGTTGGCTTCATTCGGACTTGGACAATGGTTGAGAATCTAATAGATTATGTTAGCTAGATCCTTAGCTCAAGAGTGAGTGAGGGGTCCTTAGGGTTGATTCTTATCACCGATTGTATCGTACAATACGATTATAAACAATTAAGTTTTCACTTATAATTCTTATTATTATCGTAGGGGATGGTTGCCTATAAGTTGAATAACCCACTTTTTAAGTAGGTTAAGACCCACTTCTAAAAAGTGGTCTTTTCAGTTGTCCCATTAGCCTTAGGGTGGTTGAGGCAGCTTTTTTTTTTTTTATTTTTCTAATTTTTTTTAACTTACTTAGTTTTAAAATTTTTAATATATTTTTTAAATATACTTTATTAATATTATGTTATTAATTTAAATAAATTACTTGAATGAATAAGAGGCCATCGTACTCTGTGGCAAAAAAAGTGGTTGAAGATTTTAGCTATAGGAAAATTCATGCATGTCCAAATAATTGTACATTGCATTGGAAAGAGCATGCACAAGATAGAGAATATCATGCTTGTAAATTTCTGAGGTATCTTAAGGTTGAAAATAATGAAGAATAAAAAACAGAATCACCTATTAAGTTTATAAATATTCATGTGAAAGTTTACTAGCATTTTCCTTTAGTCCTAAGGCTTTAAAAACTTTTCATGTCATATAAAACTGCATCATTTATGAGATGGCATAAGCAACATTGGACAAAAGATGACTATATGAGCCACTTTACTGATTTAACTACTTGGCAAACATTTGACATCATGATGGTGAATTGCTAAAGATCTAAAAAATTTCAACTTAAGATTAGCTTGTGATGGGTTTAATCTATTTAAAACTCCTAGTGTTTCTCATAACACTTGGCCTATGGTGTCGATTCCATATGAAATGCCTTATATGAAGCAACGGAACTTCATGCTATCATTGTTCGTACCTGACCTTTTTTGCTCCTAGAAATAACATTGATGTATATTTGCAGACTTTAGTTAAGGGGGTAAAAGAATTGTGGTGTTTTGGAGTCGATATTTATGATATATCTACTAGGCAAAATTTTTTCATACATACAACATTATTATAGATAATAAATGGCTTCCCCACCTATGATAATTTATTTAAATGAAGTACAAGGGTGAACTTACACGTCTTTTATGTAACAAGTACACTTGTTCTAGATGGCTAAAATATAGTGGTAAGTATTGTTGCATGAGTCATCATCGTTTTCTTGACATAAGTAATCCCTTTTGTAGAGATAATTGATCATTTGATCGATTGGAAGAATATGAAGAGCTTCCACCTTGATTAACCAAAATCACAATGCTAGATTGTTTAGATGCGTACAATCATACATTTGGTAAGCTAGTTGACAATAATCCTAAGTTACCTTTTAATTGGAAAAAAAAAAAGCACATTCATTGAGCTACCACATTGGAAGGATAATTTTTTCGACATTATCTCAATGTTATGCACATAGAAAAGAATTTGTTTCCTTTTTTTCCCTAATTTTCTCAAATTTTGTGCTTTTTTCTAAATTTTCATTATTTTTTGTATTTTTCAAGAATTTTTTCATTTTTTGGTATTTTTTCCAAATTAGGGCTTTTACTTCATTAATTGGAGATTCTAAAACTAAGGGGAGAAAAATTAGGGTATCTACACATATTTTCTTGAAAGCAACAAACAATCTTGAATGAAGCTAATATTTAAGTTTTTTTCATTTAGTGAAAGTGATAAACATTTGTTGTCCTAATTTGCAACCTCAAGTGTGTTGTAGCCAATCACATACATATACATGTATAAAAAATTAGTATGTAATTATAAAAATTCATTCCACTTGTCCATAATGTGTATGTTATTGTTGGGGATATGCTCGAGACAGAAAGTTAGGGACGACAAATGTTTATCCTGGCAAAAGCATCATAAGGAGCTAGTTAACATATACATCTAAGAAAGAGGAAAGTAAGCCTTTATTACAAATTATAATAGTGCTTATATGTTTTACAAAAATATATTAGGCTCTCTCTCTCTCTCTCTCTATATATATATATATATATGAAAACAAGTTCTCAAATCTTCGGAGACTGTTTTATTTTGTTGTGCATGCATAACCAATGTCATTAGCCACATTTTGCGCATCTTTTGCTATACCATTTAATCTTCTTGAAGCGAAACCAACACAATAAAAACCGTTTTTTCGTTTCTAATGATTTGTGAAGATCTTTTTGAGTAGATCCTTTTCATTTATAAGATCATATCCTCATATTAAGAAAAACAATTAGGTTAGATAATAATAAAATCTTATATCATACTAGTATAATTTTAGCTTTTAATTACAAAGAACTTGAGCTACAACTATTGCATATTAAAAGATGTATGAGAACATTGATTAATGAAACATTAAAATAAGTGTAGATTTTGTAAAGAATTTCCAAAGTTATTAGACAAAGTATACCTTTAGCCGAATTCTGATCGATACTTTTGTAACTGGTAGCAAATATTATTGCATCAAAGTTATCTGTTTCATCATTTGCAAATGTAACCTTACACTCCTTTATGTGTTTTATTGAAGGATATACCTAAGTTATATTACATAGAAAAGCATCAACAAAGTATAAGCATAATAAAAACCGTTTGAGATAAAAAAAAGAAGGGACAATTTGATACCATGATCTCACCTTTCTTAATCATTGTTGTGGCTCCAAGGTTGATGGTTGGGCTTTGTCCAGTTATTGCTTTTTGCATAAATGAACCTACTTTTGGCCTTTGGAGCTTGTACTTAGACAAGTTCCCAAATATTAATATGGCTAAAAAGACCATAAGTGTATCAACAATCCACATAGGAAGAAACTTCAATAGCATCATTTCGAATTAGACTAATTCTATAGTAAGGATAGATATTTGGTAATTACATAGCAACCACACCATGTCAAGTTTAATAATATTTCCCAAATGAATGTAAGGCGATGTGAGTGAACAAATTTATTATTTAAAATGTTTGAATTATTTGATTAGAAAAACTTTGCATGTATTTGGTGTATTAAGCATGGACACAAAAATTGCTTGGAAATCGATAAGTGCATCATATATAGTAATGTAATATTAATTTTTGGGCATAAAGTCATCTTGTGAATCATCAATAGCATCAAATAGTATAATTATTCTATAGTATATTTTCAATATTGAGCTATGTGTGACGATCGAGATCTTAGCACCATAGTTTGATAAGTCATAAGCAATTTCCATTCCCAAATTCCCATAGCTAATGACCAAAAACTTCTTGGCAAAGAATCTTTTGCTGTTTTCGTATTTGCTTGAGTGCATAGCTTCTCCATCAAAACTATCTAGCCCTTTTATATTGGGAACATACCCTTCAATGTTTTCTCCTGTTGTAACAACTAAGTACTTAGCAAGGTACATTTTGAACTCATTAGAAGCTAAATTTCCCACATTAATGTGTCACTTTCTTATCTCTTTGTCAAAATTGGCACTTTCCACACATAAGAGATAATGTAGACATATGTGAAAATACTTCACATATTCATCCAAATAGCAAACAAAATCTTTCTTGGGAATATATGTTTGTTTATCGAATGGATAGAGTAAGTGGGGAAGTTGGCAAAATTGTTTTGCTATGTGAAGTTTCAATCAATCATATGTTCCTTGTTTCCATAAGCATGCATAACAATCTTCTCTTTCCAACATAATGTTTTGAATTGAGAGGTGATTTAGGTATGTTGAGGCTGTTAGGCCTAAAAGGCTTGCTCCAACAGTAGCCACAACAACTTCCATTCGCCAAGTATATTAGTGCAAGTCAGTCTTTGATTCAAGTTTAGTACTCCGAATATATGGCGACTTTATGCAATCTTTAATTATGTTTATATAGGAATTGATGTAGCTCAACATTTGTTCTTGTATCTTTTATTATATCTATCTCTCTAAGGTATATATCTAAGGATGTCATGTCTCATTACGTGCCTTGCTTGGGCATTATAGCATCAACAATGAATTTGATGAAGAAAACATGTCTTATCTATTAAATAAAGCCCATTCATGAAATTGGACAAGATAAACCTAAAACAATAAGGATAATTTTTAATGTATTTATGTATAACTGTTAGACTTATACAAAATAATTGATGTTCTTCCAACAAAATGGGATAAATATCCATCTCTTCAATCCCTTGAAAATACCTATCTAATTTGCAAAAAGAAAACATTAAAAAAATTAAATAATGATAACGATAAAATGCTCACTATTATGATTTTGCACAATCTACTTACAATCTTTCTACTTTAATTTTAATAAAAGAAGTGTATATGCTTCATAGCTCTTTTTGCAAGTTCAAAAAGTGTTTCTTTTTATTACTGAAGTCTATTAATGAACAATAAGTGGGAAAATTAAGTATTGTAAGTGTAACCGGTCCAAACGGCAAGAAATTAGGTGAATTTGTAAAGGCACAAGTATTGTTTATTATTTAATTGCAATTAGCCTTAGCCTATTTTAAGATTTTTTTTAATTAAGATTAGTTGCAAGAAACAAAGGATTGAATCACTTTTCTCATTACATGTAATTAAGCTTTTGTTTAGTAAAATTAATAAAAATAGGAAATCAGAGGAGGACAAAGGGAAATAAAAAAAAAAAGAAGAAGAAGAAAGGGAGAATAAGGGAAGAATGGTGATGTTGCAAACAATTTTTTTCTTCCCTTCATTTTCGGTAATGAAAAATGCAGGAAAAAGAATGGAAATAAATTAGCTATTTATCTAGATTAACCTTTTCTTTTTCATAATAACAATGATTTGTTTTGTCATTAACTTGGGAAACATCAATTTTGTGTGATTTCTTGCCTTTTTCTCATTTCTTCCCAATGTTGGGGAGACTTTCAGTGTTAACAGGATAAAACTTTTCCTATAATTTCTTTTACTTCTCTATTCTCATTTATACTACCAAATTAGGCTTTTATATCCTCCATTTCCCTGATCTTTCTTTCTTAGCAAAAAGAGTGTTAATAAGAGATTTTCTTTGACTCTTACTCATCTAAAATTTAGAGTTAGGTATAAATAATGATTTTCTGAGAACTATATTCAAGGAAGAAATAGTTTATAAAAAGTATTTTGTCTGAATACTACCATAAGATCAACTTTACTATTCATTTTTATTATGATAAGGTTTAGAAAAATCCCTTCATATTAGGAATTAGGATCTCCTATGTAATTTGTAACATATAACAATTATAAAAATAAATCCTATTGTGAGTCAATGTAGAACATTGTTCTTTGTCAACAATTTGTAATTTTACTTTAAAAAACACAACCTTGCTTTCGATTGTTCATAGAACCACTTTAAGTCTATCTTGGATATTCATTGATTTTTAGAAAAATTATAGAAAAAGAAAACTATAACTATTATTTTTATTTTATCTTTTCTTAAAAGTAAGGTTGCAAAAGTTGGTAGATTTGCCTTGAATTTATAATTTTATCATCTTCCATAGCTTAGAACATTTATTTAAGCCATAAGCCTAGTTTTAAGAATTATGTGATCTTTATTCTGAAATTCTCCAAAGAAATTTCCATACCATCATTTTAAAACCTAATATTCTTTCTCTCTTTGGATGGTCTCTTAGGTACAAAATTGAAAACCATAATGCTCTCTTTGTCTCTTCGTGATTATTTTGTCTCTCGTTTATCCTCCATTTTTAGTACTTTGACCAGAGCTTGACGATATAGGTGTAGTGGTTAACCACTAAGGTAGATAGAATCCGCTTTAAGTCCCTAAAAGAAAAAAAAAAAAATCAAAAGGTGCTCAAATAAAAAATATTGCATCTAAGGATTGTAGATTTGCACTTTCAATTATTTCAAAGATCCATATGTTTACCTCTTTTATAAAAATACTAAAGGTGCACATTTGGTATGTGCCTTCACTATAATCACCTACATAACAAAAATAAAATTAATAGTAGTCCCTTAAAAATATAAGCCTAAAAATATAAAATAATAACGTCTTAAAAAACATATCAAATGATTTAACTAGTCAAAACCCAAGTCTAAACTCCACCCTATGTCCCTAGCTCCAAACACAAAACATATATTGTAATAGAAAACTAAGTTGCATTCTCAACACCTAATCAGATCCCCAAGTCCAAACATCAAGTCAACAAGATCTTAACCCAAACATACTGATAGGACTATTGCTGGCCTAAGCCCATTAACTCTATACACATATTACCATGACACAAAATATCCCATGATAGATAGTGCTTGGTTAGAATTCAAAAAGGAACGTGTAATACTTTCTCTCTCTCTCTCTCTCCTCTTTTCTACACTTTCTTTTCTCTTGAACCTTCTCTTAAATTAGGGTTTCAAAGAAAATCAATTTCTAGCTTAGTTTCACAAATCTGTAATGAACGTATTATGATCTATTGATTGATACTAATATCTATGTGTTTAATGACTATTTTGCAAGGTATGATAAGGTGATGTGAAATCTGGATTTCGAGAGATCCAAAAACTCCAAAATTTAAGTCAAAGCGACTTAAGGAAAATTTCTTGGTATCCCTTTTCCATTTCTTTCTTTTCTTTTTATATGTTGATTCATATAGTTGTAACCCTAGTCTCTAGTTGGTTACATTATGTTTAAAACTGTAATTGTAGCCTTTTGTTGTGATAACTACTTATGACTTTTAACTACTACTTGCAATCTTATTTGTTTGTCAAAAAGAGACATAATCTTTATAGTGTCTTGACACTTCTCTATTGTTCCTTTAACTTCTTTAAAACTCAATAGTTTGATTTAGCTGTATTGTCATGGTCATATAATTTGCCTCCCCCTTTTGAGAATAGACCTTATCCTCAAGGTCAAAATTAGGATAATCCTATTGAAACTCCTGAAGATCCATCCACTTAGAATCTTCTAAATCCAGCAACTCCCACTAAACCAAGACTTGTGGAACTTTGGTTCCTTGTTTATAGATGATCCTTTTATCTAGAATAGCCAAAAGTTTCATAATAATAGGTGATGTAACATCCTCGAATGATAAATATCTAGGCTCTTCTTTATTACCCTCGGCTTTCTTCAGTAAAGAGACATAGAAAATAGGGTGTAACCTAGATCCTTCTAATAGATTAAGTTTATATGCAACAGGCCTAATCTTTTGAATGACTCGAAAAGGTTTGTAATATCTTCTTAATAACTCTTGAGATAGTCTATTAGCCACTGTAGACTGTTTGTAGGGTTGAAGTTTAACATAAACATAGTCCCTAATCTTAAACTGTCTATCTACACATTTAGAATCTGAAAAGGACTTCATCCTTTGTTGAGCTTGTTGTATATTCTTTTTCAATTCCTTCAACACTTTGTCTCTATGCAACAACATTGGATCCACAACTTCAACAACACTAGACCCTAAAACATAATGTGATAAGATAGGTGGGTCCATACCGTACAATGCTTAAAAAGGGCTATCCTTGTGCTTATGTGATAGTTGGTGTTGTAGCAATATTTTACCCAAGGCAAATATTTAGGCTACTCTTTAGGTTTATCTATGATAAAAGACCTCAAGTATTGCCCAATAGATTTGTTGAGCAATTTTGTTTGACCATCCGTTTAAGGGTGGTAGGATGAACTCATCCTAAGTTGAGTATCACTAAGCTTAAAAAGCTCTTGCCAAAATCTACTTTGAAAAACTTTATCTCTATTCGAAACAATTGATTTAGGTATTCCATGTAACTTGATAACCATCTCAATAAATAACTTGGCTACTAATGTTATTGTATAAATAGTAGGTAAGGCTCTCAAATGACAGTACTTAGTAAGCCTATCTACTACTTAAAAAATAACTGAATACCTATGAGAAATTGGTAACCTAATTGTGAAATCTATGGAAGTGTCCTCAAAAACCCTTTGAAGAATAGGTAATGGTTAAAGCAATCCAGCTGGATACGTAGTCAAGTATTTTATTTGTTGATATATGTGACATTGCTTTACAAAATTCTCTATGTCCTTCTTCATATTCCTTTAATAGAAAGTAGCACTCAATCTTTTGAATGTCTTCAACACTCCCATTTGACTACCTACTGGTGTAGCATGATACTCTAATATTAATGTAGAAATAAAAGAGCAAGAATCTGGAATAAAAATTCTAGATCCATACATCAACCAATCTTCTTTCAACATTGGTGGTGGTGGTTGCAACTCCCTTTTTTCTACCTTGGCTTTTAAAGCCAACTACTCCTCATTATTATGCAACCTTTGCTTTAACATTGTCAATGAATCAAAAGATGGCATAGACAATATCAATAGTTAAAATTCATTTGAAAATTGTCTTGATAAAGCATCTGGTACTTTGTTGTCAACTCTTGGCTTATATTTCACATGGTAATCATACGCCATTAACTTCACCAAATATTGTTATTGCTCTAGAGTTTGAATGACTTGTGTCATAATTTCTTTCAAGCTCTTTTGATTAGTATGAATGATGAAATACTTGCCTAAAAGATATTTTCTCCATTTTCTGATCGCTTCCACTACTGCTACTAATTCTAGAACATATGCCCCTACTTTTTGAAGTCTTATATTGAACTTTTTATTAAAAAATGCTATAGGTTTGTCACCTTGGTGAAGCATAGCTCCCATTCCTAAACCTTGTGCATCTATTTCTACTATGAAAGTCTTTGTAAAATTTGGTAAGGCCAAAATTAGGGCATTTACCAATGCATCCTAAAGCTTTTGATATGCTTGGTTTGCTTCATCAGTCTAAATAAAAGAATCCTTCTTTAATAAATTCGTAAGTGGTGAAGCCCACTTAGCATAATTCCTGATGAATCTTCTATAATAGCTTGTAATACCAAGAAATCCTTGTAAATGTTTTATACTTTGAGGTTGTAGCCAATTTGAAATAGCTTCTATCTTCTGAAAATCCGACCGTAACCCCTGTTGGGAGACAATATGACCTAAGTATTCCATAGTTGTTTGAGCAAATGAACACTTATTTTTCTTAAGATAAAAAGTGTTCTCTCTCAAAGTTAAAGCCTTCTCCAAATGCTTTAGATGCTCCTTTATTGTCCTGCTATAGACCAATATATCATTAAAAACATTACAATGAGTTTTCTCAAATATGGCTTAAAGATGGAATTCATTACTGCTTGGAATGTGGATGGTGTGCTCAATAAGCCAAAGGGCATTACTAAAAATTCATAGTGACTCTTGTGAGTTCAGAAAGTAGTTTTGTGAATATCACCTGGATTCATCTAAATTTGATGATAACCTGCTTTCAGTTCCAACTTTGAGAAAAATGCAGCTCCCCCCAATTCATCCAAAAGCTCATCAATTGTGGAAATAGAGAACTTATCTATAACCGTGGCTTGGTTTAAAGCCTTATAGTCTATACAAAAGCGTTAAGTGCCATCCTTCTTCTTCATTAGTAATACCAATGAGGAAAATGGTGAAGTGCTTGGCCTAATAACTCCAGATTGCAACATTTCTTGAACAAGTTTCTCTATTTCCTCCCTTTGAAAATGTGGATATCTATGTAGACGAACATTGATAGCTTGTTTTTTGTCTTTTAAATGAATGTGATGCTGCACTGATCTCAGTAGTGGCAATGATGATGGAGTTGTAAACGCATCTTCGAATATGCCTAATAACTCTTGTAAAGAGTAATTTCTAGTAGTACATATAGATGAATCACTCGTCTGAGCCACCAACTAATATAAACAAGCTACATTTCTTGAATATACTAATTTGTGCATCTACTTATGCTCAATATGCTTGTATTGTAACTCATTTTAACCCTTCAATTTGATATTTATACCATGAATTGTAAATCTCATGGTTAATAATGAATAATCAAATGTTACTGGCCCCAATGTTGTTAACTACTGAATACCCAATACCACTTCAGTACCTTATATCTCCAGTATGTAAAAATCCACTAGAAATTCCACTTGATTCAACTTTAACAGAAATTTTTACACATTCTCGAGTAGACCAATTGATCTTTAATGCTAATTATTATTGAAAATTTAAGAATAGCTATAATTGGCAAACTTAAGTGCTGTTCTACATGTAGCTAGATAAAATTGTGGGTACTCCCCGAATCTACTAAAATAGAGACAATTTTCTTCTTTATAGTGCCTTGTAATCTAAGCGTTCTAGGTGCTAAAACACTTGAAAAAGCATGGTAACTAATCTCAACTATATTATTCTCATCCAATTCTTCTTGATAAAATTCTTTATTGTCTACTTGTTGAATTTTACATTCAAATTCCTCATTATCCTCTTGCTCAATTTCATCCAGTTGAATTATCATTAAGAATTTTTGTTTACACACATAGCTTTATGGAACTTCTCATCATAGTTATAACACAATCCCTTTTCTCTTCTAATTGATAATTCAACAAGAGTCATTTTCTTAATTAGTAAAGATTTTGGTAGTTGAGTTTGTGTTTGAGATTGTTGCTATTGTAAAAAATGTAGTTTATTTGGTGGTTTTAATTTGAAAGGTTTTGAAACAAAGGGTTTAGCTGAAGAAATAACAAGAAGAAGTAACTTATTTTGAAAAATGTTGCTGCTCTTTATGTTTAATTCAGTTAAGTTTGGATACATGTAGTCTAATAAGGCTCATTGCTTCAATCAAAGAAGTGGGTTGAGCTGATATGACTTTTACTTGAATATTTAGGTTAAGACCTGAAATGAAACAACATTGCAAGAAAGTTTCTGATAGACCACGCACATGATTTAACAATGATTTAAATTCAGTTTGATATTTTTCAATAGTAGTGGTTTGTACAAGTTTGGTCAACTTACCTTGATGATCCTTAAACATTAAGGGACCAAATCTTAATTTAAGCACTTATAGAAATGGTTGCCATGTAGAAATGAAACTACTTTTAGACATCCATTAAAACCGATTAAGTGTGCTTTCTCCATCACAAATACTGTCATCCTTAATCTTTCCTAATCTGGAACTTCATGGGAATAAAAAAATTGTATTACTTTAAATATCCACCCTTTTAGATTTGACCCATCAAATCGTGGCAACTCCATTTTAATATTGCAAGCATACCATGATTGCTTTTGATTATCAGTTTGAGAAGATGATGAATGTTCCACATTAACTTTTCCATTAGTAACTGCATTCTGATTCTCCTTCCTTATATTTAAGGACTCCATGATCATCACAATATTAATATTCATTGCAACTATAATATTCTCTAATTTATCAATTCTGAGATTAGTTTCCTTACTTGATTCCTCCATGCCTCCCATTTTGTTTGCATAAGTATGCAACTCTTCTTGTAATTAAGTTAAACTTCGAGTATCGTTAGCTATTTTTTCATTAAGAACTTGATTCTTGCAACCATGAAAGCACTAACGATAGGCCTACTACTAGTCCAAGCCTATTAACTCTACATACACACTCTTGTGACACAAAATATCCTGCAACAAATAATGTTTAGTAAGAATTCAGAAAGGTACGTGTAATGCTCTCTCTCTCCTCTCCTTTGTACTTTCTTTTCTCTTGAACCTTCTCTCAAATTAGGGTTTCAAAGAAAATTGATTTCTAACCTAGTTTCACAAATCAAAACACAGATTTGTAATAAGTGTGTTATGATCTATTGATTGATACTAATATCTATGTGTTTGATGATTGTTTTGCAAGGTATGATAGGGTGATGTGAATGTGAAATCTAGATTTTAAGAGATCTAGCAACTCTTAAATTCAAGTCCAAGTGACTTAAGAAAAATTTCTTGATATCCCTTTTCTGTTTCTTTCTTTTCTTTTTATATGTTGATTCGTATAGTTGTAACCCTAATCTTTGGTTAGTTACATTTTGTTTGAAACCGTTGCTGTAGCCTTCTGTTGTGATAACTATTCGTGACTTGTAACTACTACTTGTAATCTTTTCTATTTATCAAAAAGAGATATAATCTCTATATTGTCTTGACACTCCTCTGTTGTCCCTTTGACTTATCCAAAACTTAGTAGTTTGATCTGGCTATGTTGTCACAGTTGTATCACATACATAATTATAATTAGACATCCAAGACTCAGAAAGAAAGAAAGAAAGAAAGAAACGTTGGTGATTTAACTTCAATTAAAATGCATCTCAATACAATGTTCAATCAATATGTTGATACAATAATAAAAAAACTATACATTTATTTCCTCTTTCTCTTAGATCTAATAAAGACACGGGTTATTTGCATTGTGATCCCTTTATGGACATTCTCTTTTCAATAATGTTAAAAGCCTACAACTCTTGCGTTGGAATGTTCTATAAGAGTGACTTGTTGAATTTTGGAAGATCTACCACCTACATCTAAGAAGGATCATCCATGCAAGCACTTATAGATCTTCTTTTCCTAAGTATTGGTGATGTAAAGGGATGATATTGTTGAGTCTCGATAAGCGGAGTCACAAATAAACTTCGAAAAGGGCCCAACATGCTGCCAACATTTGGATATGCAAACAAGATTGTGGCATAAGATGGCTTTGGAATGTATATATCAATAAATTTGAAAAGGGTTTGCATATATGATTAAATAAAGTTATCAAAATGCATTCACATAAGAACTAAATGAGATGAAAAAATAAAAAAAAATTAGTATTCAAACTAGCCTACGAATTGCTAAGGTTGTCGTAGCCTAGTGGCATCACCACTTCACATCAAAATAAACTAGGGTTCGAATCCTTCTTCTTCAACAGTTGGCCCAGAAAAAGAAAAAAAAAAAAAACCCCATGAATTAAAAAGGCATGTAAAATTGAGGATGGCAATATCATTGTTTGTCTTAAACTAAAAGCTTAAACTATGTACCTCACTATAATAAGCATATTACTCATGAAAAGAAAATGTATCCTCATTTTCCAATTTGCAAATGTGTTCAAGTCAAAGGAAAATAGGCTATAGGAAACAAAAACACCCAAATTGTTGTGAGTGAAATTAACAAACATAAATAAGCTACAATTAAAAAAAAAAAAACTCATAGAAATTTAGTGCATGATTAGATTCTAAAAAGATGTCTTTCATACCATCTCTTAAAAATGCATATTTCTTTTACAATCATCAAGAATAAAATTTTTCTAGTATATGATTAACAATCAAAGAAGCATCCCAAGTACTCATAAGCTGTATTAACCTCAATTGAATCTTTCATTTTCCTCATACTTGTGATATTTAGAAAGATTGATCACGTAATCAAGAACTCAATAGAGATGCTAATGTCGATAATATATCTTATTCCTATAATTAAGTCTAACAACCACTCTAATATGTATCTCTAAGCTTCAAAAGAACTCAATTTATAATCACACAAGCCTCTACATTCTTGCTCTAATTAAACTCATAAATTGGCACATTCCAATAATAATAATAATAACACTTTAGTCATCTAATGGGTAATAATTAACAAATTCAAGTATTGTCTTGAAAATTATTTTTTAATGTGCTAATTAAAAGGAAAAATGAATAATAATAATAATAATAATATCTTAGTGATCTAATGGGTAATAATTAACAAATTCAAGTACTATCTTGAAAATGATATTTTTTTTAATGCGCTAATTAAAAGGAAAAACAAATACATTTTAACACATTGGTGAAGATGATAACTTGAGAAGAGGACTAACTAGACTTGTGTAGATAAACTTGCAAAGATTCTAGGTTTTTTTATACCAATTTATAGAACAAATAAAAAATCCCTTTTTTCTCCAAATAGATTATTAAAAAGAAAATCCTCATTATGAAAAGGTTTCTTGAAAGGTAGTTTAATAAAGAGATTGAGAGAAGTGAGAAAATGTAAAAATACAGTGTTTATGGTGAGAGAGATTAATGAGGAGAGAGAAACTAGAGAGGAAAGAAAGAAGGGTTGTGAGAAAGATATATTGAGCAAGTTAAAAACTATAACCATATTATAAGCCTTTATTGTAAAGGTGAGTAGTGGTGGGCATGGTTCAGTTCGGTATGGTTTACTTTCCCTTATTAAATTGAACTTAATATAAGGGTTTGATTTTCTTTTTGAAATTGAACCTAAACATATGATTCATTTCATAAATTTTTTGAACCTAATTAAAACTAGTTCTATATCAAGTTTTCGCTAAACATTTTTATCTCCAATAATATGTTTTCCTTTCCATTGAAATTTTATATGTTTCTAATTAATTTCTCATATGTTTATCATGTTTAATGATATTTAGTAAAAAGTTACACAAGATCTTAATAAACTCAACTAGATTGAATGAGAATAAAAAACTCTATTCTAACTAATAAACAATAAAGAAGGGAATTAAAGCTACCCATCAAAAAGTAATACGAAGAAAACAAAAGAGACATACTAAAGACCGAAAAATAAATGAGAGATACATAAAATGTACTAAGGTAAAACTCTTGATTTGAACATATATAAGAAAATAACAATTTAGAAAAGGAAAATTTCTAAATGTGAAATTTTATATGGAACTCACTCAATTTCATCTTAATAATTTACCTAAAAATAAGATAAAGAAGAAGATACAAAAAATTTGATGAAATCCATAAAGATTAATGAAAAAAAAAATAACAAAACAATTGTATGAAATTATTTTTATTTAACCAAATGGTTTAAGTTGGTTCAAAATGGTTTGGTTCAGTTCCCTAAACCGAACTGTGAATCGTTTATATATAACTGAACTGAACTATGACCAAATGGTTCATTAAAAAAATCATTTCTTCAGTTCAATTTACGGTTTGATTCATGGTTTTTTTACTTAACCTTAGAGGTGAGTAAATAACCTTATTGTACAAGGTACTACTTAAAGCCTACCTCATTGGCTAAGTTCCAGATAAGTAGTTAAAATCACAAGTAGGTTTCATATAGAATTTATCGAAATTTGCTCCCATAAGGAAGGATACGAATATGAAGTCAAGATACCTTCTATTTATTATAGAACTTATACTCTAAAGTATATTAGGTATAGGTTGCACTTGTTGGCTATCTTGTACCTATCTTAAGGCTTTTGAAGGTTAAGAAAGAAAAAGTAAAATTACAATGTAAGAACTCTTGCAATCTTTACTTATATATTTTCTTTTTGTTTACCTTTTCTTCGAAAAGTAAAAACTAACTTAGTAATACATTAACCATAGCAACTAAATTTTAGAGAAAATCCATCAACATATAAATGTATATATATTGATATGTTGAATATGAAATTTTCTACATGACATTTTTAATAATTATTAGATTGCAATATTTTTATGGTGCTATGTGATCTAAGTAAATTTTAATATTACTATCCTATAATCTTACTAGTATCCTAATAATAATAAAATAGCATTTAAATTTGTTATATAAAAAAAATTCAAAACTTGAAGTAAGTTTTTAATTTATTTGAAATACTACCCTATATATTAAGTTAGGCATACTTACTTATAAATATATTTATATGACCAAATCTATAAATGTTAAAAGTTAGTGCAAATGCAAATATTTGTGCTTAGATTATAAATGAAGTTATATACACCATTTGCAAGTGTTATCATATATCAACATCACCTAACTTGTTGCTTTACAACAAATGAACTTATTACTCATTATATGTACATATTATAGTATATTAGATATTATTTTAGCTACCATATTATAGTTTTATTATTTCTTTCATAATCCACACTAGTATACTAATACATATATCTATATAATCTATAATATTTGTTAAGGAGTATACTTCCATATTAACAAAAATTCAAACCACCTCATAGCACGAGAATCTTACTATACCAATAGAAGAAGTCATGAATTATGTAATCATACTCACAATGGTGCTACTGTTCTTTTGCATGCAATGTTAACCAATGCTCTAGCCATTTGAAGGCTTATTAGATGTCCAAACCCTCTTCAACCTCATTTAAAATATTCTGGTTAGTAGGTAATATATGAAGTGCTAAATCCATTTATAAACTTTGAACTCGATAATAAAAAGGTTTTAACTCTTTAAGAGAAGGTGATAGGACCTAAACAGTTAAGCCTATATATATTAAGATAATTACAAAAGATTAGGTATGGTGGGTTTTGAGTAGAACCTGATAGATTGACTTGTTTGATACCAATGCCTTCTTAATTTGTCTTACTCATTAAATAAGGCCTTTACTGGGCCTATATTTAAAGGAGGAGTTCATTTTGGGTTCATCCATGAATGGATTAATTTTGACCATTGATTATCATTGCAATCTGGTGGATAAAATTGACACCTAACTTCTATAAATACCTAGTCCCTTCCTATCCTGTACAAACGTTGTCATGTTAAAAATCATAGAGTTTAATACTATTATACTCCTTGCTCGTCACACTAAGTGTTATAATCGATTTAGATTGCTCCTAATCATTTCTTTCTACTCTTGTATGTATCATTTCGATCATTCCCCTAAATCATGTTTAGTGTGATTCACATATAGCACAGACATAATTATCATGTTCAAACTCCTTCACCTACAATCACCTTTCCTTCAAAAAAAGTATAGATAATAGGGAGTTGAGATAAGTGCATTAAAAAAAGCTAAGTGTTTATAACTTTCATTTCAAGGTACATGTTCTGCACATGATATAAATAGAGCACAACATATGATCCGATTTCTTATATATCACAACCTAACAAAGGATATCGTAAAAAATACATGGTTTGATGGGTCTATCCATCCATTAATCAATCAAACTAAAATTTCCTTCTATTAGCTTGGTTACCTAAAATCCTATCAACAATATTGCATCTAGAAACTTAGTAACTTTGTTCATTAAAACAATGAACTATGGAATACGACATAGGACTGAGCAAGGCTAAGAGCATAGAAAATATACCCTCACTGGTTAAATTAGACTTAAACAGTACATCGGTTTTATTAACAATCCATGGTTAATTGGTGCATGTACAACGATAGGTAGGCTTCGACTTTACATTTATATCCTTTTTCAATCACATACTATTACACTAGTAGACAATGCTCTTGCGATGTGTGTGTTAGATTAAATAAAATTAAATTTATATCTTTAAAATTTACAATTATTTATGCAATGAAAAATTATAATTTTTTATTAAATAATATAAATATAGATTTATTCTTTTTTCCCTATCTATGCTTGCTTTAAATCATTTAGTTTTTTACTTATGAGCAAATCAGAATTACAGATAGAATTCTATCTATGTAAGTGGACATCAATTATTATCATGGTTATATTTCATCATAATTTAAATTTTAATCATGCAATATACACACATAATAGAAGGTGTAAGAGAAAATAGATAGAGAGAGAAATCATCAAGGAGAGAGATCATGGGACATGCACTATGTTATGTAAGGAGAAGATAGAGAAAGTGGGTTTTGTAAATGGGAGAGATTAATTAGAGAGAGTTGATTGATATGGCAATTTTATCCTTAGTATAAAACAATTACAATTTTAATAGGTCATTTTTAATATTGTTTTTTTTTTCATTAAAATTTTAATTAAAGAGCTAAATGATAATGTTTAAAAGGGTGATTACTTAAGGGCTAATCCGCTTTAATTATAAGATATAAAAATATCTTTAACGTATTTTAGTTTATAATACTGGTTATCTTTGGGAATCAACTTCGGGTCACTATACACTTGTATCATCATCGTTTTCCACCTAAACATTATTATTATTTTTTTTAGGGAGAACTTTATTTAATTTGAAAAAAAAAACCTTATGTTTTACTATTTTTATGGCATAAATTAGATACCAATACAAGGATAAAAAGATATGGAGTAATCCACCAAGAAACTTTTAAAAGATATAAAAATATATTGACCTAATAACCATCTGGAACTAAATAGATGAGATAAGAACAAATCTTAACAATATTCATAATAAATCTAACTAAATAAAATTTTGTCAGATTTATAGCATATACCCCTAATAGAAGTTTAATAAGATTAAATTGTATGATATTTACATCAATTAAAGAATAAGAAAAAGTATACACAAAAACCATCCCTCAAAATATACAAAATTTAATTAGAAGTAAATCTTGAAGCTACTCTAAGTTTTGAAACTGAACTACATGCAATCAAAGCAAGAATCAAAACTAGTTATATGCGATAGCGACAATGTAGCTTCTTCTCTAATTCCATAAAAATTCATTCATGGAGTTGTATGTCCCTGTCTGCATAGATTGATGTGTAACATCAATTGGTATATTGTTAACATGATTGATACCAAACCTCTCTGGAATATTTGTCCGTTGGACTTGGGGCATTGTTATATTGTTGAAAGGAGAATTAGCAGATATTTCCAATGTCTTCGGACGATATACAGGCATAGGAAACTTGTATGGATGCTGCTCAGTTTGTACCATTTGGTTGCTATGTAGAGATATAGGCTCATGCAAGCTAATGTTTGCATGACCATCATTTTCTACTATCTGGGGCTGGCGATATTGGTGAGCATTTACACATGGATTAATTGGAAGAACATTGGACAGGGGTTGATGATTGGCACCACGATATTGATGAAGTTGGTTAGATGTAAAATTTATGTTGATACTTGAATTATTATTATGCATTTCATAGGATGGCATCTTGAAACCTTTAGCCGAATTTTGCTCAGCATCTGAAATTCAAATTTATCGAACCCTTTAAAGTGCCATACAATCCAAGATAAATATTGTGTAGGCAAAAGAGTTCAATATACTAACCTGCTTTTGTGCCAAAGAGATTTTTGCAATTCTGACATTGACATCCACACAAACATTTAGATCTGGCCTAGAAGTAAAAAGAATGACCACATTATATAGATTAAATCCATTGAAAAGAAACTAGTCCTCCAAGTTATACCTCTATTTAAGTGCTTAAGCATTAATGCTTCCAATTTCGCAGGCAACTTGTTTGGGATCCATCTACCCATTAATTCATTCACAACTTGCTTTTAAATAATAGTTCAAATTTATTCGGTGAAAAAGTCATATGAACTAGATCTATCAAACAATATAAACCTCTAATTTCAAGAGCATACCTTAAAGCATTCACAATAATCTTTCTGACACTTGGACTTTTTGCAGTTGCATGTTTTTCTTGGCCTCACCAGCCCAATTTCCTGCATACCCATTTTATTGTCCAATTAAATTTCCTTACCTTAAGAATTTTATAAAGAAGAATTATCTGGTTTGACAAACGATTTACCTGATTAATTAGAGTGGATTCATGGACTTTTGGGTTCATCAACAATCGTTTCTCATCGATTTTTCTTTGAAATTGAGGCCTATTGGAGCAACTTTCGCATCCACATGAACTTGAGCAGTGTGCTTTCTCTTTGAAACACTTACAGTAACTGTCAATTGACAAGAAACAATTAAGAATTTAGACATAGAAAGCCAATGACACGACTATATTTTTTTTTTTTTTTTTTTTTAACCTTTTAGAGAAGAAGATGCTTTGGATATATAAAAGATTCATATTGATAAGGGGGATCAACTAGCAAGATGCATAAACCATTACCCATTTAAGCATTCTGTCTTTTTGCATTTGCAACCTTTCTTCTCTTTCTCCTCACCCAGCCCCATGGCTCCTTCCCTAGAGTGCATAATTTGATTCCAAATACTAATGTCAAAGTATCGCATATGGTTTGAAAACAGTTTATATTACAGTTGAGTGCATGAAGATGAACTAACCTCTTCCTTTCGGATTCAACCAAATCTAGGTTGAATCCATAGTTTCCTATACTGAATGTCTCCCCTTCAGATGGAACTACTCCTTGCCCTTCAGATCGTAGTGGGGGCACAGTATTGACTTGATCAGGCTGGTTTATATAATTTGACATATAACCTATCAGATTGCAAAGAAAAGAACTGCATTATTTGCCAACTCATATTTCTTTACGACATATTGGTCTTACGTTTGACTATTAGTCATACCATATCAAACAATCAGACAAATTACCGATTTTATAAAAGTTAGCGAGAATATTCCACTGGTAATTTTATAAGTTCACTCTTATTTTCGTTTTGCCCATAGGATGTAGTTAGATTTTCTTTCGGTCGTCAAAATCATATGGCCGAAAGCATTATTTTATATGAAGGGAAAGGATTTTCGAGTTGCAAAATGTTGCGACAAGACAAACACATAGGAGAGAATAATTATAATGCGAAAGCGTTAGTAAAAGCGGGTAAAAATCAATCATCTAATTGTTATTTTGTAAACACCCTGCCTGTAGGATTGTTAAATGTTAATTTTGTTGTTTTATGTAAGGGAGTGACTCTTCCAGACTCAAGTACACTAGATATGATGCAACTTTCTTCGATAAATATATAAATTCTTTTTTCTTTGAAAAAATAAAAACAATATTTTCCTACAACTGCAGAAGAGAATTATATACATACCATTAGCAAGTTGTTGATCCATCATGTTCGGAATCCTTCCGGGCCCAGTCGCCACAGGACTATTGAAGTTTTTTAGGCTAGAAGAGGGCATCATACGAGGAGTAGGATGCCTGGTTTCATCAGTCGATTCCATGTTGTTACGCAAAAGTTCATCCTCTAGAAGCCCGTTTCAAGCTACCCCTAGAATTATTGTAATCCCTGCATTGATGATTTATAATTAATTTTATATTTTTAGATAGCGTTTGGTTATAAAGATTAAACTAGATAAATAGAATTGAACAGAATAAAAATAAAGATGACTGAATAATATAAGCTTTTTATTTTATATTTGATTTGTATAGTACTAGATATAAAATTTATATTAAAAAATCAATCATTTATATTATAAAATAAACAATTTTTTGTAATATTTAATAAAATAATATTATTTAACTTAATATTATAACATGAAGGCATATTTTTAAGATTGTAAAATATTTTTTGTTTTTATCCAATAAATTTCGTTTTTATACAATGGTGTAGTTGGAATAAAATCTAAACATTTTATCCAATCCATTAACCTAATTTTTGTTATTAAGTAAAATTACAAACCAAATATAAGATAAAATTTTTTTGTCCAGTCTAGTATAAAAAAAATTATACAACTAAATGCTATCTTAGACACAAAATCATTCTAGATTGTAGTTTTTATTAAACATCAAACCAATCTATAATGTAATACTAATATTACGTGCTCGAGATTATATGGTTTATCTCTTAAATAAGTTTTTAAAAGGAAAAGAAAAAAACCCTATTAGGCCAAAAGAAAAGGAGTATTTTTGTTGCACTAAAAATCAAAACACAATACTATTTGTCACAAAAAGCACCATAAGGAGCTGATCTAGAAGCTTAACATTTGACTAAGGCCCAATAAATAAATGACTTAATTAGATGGGGTTTGACTTGACAATGCAAAAATTTAAATTCAAGATCCCTTGCTTTGATTCCATGTTATGAATAGTACTACAATAATTTATCTAAAAAATTAACTTTGTAGACACAGTTTGTACTATTATATTTATTATATAACACTATTAATTTGGAAAAAAAAAAGCATTAAAAATGTTTCTAAAAAAATCATTGACTACATAATTAAAATTCAAAACATGCAACTAAAACCGTGGTTTTATAATTATGGAAAAAAGAGAAAAGCTTATTCTACTAACAAAATAACAAACTAAACAACAGTACATTGATTATACATTAACTATTGTTTCGTTTTTGTGTTTTGTTGCTTATAGATCGATTTCTTTTTAATTAAAGATTCATAATTTACCAACCTAAAATTAATAGCATTGGTGTGGTAAGACTTCTATTGATTAATTGTAGTCGATAGACAATTCAACTGCACTGCTGCGAAACCAGTGTAACGACTTCCATACTACAAAATAAAATATATTTTGCTATATAAAAAAAAAAAAAAACCATAAAAAGAAGAAGAAGAAAGCGAAGTCTTACCGTGATTTAGACTGAATAAAAAAATCCAATATCGTTCTTGAAATTATAACTTAGCTGTTGTTGTATTCTCGATCCTATAAATTTTTACAAAAACTTTTTGTTTGCTTTGCTTCGATGGAAGTTTTGCCTTTGCAGTTTATGATGTTTTGATCTCAAGTAATATATAAGACATATATAGAGAGAGAGTGTGTGTGTGTGCCCTAAAATTAGAATCTATTTGTTATATGCACTTTTCGTTATGTATCTCGGAGCTCCCCGGAAACATGGAAATCTTTGCAACTGGGTCCCACATTATCTGTTTAGTACGTTGACTAATATCACTCACTCATTTGGCTGGCTTCAACCAACAGCAATTCCTTTACCAAGAATGCCCCTAATACTATTCCCAAATAATCCATCCACCAAGCACATTCCAGTCATTTCACCACTCGTATCCCACTCTTGCGCATGGACGTGCCCACTGAATCTCGTATTTTTCTGATGATGCGATGCTCTTTCTCCATCAGATATATCTGCTCTCTCCTTTAATTCCCATTTCCTTTAATATGAAATATTAAACTAATTATAAATTTAATAGTTTAAATTTAATAAAAATAAATTATTGCATCGATTATGTCAAAATAAAATATAAAACTATAAAAACTCTCATGAATCTCTTTTTTATCTATCCAGTTATTATCTAGATATAATTTAGAATCATAATACTTGTCCTCATTAAAAAAATGGCAACACTTTAACTATAACAATTAAATTTTAGGAAAATATCGATCAGTATATGTGTGTGTGCATTGCATGCGTATATTGAGTTTGAAATTTTCTACTGACAGTTTTAGGAAAATACACCATTTATATTCATATATAGTTATTGATGATCCTCGTATTATATTGAGAGACTTCAAAAACTAATGATTTGATATTTTTGCATATTAGAACTTTATAACGATGCAAGCAATATTGATAAATTATGTGGTGGCAACATTTTCAAATTTTTTTACATAAAAAGACCAGCACGATGTTCAAAACTGGAAGTAAGTTTTTCAATCAACTTGAAATATTACATGATTATTACGTAGGTAGATATTATTTATGTATATTTAGATATGACCATATGTGCAAATGTTAAAAAGTTATATTTGATATTATATACACCAATTGCAAGTGTTAAATATATCAACATTGCCCAATTTGTTGCTTTATGTCATATATTTATTAAGCTATAAGTCTTGCATAAAAATTTGTAACTCGTTATTGTATTATATCATATATTGTAGTCTATCATAAATTATTTTAATTACCATATTATATTTTTATTTTTTTATAATCTTCATTAGAGCATAAATACTTACTAGCAAACATGCATCCGTAATTTGTACGCATAAAATAAAAAGAATATTATCAAACTAAATAAGAATTAATTTTTGGAAGATCAAAATTACTAGCGAAAAGGTATGGTATGAAAATGTTGATATAATTTTCATAGTTATGAAAATATTAATTTCACTTCTTCCAAATAGTGGATATTAATATGAGATTATCAATGTTGATTCTTCATTATTAAAAACATTTTGTTGTCATATTTAGGGATGACATTATTATAGTTAGAAATAAATTGATAAAATGAATATTTATTTTACTTTCTAAGTCTAGATACATCTATTATTGAAAATATATAGAAATGGTTAAAGAAATTGATACGTGACAATTGTACCGTTAAGCTATTCTTCATTACGAGAGTTTTATTTGAAGCAAATTGCAAAATTGCAATATCTAGTAAAAGTATCACTTTGATGATCTTTATAAGCAAGAGTTAATCAATATAATTATAAAACAAAATAAGTAAAATAGGCATTTATCTCCCAACATGCGTGAGTAATTTGTAGCAAGTATACTTTATAATAGTGACCATTATAATTCACAATATAACACATTCTAGATGCTATTAGAAGTGAAATAATTAAACTCACGAAGCTGAAAAAAACTCGCAATTTGGAGACTGCAAAGTTCAAAAACATTCATCAAATGCCAATGAAAGTTCTTTACATATTTTACAAACCAAGGACATGAAATCATTTACGAAAAACAAATAACTTAGGCCTTAAATAATTGAGATATCTATATAATCTGTTAGCATTTGTTAAAGAGCACATTCCATATTTGAGCTTTGATTAAAAGAAAAGGATTTGGTGCGGCAGCAATAATAATAATAATAGAAAATTATTTGAAGTATGCTAGTTAACATTTTTTAGTGGTTTCACAAATAAATTCCGGTCTACGTGTACCAAGTAATCAATATAATTACAGAATTGATTGACACATGCATCTCCAACATAAATACGATGAAAAGTATGGATTGTCATTTTATTTTTTTACTTTGCGAATTCACAAACTTGAGGAACGTTTACTTCTGCAAAAGATAGGCAGTGAAAGCCATCTTAACATAATTTTTCTTTATTTTGCCAATTTACAGGGTTTCTTTAATGGTGCTTTTTATGAGAATGAAAAAAAAAAAAAAGAAAATCATTGTTCAGCATTATTTTCATTAATTATCCATCTTTCCAATGAAATGATATTTTTCAATTTTATGAATATCTATGTTCATGTATAATATCTTTTCGGCATATGCTTCAAATTGATGTATATTAAATCGTTCGCGAAATACAAATCATTTTTGAAAGTATGTTTTGTTGTATATAGGGCCATGATTATGAGGTATCTTTTATCTATAAAATTAAAGTGGATGGCCTTTTTTTGGTGTCTTATACAATTGGGGGCAAACAGAAAAAAAAAAAAAAAAAAACCTCTGTATCTGTTGCTCAAGAGAACCTACCACATACAATTATAGTTTTACCGTGGGAGTTTAACTTTTACACTCCATAGATGCCTTTCTACGTAATTCCCCACTTCTTAATAAATAAGAAAATCAATAATCTACTTATTTTTAATAACACCCTCTATCAAGAGTATCACAATACATAAGAAATTGAATTAGTAGTGGAACAGCATGTGGGATCATATATGGACTGTGGGACCGCTTTCTTATGTGACACATGTAGGACAAAGAGTATTGTTAATGGTCCACCTACTTGTTATTATTGTGATCTATTAATGAATAATAAACGGGAAAATTAAGCATTTCAAGTAGGGCCACAAACCTGGAGTCCAAATGGCAAGAAATCGGGTGAATTTTTAAAGGCATAAGCGTTGTTTGCTATTTAATTGCAAATGTTCCAAGCCTATTATAAGATTTCTTTGATTGAGATTAGTTACAAGAAATGAAGGATCGACTCATTTTTCTTATTACACGTTACTAAGCTTTTGTTCAGTAAAATTAATAGAAATAGGAGATCAAGGGAAGATACAAGGAAATAAAACAAAAGAAAGGGAGAATAAGGGAAGAAAAGTGATGCCGCAAACAATTTTTTTTCCTTTCATTTTTTGTTAATGAAAAAATTCAAGAAAAAGGGTGGAAATAAATTAGCTATTCATCTAGATTAAACCTTTTTTTAATAATAACAACAATTCGTTTACTTTTGTCAATAACATGGGAAACATTAATTTCATGTGATTTCTTCCCCTTTTTTTTTTTTTTCTCATTTCTTCTCAATGTTAGGGAAACTTTCAGCATTAACATGATAAAACTATTCCTATTATTTCTTTCACTTTCTCTATTTTCGTTTGTACTATCAAATTTGGCTTTTCACATCCTCTACTTGCCTAATCTTTCTCACCCAACAAAAAAAGAAGAAAAACTGTTAATAAAAGATTTGTTTTAACTTTTGTTCATCTATAGTTTAAAATTAGGTATAAATAATAATTTCGTAAGAACTATATTCAAATAAGAAATAGTCTGTGAAAAGTATTATGTTTAAACACTATTGCAAAATCATAGCTTTACTGTGCATTTTTATTATGATAAGGTTTAGAAAAATCTCCTCTATGTTACAAATTAGGATCTCCTATATAGTTTATAACATATAACAATTATAAAAACAAATCCTATTGTGAGTCAATGTAAAGCATTGTTCTTTGTCAAAAGTTTGTAATTTTACTCTAAAAAACGTAACTTTGCTTTAAGTTGTTCATAGAAGCACTTTAAGTCCTATCTATATTCATTGATTTTTTGGAAAAATCATAGAAAAATAAAACTATAACTATTATTTTTGTTTTATCTTTTCTTAAAAGTAAGGTTGCATTTTATAGCCTTTTGTAACTAAAATAGTTATTTAAGCCCAATCTTGTAAAATGACACCATCAATTAGCCTGGTTCTAGGAATTATGCAATCTTTGCTCTAAAATTCTCTAAAAAGATTTCCATATTATCATTTAAAAACCAAATGTTCTTTCTCTCTTCGGATGGTTTCTTAGGTACACAATTGAAAACTATCATGCTCTCTTTTACTCTTTAATTCTTTTTTCTCTTTATCTCTCATTTTTAATACTATGACTAGAGCTTGTTATGGTTAACAATCACGCAATAGCGGTTGATCACATGGAGTGATGAAAAACCATACCAGCTTAATGTTATTGACCATATAGGTGTGATGGTCAACTATTAGGGTAAATAGGGTCCACCTCAAATAAAAAAAAAAAAAAAGAAAAGAAAAAGAGGGTCAAAAGAGGTTCGGATGAAATGTATTACGTCTAAGAGGCTATAGATGTGTACATTCAGTTTTTTCAAATATCTAGGAAGAAGATGTACGGATGATGTTCGCCTTCTTTATACAACTACTGAAGGCATACATTTGGCCTTCATTATAATCACCTACATAACAAAAATAAATTAGTAGTAGCCCCTTGAAAAAATAAGCCTAAAATGTAAAATAATATCTTAAAAAACATATTAAATGATTTAACCAATCAAACCTTAAGTCCAAACTCCATCTTATATCCCTAACTCCAAACACAAAACATATACTCCCTAATAGAAAACTAAATTGCATTCTCAACACCTAATCATATTCCTAAGTCTAAACATTAAGTCGAGAAGATCTCAGTTAGGCCCTAAAGTTCAATTGGTTGAGTGACCCTTAATTCCTAAGCTAGTTTCAACCACAAGTAAGGGCTTATGCTCTTGGTACGAAAAAAAAAAAATCTTTTAAAATAAGCTCTCCTAAAACAAAAAGGACTATCTATTTAGAAGACACTTTTGATATTAGCCCCATACTGAAATAAATTCTTACGCACTAATTTTTTATCCCTTGAAAATTATCCATAATCAAACTAATGTGAAAATTTTTGTACTAAACACTATTATATCATTCTTTTCCATGACTGAGCTTTTATACCTTAAAACAATACCTTAGTTAAAATTCCTTAAATCCATAGCAATATCTGTTAATTCCAATAACAAACAATTATATAACACAACGACAAATCTCCTTAACTCCACATAAACACATAAGTCATTCATCCATGATTGTAATATTATATCAAATCTTAGATTCCTACAATACTTCTTCAAAATTAAATTTGATTAATGATCTCAACTCCTCTCTTAATAAACCATATAAGAACAAGGGTTTGATAGTTTTATCTTAGATAAATCTTAACATAATTCCCTTAAATATAGTACATGCACACTCTCTATAATTTAACACCATAATCGTAAACCTTCTAAAAATAAAAAATTTATCAAAGAGTTTACATAACTTAATAGTTGAGAATGATGAAGGCACTTACTATACTTGATTTTTTTCTTATAACAACAACGTGGTTTGCATAGTCATGGAAGTATACATCATATTGGTAAGCTTAGCCATCCATTACTCTATGGTAACTTTAGATACATTCAGAACCCTACGCCTAGCATTAATATTATTATCTTGCTCTCCACCACTATTATAATAAATATTTTCTTCAGACGTATCATAATAAAATTAACAAAAATGTACTAAGAAACCTCACCTAAACAATTATCAAACACTAGGCGTGAAATGTGTGACAAATCAATTCCTTTTCTCCATGCCACACAACAACATACAACCATAAACATCTATTATGTGTGACGCCACATAATACAACCTTACTCTTAGTTGAACCACCCTTCAACTACCAATATGATATAGACCAAATCCAATGTCATTCCACCTACAAATTGCTCTTAGTTAAAGTTTACATTCTTAGTGTTTTTGAGTTAGTATAATTTGGATATCAACAATCCTCTTGGATATGATGTAGCTTGAGAATTGAACTACATGTAATTAATTTGGTAAGATGTAAAAATGAAAGAGATGATTTTTTCACAATAACCGTAGGTTAAAAATAAGAAAGAAAAATTAGGGGAAAACTCAACAATAGTAAAAAAGTTCAAGAATAATGAATAAAGTCATCACAAGAGCCTTATTACGAAGCTTAGATAAATTGAGGGGAAAACTCACCAATAGTCAAAAGTTCAAAAATAATGAATAAAGTCATTTCAAGAGCCTTAATATGAAGCACTAACACATATTAAGGACAAAATAGTAAATAAACCCACTAAACAAATACTAAAACTAAAAGGAGAAACAACTTAAACAAAACAACATAAACTAAGCATAGAGAAGGGGATGATTGGTCTAACCTATAGAGGGTTGGTCATCTTAAGTGTCACAACCTGAGGGGGCTAGTTGTGGCAGTCACTGTATATCGTACAAAGGATGGTAGATTAAATTCCTTCACAATCGACAGCCCTTTTATACGATAAACAAGGCTACAGTTATTACTAACTACCAAGAGTGCACAAGCGTAAGCAATATCATTTTATGATAAATGATAATATTATAAAAATATAATACAGTTTATTTGTCTAAATGTTTACAAATACAGAGTCTAAAACATATCTTAAGTTAAACTAAAATAGTAATTACATATTTAAATCTAAACTATCAAAAGTACTCTCTAAACTCATCCTGCTCCCACACTGATCCCGTGTTGAAAACTAACCTCGAGCATACTACGGCCTGACTCCACGAATAGGTCGGCCTGCAAGAAAAGACTACGAGGTTATAAGCTAATTAGTTTAGTGAGATATTTTCCCTTAACCATACAGCAATCAAGTTTATACAACAATTAACTTCAAGTAAATGAATGCATGAATAAGCAGTATGCCAAACAAATACATGCAGGTGACTAGGTAATGCATGCAACTCAGATTTAACGCCCTCCGAAGTCAGGGTTGGAGATTCTTCGGTATAGTCAGATCCGGGTATCATGTTAGAACTTATTTCATAACGAAACTCCGCGTTTCGTATTTCAAATGTAATGATATATCCATTACTACCCTTATCTAAATGAGTTATACATATAATTGTGAGTAGGTTCACGCAGCCCTCACTCACTCCTAAACGAAGGCCTCTGGATTCGACCCATAGCCAGGCGGTTGGCACCTCCAACGCCTAGTCATCCCGCGGGTAAGGGTAAGGTCATATTGCACGTGTATACCGTATGAAATCAATAACAATCAACAATCAACCCATGTATGGCCTCTTGCTACCTCCGTGTAATATGACTGCCCGGAATTAGTTATGTAATACATGATTTATGCATGATCCAAGTTAACTTTTTCTAGTTAAATAAAAAGTTAAGTTATATTTAATTAGTGATCATTCCAAGTCACAAACAATCAATCTATTGAATATACTATGCAATAAACATTATATTATTGAAATTTAAAGTAGATTCATCATTAACAACAATTATCATGCACAAGCATAACCCAATCCCATACACATTCATTTATAAATCATAATTTAAATTCACTATTTACACGCACAAACAAATATGGAATCATAAGGAAAAACTCACTCGGCCATGGCTAGCTCAGGGATCGTAATAGTCTGTGGGCAACTTAGAGTCGATATCGAGATCACATGAGAATAAGAGAAATTTGTAAGTTTGGGAATTTACAGCTAACTAGTGTCATAATTTATAAGGTTTATTTCACTTAGTTACGTGAAATTGTCAATTCGAGTTTTTTATCAAATCGTGTGTAAATTTTTCGTTTTAGCTCGGATCGTTATGAACTTATAGTCCATTTTGATCGTTTTTGAGCGTATTTTCTCGTAACAAGATCCGTTGTGAACGTTGTAGCTTGTAGCGTAAATTGTGATATAAAAATATCACAAAAATTATTATTTAAGTTTAAAATTATAAAATATTGATTTTCACTTTTTGTAACATATTTATGATTTAATAATTATTTAAATCATATACTTGATATTTTTATTATTTTGAGTATATTTTCCTATTTTTGAAAATTTTTTTGACTTTATTATAAGTATTATCATTATTATTACCTTTATTATTTTTCTTATTTTTCATTTTCTTATTTATTATTTCTTTTATGTACTTTATGATTATACACATATATATATTTTTATAATTTATTTTATTGAAAAATATGTAATTACGATATTATATATATATGTATACGTATACAACTTACATATGTACTAATTTAGTAAATATGTTATATATATTATTACATATTCGGTATATGACTTATATATATATTATACGTATTATATATGTATATGTATTTTATACATAATAATATACCCCTATAATTTTTGAAGACCTAAATATATATATATAATTTACAAATACCCATTCTTCTATTCGATATATATATATTTACATAATATCTATTATAAAATATGTATACTATATATTATACATATACTATGCCGTATACTCTAANTAGTTACGGTACATACATATATATTTATACTATAGTTATGTAATGAAAAATACTAATTATTAATTATATGTATTCTATAAAAAACAAATACATAATACATACTATATACCTATGTACATACATGTATACATACCTAACCTTATATATACACATATAATTAAATTTAAGTATTCATGTACCTAGACATATAATAGCAATGTTATATGTAAAAAAACACCATAAAAATACTATAATTATACATGTGTATACTCTATAATATACATCTATAAAAGTAATTACTTACCTTTTTTTTTTTTAATTCCTTTTTCTCTTTTCCTTCTTCTTTTCTTTTTCCTTTCTTTCTTCTTTTCCTTCTTTCTTTTTCTTTCTCTCCCTCACGATTTGCTCTCCAAGTTTTTGGTATGTGCAGATTTTTTTTTCTTTTTTTTTTTTTCCAAATTTTCCCCTTTTATTTACGCGAGAATAGCTTAGATTTTAAGCTAAATCCTAAGTAATTATTACAATATTTTTTTTTGTTTGTTTAGTTAAGTAACACTTGTCACTTAATTTCTATCATGTGGGTTGTCGTTGGTTATTTTGTTTGCTGATTTTTTTCCTACGTTTTGTGTTGGAGGTGACTTGAATTGGAAATGGAAGAAAGAACATGAGATAAATTGGAAATGGAAGAGAAGGAAAATGAAAATTATTAACAAATATATATAATTTTTCAAATCATATAAATTGTAACGATTCTTCTCATAAATTAATTTTCAAATTTTTATGAAATTTTATCAATTTAACTAGTACCTGTTACAATTATAATTCTTACAAATTATTGTGGCAATTTTGTGCGCATAGGCGATTTAGTTGAAAATTACATTCGACTATAATTTTATCGCTATTGTGTAATATTTAACTATTTTTTTAGGTTTATTAGGGTTTCGAGAAATTTTGGGTTCAATTTTAATTAATGGTGCGTAAACTATTAGGTTTATTATAGTTTTAGTAAGCGATTTAGGGTTTTGATCAATTCTTAAGGTTTTGTTATTGGTGTTATATTTGATTTATTAAATTTCATATTCTTTTATTATTACTAGCCTTATCGATTTACTGTATAGTTTAGAACATTCGGACTTGAGTTAAGGTTCAACTACTGTTTTTCCTAGGGTTTACATTAAGCCAGTGGTGGGACTAGTTAACATTAGTCCCTTCTAGACTAGTTAGCCTCAATCTTATTTGAAGTAGTTGATCTTGTAAGCTGCAAGGTCTTTCATCCACATTGTAACTCCTTCTTGTCTTATGATGTCTCATTTGGTAGTTTTTTATACAATGTTACTTTATCTTGAATGTGTATTGGTGCAAACATAAAATTTTTTAATATAAATTTAGTCTTCCTCTATCTATGTACTCATGAATAACCTATAGACTAATGTCTATAAACCTCTCTCATGCTCGTGTAATTAAACCATATGGAATTTGATCACCATCATTAATGCTTATTTAATCTTATAAATATACATTTACATGTGTTGTAGTCTTTAAGTGTAGATTAGTACTTTTACACAATATTAGGGTTACATAACCCTACATTGTATAAATATGTCTGTATCAATGTATTATCCGTGAGCCAATACAATTATATTTGCTCTAAACCTAATCATGGTATCAGAGCTACCCTTTACAAAGAGATCAAAACACTTTTTTTTTTTCTCCAACTACTTCAACTGTCCCTTCTCTATCCTTCAACCAGTACTATCATCTTCTCCTTCCATACCTATGTAAAACTTTAACACCCTTAACCGAACAACATCAGCCCTTTGTCCTGTCATAAACCTAGCCACCACCATCGAACTAACCATCATCCTCAATCTACCTGACCTAATCTCCTCTCTACCCACAACCTTTCTCCCCATGACAACCACCTTCATTAGCCTTCTACTATCCACTATCATACATAACCCTCCTCTGTTTCTCGCTCGCCTTCCTCACCATACCATCTCAATGGCTTGCCTCTCCACTCTATACCCCTACTTCCAATGTCTCTCCTTTTGCCTCTCTTACCTCATCCCTTTATCCAAGCACTACCTTTCTCCACCCACCACGATTTCCAAACACCATTAACTAATCCTCTTGCACCCTCCCCTACTTTTGTTACCTCCCTCATTCCTACCCCTACCCTTGACACTACCTCCCTACCTATACCATCCTCTACCATTATCACCATAGTTGTTCCCATTAAACTTGCATCCGATAACTATCAACTCTAGCTATCTCTCATGACATCTTATCTCATATCATCTTACTTGTATTGATTTGTCGACGTTACAATTCGAGTACCTTTAACCATAATCACTCTCTCCTAGCTCTCTACCTATTACCAATCTTAATTATGTTTATTAGCTTTGCATCAATTATACAATATGTGCACTTCTGCTTGCAACTATATCAACTAATCTCCTAATTGAGATTCATGACATCCTTCTTACTTATGATATCTAGACTACCCTTAGCTAACTCTTTCTTGAGAACTCCATGGCTAGAGAGATGGAATATAAACAACGTCTTCTCAGCCTTTAACTACAAAATTGCACCATAACTAAATATCTTCGAGAATTGAAGTCCATTGTGAATTAATTATCACCAATTAGCTGCCCCCTTAACAATACAAACCCACTACGAGGCTTACTTAAAGACTAAGAAGCATTGGTGGCAACTAATAGGAATCAAGCAACTGGACACTAACCCCAAGCCTAAGCTTGAGGCCTTAAAGGACCGACGAAGCAGATTCTCTCATCTTAGCCTATAGCCAAAGAAGCTAAGTTAATCCTGACTGCCGACCTATCGAGAATACCAAGCTAAGCAGCTTCACAACTATTAGTAATTGAATGTCAACCTAAGTTACGCTCCACTAATAACTTGGCCTATTCACACATCTGCTTAGCCATGCCTATACCAACTAGTAGTTAAACAATACTTATGTTGAGAACTCCTAATTGCGTCCGAGTTAACATCATCTCAAGAGAATCTTTAATTCTACTTGACACCTTTGTTTAGCAACAATTGGACTAGCTGTACAGTTTTTTCTACTCTACTAAAAGTGCCGCTAATGACCATCAGCTACGTATTCAGCCATTACGTGATCGAATCTAACATACAAATCTAACACTTTCCTTGATTTCTCTTTTGTACCCTTTTATATTCCTTATACCTCACTTATTTAGGATAATTACCTTTTTTGTCTTTTCCATTTTAGGTAAGTTACACTAATGTTTCAGGTATAAATACCCTTTGTACATTGTAGCAACAACAATTTTCAACCTTATTACAAAATATTCTTAGTCTCTCTTGCTTTCCTATAAACGTTCTTTTGTTTATTTGCTTGCTTCGCTCTTATCATAATCCTTAAGTAAAGCTAGGTGGTGAGTACCCTTATTTGATTACCTCATGCGTCATATCGAGCTTACTTGTAAGTCTTCGATAGTTTCTTTACACGTCAAATCCTTGGAGTTGATCATGGGTTTTGCTTCTTTACTTTCTGTTTTGTGCATTTCCATCTTCATCTTTAAGCTTTCAATAAGCTTAGACCCACTCTTGATACAACTAACCTTGTCTACCCTTGGCATGGACATATTATCTTAGTATTAGAGCGGAGGTTCATTTGGGTAAGTTACATTTGAGCTTGTTAAGAGTTCGTCGTGAGTGTTTGAGTAAGTAGGAAACGTGTTAGTTTGTTCTTATGTGTGTACCTTGTTGTACTCTGTCTTACACAATGAAAACAAAGCAAATAGTATTTGCATGTTCTCTATGAAGTAGTGAGTTGAGTGTTTAGAAACTGTAAGTGTATTGTTTTGTGAGAGGCATTTGTGTTAAGTAGAGGATAATTGATTCAAGTGTAAATGCTGATGGTAAATATGATAATAGTGGTGTTGTCCATAATGGCCAACAACCCCAAAATACTTATAGAAGCATTGATGAACGATTTGATAAAATGGCTAACTTAATAGCTGACCTAACCAGAACTGCTCATTCCTTAGCCTTTCGACCTATTGATGCTGTTCAGAATACTCCCAAGCTGCTTAGCCTGCAAGAGGACAAATTTTAGTTCGACACAATCGAAGTAGAGTAGGAAGATGTGTGTAGAGAAGAATTAACATAGGCGAAGTAGATGAAGAAGAAGGGTGTGTTGAGAGAGAAGAGTAAGCTTGCGCACCCCCAACTACCGACCATTTGAAGCTTCAAATGTCGAGCTTTAATGTTTCAGGAGATGCAAAGATTATCTTGATTGGAAAGAGAAAGTAGATAAGTGTAGGCACTTCATTTTTGCGCCACTTTCCCTGTAAGTTTAAAAATTTTTAGAATAGGAAAAGGGGGTCCTAATTTAGAAAAATATACAAAAAAATCAAAATTTTAGAAAAGTACCAAAAAAAAAAAAAAAGAAGTAGATAGTTTAAAATAGAATAGGAAATTTTAATTTGGCTTTAGTATTTTATTTAGGCCTTAATTGAACAAAGGGAATGTTGGGTTTAACCTTAGATTTAAATCTAGCTCGTGTCAACTTAATCTATATATGTAATTTGATTGCTTATATGGATAAGGTATAGGTTAATGTCATAATGGAAAGATAACATATAAACAATCAAGATATCCTTGGTTTGATCCAAGCAAGGCACAAATTGTGCCTTTTATTTTCCATCCTCTCCATCTGCTACATGTCATGATCTAGTTTTAGACCAAGTGTCCATATAGATACGTAGCAGATGTTGAATGGTGCCACATCACCATCTCTTTCTTCCCATTTCCCATATTTTTTTCCTTTTTCCCTATTCGAATAAGCCACTTCTTAGCCATATTTGGTCAATTTTTCTCCATGATTTCACCAAATTAATGGTGAAATAATGGAGATCACTTGGGATGCTTCAAATAGCACCTAAGTTTGAGTCTAAATTCATCCATTTAGTCTTTGAAAAATATGGTTGAAAATAAAAAAAAAAAGTAAAAAAAAAAACTGAGATCTTAGCTCTTGCAATTGTGGCGAATTTGAACTTTCTGGGAAGTTTTTGAAACTTTCATGTTTTTATTCAAGCAAGTCATCGACACTTTAATTCACAAGATCAACTGGAATCAAGCAATTTGCATGGATTTAAAGGTTGCTTGAGTTAGCATTGAAGAAACTCATCTAGCCATTAATGGCAGTTTCCATGTGCATTCAAGCTCCTACTAGTATAAATAATCCCCCTTAATCCCATTCTTAGCATTAAGCTCTCATCCCCAAGCTCCCAAACACTCTCTAAAGCTCTCTTTCTCTCTACATCTCTCTTTCTCTTCATTTCTTTCTAGGCAAGGACACCACTTACATTATGTTTTCCACCTACCACATGTTCAAACCCAACTTACCTCGAGCTTTGTCGCGTCTTCAACACCCTCGACCAACACTTAAAATCGAAACCCTAACTACCACCACCAAAGGGATACGAACCACCACCACCACCCTTCTTCATGCGAATCCAACACTACAACAGACCTTACTACCCTTAAATACCTCAAACTAACCACTATTTCAATTCTAGCGAGCCACCACCTATGCAACTTAGTCATCATTGCTTGCTGCCCTTTGTCCAACCACTAACAAACGAGTAAGGCATCTTCCCCATACCCATTATTACCAATGTGAAATTTACAAAAGCGCAATTCCCCACTTCAAAAACAACTTAAATCACCCCAGAGCAACCCCTATCAGGTGTTGTTTTCTCCCTTCTACTTGACCTAAAATCTAACTTGCTCTAAAAGATAAGTTCAACCTAAAGACCTAGGTCGACCAAATCTGATTGCCTAACTTCGACCCTCGTACAAGTTTTGAATCCGGCCTTCTTTTATTTTTGTATCTGTGTTGTATAAATATTTTTTATTATACTCTATCAAATAAAAAGAAATCGAAAAAAAAAAGAAAATCCAAACAAATAAGAAAGGAAAAAGAAAAAAAAAAGAAAGAAAAACATAAGACACCCAAATTAGAAATAATGAAAAAAATGTAAATATAAAATAAAAGAGGAAAGAAATAACGAAAAAAAGGGTTTAATCACTTAGAAAACTTAATTTCAAAAATAAAAAAAAAATTAATATAACCCAGTTCAAAGTTATGGCTTTTTAGGATTTTCCAAAAAATAAGACACCCAAATTAAGACCCTTTAGAATTTTTTCTAAATAAAAATTGAACCGAATTAAAACGCAAATTTGACTAACTTCCAAAATTAAAATAAACTAACATACATAAACATTTTCAAGAATGAACTATGGAAGTCTGATCCTAATTAGTGGATACGTAGGTAACTTCAGAGTCACTTAAAAACAAAAATTTTATTTTTTCTCTTTGTAAATTTTCTTCTTTTAGCCTTGCTTTTTGGTACAATTTCCTTTTCTAAATGTGAATAAATATTATTAGTAAGGTATTTTTGAAAAATAGCTACTAAATTTGGAACATTTTAGGTAAAACTTGATTAGGGTCTAAATAAGGTAGCCCCCAATACTTGGGAATCTAGTTTTCTTGAAACATTTTTTAGAAAAGTTTTTAAAATTACAAGCTAGTGACTAAATTAGAATCAATCCACTTAATTAATTTTAATTTGATCATTTTATCTTGGTTCTACCAGGTGATAACTCCATTTGTTTTCAAAAATAAGAAATTGGGTTTTTCTTAATTTCAATTGAGGATTTAAATTAGATAGACTTAGGGTTTGATTTAAATTAGATTAAGGAAAACGAATGAATCGAAAATTTCAAGCTTGACAAGAGGGTCTTTGATTACTATTAATATGAGGACTGCAAAAAAGTGAGGACTACTTCTGTAGGATTCTTGAGCGATGCTACGTTATGATGGAAAAACTTCTAAACCATGAGAAGATGAGAAGGATATAAGGAAGTTAACACTTGCCCCGAGATGAAGAAGATCCTTAGAAACATATTTGTGCTAGATACTTATCTGTAGGACACCTTTGCTCAACTCCAAGAATTAAGAGAAGGAGGCCAAACTGTTGATGAGTCATCAACCTAAACAATATCCAAGTTTCTTACTAAGTTAAGGAATGATATCCTAGATGTAGTAGAGCTTCAACAGTTTACTACATTGGACAAGGCTATAAGAACAACTTAGCTTGTGGAGTGACAGAAGAGGAACATCTTGAGCTAACCTATCTAATCCAATCGACTTCTTCAAAGTAATCATTGAGCTCAATATAGTACTGAACCGAACAAGAAGACAAGTATTAGAGCTGAATAGAGGATTCGACCAAGTGATGGTGAAGTGCCACCAAGAATATTCGAGAAAGGATAAGGATGTAGATGAAAGATAAGCCAAATGAAGTGCTGTAAGTATCAAGGGTTTGGGTACATGGCTACCTAATGTCTGAACAAAAGAACTATGATCGTTAAGGGAGATACCATAAAGATTGAAGTAAATAACATGGATAAGGAACTCAAGAAGAAAAGAGAGTTGGAGGAAGAAGTTGAGTTTAACGATGAGCTAGTTGAGGAAGAGCAACTCGAGAGTTTGTTTCACATTACTTATAAGGTGAATGAGCAAGTATGTACACTTATAATAGATAATGGGAGTTGCACTAATGTAGCGTTTGCCGAGCTAGTTAAGAAGCTTAAGCTACTAACCATCTCACATCCGAGACCATATAAGTTGCATTGGCTAAATGAGAAAGAAGCCTTATATTTCACTCAGTAAATACTGATGTCAATCTCAATCAGAAATTATTTTGACGAAATTCTTTATGATGTACTAACTATGTGCAAATCACATGTATTGTTAGGCCAACCATAGTTGTTTGATCGAAGGGTCATTCATGATGGTTTTATGAATACGTATGTGTTTGACAAAGATGGGAGGAAAATTACCTTGAACCTTATAACCCTGAGTCAAGTAAATAAGCTGTAAGCTAAGCCGATCAGAGCTTCGAAAAGCCATTAAGTCTATTATGCTAACCTTCCTGTAGGTTAGGTGATTATTGGAATTAAAGGATCAAGTTAAGCTACCTATGGAGATCCTAGAGCTATTGGATGAATACGCCGACCTATTCTCTGATTAGTTGCCCGAAGGATTACCCCCTTTTTGAAGCATTGAACACTGTATTGACTTGACATCTAGTGTTGCTCTACTAAACAAACCTGCTTATCATATGAATCTTGAGCAAGCTGTAGAGATAAGTTAATGAACTGTTAGAAAAGGGATACGTAAGAGAGAGTCTTAGCTCTTGTGTTATGCCTACATTACTAATGTTGAAGAAGGATGGTACTTGGCACATGTGTGCAAATAGTAAAGCTGTGAATAAGATTGCGATCAACTACAGGTACCCCATTCTAAGGCTAGATGACATGCTTGATGAACTAAATGGAGATAAAATCTTTAGCAAAATCGACCTGAAGTTTGGCTATCATCATATTCGAATGAGGTAAGGAGACAAATGGAAAATTGCATTTAAGACTCGACATGGTCTTTATGAGTGGATGGTAATGCCTTTTAGCTTATCAAATTCTCTGAGCACTTTTACACGATTGATGAATCATGTACTGAGAAATTTGATCGGAAAGTATGTCGTGGTCTACTTTGACGACATCCTTGTGTATAATACCAACCTACCAAGCCACTTAGATCATCTTCGAGCTATATTTGATGTACTTCAAGCCAAGTGACTATTTGGTAACTTGAAGAAGAGTTATTTTTGCCAAGAGGAAGTGGTTTTTCAAGGATATGTAGTTGGTGGAGGAGGCTTTAGTGTTGATGATGAGAAGCAATTGTAGAATGGCTAACCCCAACTACTTATGTTGAGGTGAGAAGTTTCCATGGACTGGCATCCTTTTACCTACGATTCATTACAGGTTTCGGTACTACTGTTGCACCCCTTATCAAGCTGATAAAGAAGAACATTGACTTTAAAAAGGGAGAGAAAGAAGAGAGAAGTTTTGTTAAGGTAAAGGAGAGATTGACCTATGTACCAGTGTTAGCCTTGCTTAACTTCAAGAAAATATTTGAGCTTAAATGTGAAATATCGGGTGTTGGCATCAAAGCTGTACTTATATAAGAAAGTTGACCTAATGCCTACCATAGTGAGAAGTAACGAAGACCTCAGTTAAATTATTCTATATATGACAAAGAACTCTTAGTAGTTATCCAAGCACTTTAAGTATAGCAACATTATCTATTGACAAGATAGTTTTTCATTTATACAGATCGTGATTCCCTAAGGCATCTCAATAGTAAGACCAAGTTATCCAAGATACAAGCATGATAGATTGAACTCTTAGAAGGTGTTAATTGTGTGATTAAACACAAGTAAGGTAAGAATAAGGCAGTTGCCAGTACCTTATCAAGCAGACACGTCCTTCTTATTGAGCTACATACTACTCTTAAGATTCGCAAGCATTAAAGAACAATATCCTCAAGAGACCGATTTTGGTCTAATATTTGGATAATGTATAAAAGGAAGAATAGTAGATGACTACCACATAGAAGATGGATATCTATTTAGGGGAGGCAAGTTATGTGTGTTGACCTGTCATTTGAAAGATTTGCTAGTGAGAAAAGCTCATTCTAATGGGCTTTCTTGACATTTTGGAGAAAGAAAAACATATGAGTTGTTGAATAATAGATTATTTTAGCCTAAGATGTAGTAAGATGTGCATTGGGTTGTTAAGAGCCATATTACTTGCAAGAGGGCAAAAGTCGATTTGAACAAGGGAAAGCAATGTCTTTACATGTCCCAACCAAACATTGGATTGAGTTAAGCATGGATTTTGTACTTGGAATACCATAAACTACCTGATGCAAAGACTCTGTTATGGTCATTGTGGATGGATTCACTAAGATGGTACACTTTGTGTCATGCTCCAAAATTAATGATGCTTCAACTATTGCTTTTCCATTTTTATAGGAAATTGTTCATTTGCATGGCGAGTTGAGGAGTAGGTGTTAGATCAGGATCCAAAGTTTTTAAGCCATTTCTAAAGGACTCTCTAGTGACGAATGGGAACTAAACTCCTTTTTAGCACTTCTTGCCACCCTTAGATCGACGGCTAGATAGAAACTGTTAATTGCACTTTAGGTTCGTTGCTCTGAGTTATAGTGGGGAAGAACTTAATTGATTAGGATGTGTATTTGCTTATGGTGGAATTTGTTTACAATTGAATAGTATACAGCACTACCAAACAAACACCTTTAAAGTCGTCTATGGCTTCAACCCATAGCTATCACATGATTATACCCCAGCACCTATGTTTGAGTAAGAAGACCCTGATGTAAGAGCCCAAGCACATTCTACTTAGAAGATCTATCAAAAGGTTGCTTAATAAATTGATCAAGTTACTAAAAAGTTGAAGGAGAGAAGTAAAGGGAGGAAGACGTATGATTTCAACCCGGCGACTTGGTTTGGTTGCACCTAAGTAAAGAAAGATTTCCAAACATGAGGAAAGGCAAGTTGTCTGCTTAAGCTAAAGGTCCTTTCAAAATACTTTAGAAGATTAATGATAATGCTTACTAACTAGAATTACCTAAATATCGTGGAGTTTCTTATACTTTCAATGTTGGAGACTTCAACTTCTATCAAACTGAAGGTGAACAAAACAAAGACCAGTCCAATTTGATCCTAAATCCAAATCAACCTAAAGAGGATGATAGGAATCAAGCAACTGGACCCTTAACTTAAGCCTAAGCTTAAGGCATTAAAGGACTAATGAAGTAAATTCTCTCATCCTAGCCTACAGCCAAATAAGCCAAGCTAATCCTAACTACTAGCCTGCTAAGAATATTGAGTCGAGCAACTTCGTTATTGATAATAATCAAATGTTGGCCTAATTACGCTCTATTGACATCTCAGCCCATTTACACATTTGCTCAGCCATACCTATACTGACTAACAGCTCAACAATGCTTGTGCTAAGAACACCTAAGCAAGTTTGAGCTAACATCATCTCAGGAGAATCTTTAATTGTGGTTTTGGTAGGCACCTCTACTTGATAATAACCAGACTAACTGTACAGTTCTATCTGCTTTACCTGAAGCGCTGCTAATGACCATTAGCCATGTATTTAGCTATCACGTGATGGAATCTACTGTATAGATTGGATGCTTTCCTTAATTTCTCTTTTGTACCTTTTTATATTCCTTGTACCTTACTTATTTAAGACAATACCCTTTTTTGTCTTTTCCATTTTAGGTAGGTTACCCTAATGTTTTGGGTATAAATATCCTTTGTAAATTGTAGCCGCAACAACCTTCAACCTTATTATAGAATATTTTAAGTCTATCTTGCTTAACTATAAACGTTCTTTTGTTTACTTACTTGCTTCACTCTTATCCTAATCCTTAAGTAATGTTAGGTAACCAATACGCTCATTAGATTAGCTCATGCATCATGTCGAGCTTATTTGTGATTCCTTGGTAATTCCTTTGTGTATTATACCTTTGGAGCTAATAGTAGGTTTTGCTTCTTTACTTTCTGTTATGTGCATTTCCATCTTAGTCTTTAAGCTTTTGGTAAGCTTAGACCCACTCTTGATACATCGACCTTATCTGCCCTTAACTTGGCCATATCAGATAACGGTAACTCACCTACCTGTTGCTCTCACATTTGATTAAGTTCATGTAAAGTTGATAAATTAAGAACAATGGCTCAAATCTCAACCTTATGACGACTCCTCTACTTCTGCTCCTATAGCATTGTATATACATACCAATTCTAATTGTTCAATCGGTTAGGGTAAGAGTCAACCTAGACTTGGCTCCAAGGGCCATGGTTGCTCTTTACCTTCTAACATATGTCTAGAATGCCATCCATCACACAAGCATCTAACTGGTTCTTTGCCTCTAGCTTGTATGCCACATTGGCCTACATTGGTTGCTTCTTCTTCTAGCTTGTATTCTCATGCCTTCGTCACATGGTAGATTTGTGATCGCCTTGGTCATACTACCCTTCAATGTTACCTTAGTTTCAATAATGCATATTTTAATGTTCCTGAGTCCTTTACAACACTATCACTTAGTGAATCCAATGATGTAGTCTAGTATCTAGATTCTAGTGCAACTCATCATATAACACTTGATGTAGATATTCTGTCAAATTTGACTCCATATATTGGTTTTGATAATGTGATGGTAGGCAACGATGCATCTATGCCCATTACCTACATTGGTGAACTCACTATCTACGCAAATGGCCACCAACTTTACTTGAAAAATATCCTACATGTTTGATCTCTTATACACAACCTCCTATTAATCATTAAGCTTTGTCATGATAACTAGTATATTGTAAAATTTTACCATTTGTCTTTTTCTATCCAAGGCTCATACATGGGTCAGCTCTTCCTCCACCTAACAACTAGTTGCCCGTTGTATCCCATTTACCTATCAACAATCAGTTCTTGGTAGTCTTTCATTGCTAATAGTTATTAAAATTGCAATTTTACTATTCATTTAAATGTATAAAATCTATAGAATCATACAAAACTAATAAAATCATAAGCTTATAGAATTGTACATAAAGGTTTGTAATTTTACTAGAAGTCTATACATAAATAATTTTACATTCATTTTAATTAAGAAAAACACTATAAAATCATATTTTTGACTCGTGATTTTAACAATTATATTATTTCTAATGAAGTTTGGCATTTTCGTCTCTATCATCCCCATCATGACATTCTCAAGTAGTTAGTTTGAAGTTAGAGTCTCCCTTTCAGTTGTTAAGTCTGTATCAGTCTTATAGTCATAGAAAATCAATACGTCTATTGTTTCTACGATCACCATGCCATGCTCAAAAGCCCCTTCAAATTATTCATTTTGATGTATTCCAGTTACTAGTTAGATCGAACTAGTTAATATTTGTGGATGATTATACTCAGCATTCGCAAATATTTCCTATGAATAATAAATCAGAAGCTTTTCTTCATTTTAAACAATTCAAATCATTTGTTGAGAATTGCTTTTCCATATGCATTGCAATCTTCCATACTGATGGCCATGGTGAATATGTAAATCGTGCTTTTACTACCTTAAAGAAAGTGGCACTCAATTTCAAATATTATGCCCTTACATACCCTAACAAAATGGGATTGCTAAACGCAAACATCGATACATAAATAACCTTGCTTGAACCATTCACTTATATGCTAACTTACCACAAAACTTCTGGGTTGATGCTACTCTAATTGTAGTCTATATGATAAATCAATTGCCCTTTTGAGCAAAAATCATCCTTTGAATTACTGTACAACAAACCACTTGATTATATATTTCTTTGCACCTTTAGGTGCCTCTGCTATCCTAACCTCACACCTTTGGCTTTGAACAAACCGTTCCAATGTTCCATTCTTGCATTTTCCTTAGGTACTTTACCAATCACAAAGGATATCGTTGCCTTGATCCTTAGTTTGGTCGTGTTCACATTAGTAAACATGTGATCATTCATGAAACTACATTTCCATACACTTTTCTTACCTCCCTATGTATGAATACATACTCAGTATCTCTAGTTACCTCACCTTTACTCTTCACCTTTACTCCTCACCTTTACTCCACTATCACCCCATCTACAACTACCTTTCCTACTCCTTCAACCACCTTGTACCTTAAACAATCTCTTTTGAAACTCCTCTTAATATCATTCCTACTACTCCCATAGTCAACACCATTCCTATACCCTCGACCTAACTGACCTCCTCTTCTGCTAATGAGTAGGTTTAGAACAAATGTAATTGTATTAGCTCATGGATAATACATTGATATAGATATATATTTATACAATGTAGGGTTGTGTAACCTTAGTATTGTGTTAAAGTACTAATCTACCCTTAAAGACTACAATACATGTAAATGTACATTAATACATCTTGTTAATGTCATGATGCAACGGTTAGTGTAAGATTGGTGTAGTGATCAAAGACGACTATTAAGGAGAGATTTTTTGTGAGAATGTCGGTATGCTGATGACGTATAGGAATGTATCGAACAACTACTTGACTTAAAGTAACCATTTCATGTACAAAGTGATAGTCAATGTCTACATGTTTAATGTAGTCATGCTAAATCGGATTGCAAGAAAGATAGACAACTCTAAGATTATCACGGTAGAGAATGAGAGGACACTGAAGGGGAACTCCTACCTCCCTAGCTAACTAATTTATCTATGTAGATTCAGCAACTGCATAAGCTAATGCTTGGTACTCAGCCTATATAGAACTATGAGAGACTGTATGTTGCTTCTTAGAACATTAAGAAATGAGATTAGTGCCTAGAAAGATTGCATAACAAATGGTGGAGTGACGAGTATCAGGATAACCAACCTAGTCAACATTAGCAAAAGTAGTTAAGTAAAGGCTAGGTGTCCAACGTATAGGCAATCCAACGTTCACAGTACTACAAAGGCATTGAAGAACACATTTGACAAATCTTATGTATCTAGACGTATTTATAAAATTAGGTTTCACAAGTCGATGAGTCTAACTTTTGGTTTGACTTGTTTTAGCTCAATTATTGAGGCTAATGGCTATAACAAGCTCGGATATGCTACATTCTCTCCCTTAAACCTCTAGCATATATTACATGTCCTAATATGGCTCCTCACCTCATTCTCCATTTTGGGCCAATAATATATCGAGCTCAACCTTTTATGTGTAGCTTAAGCCCTCGAGTGTCCTCCTGTTACTCCATTATGGTATATTCATAGCAATTTTTATCTTAATGTTGGCTACAGCCCAACCACTATCCTTCCTTTCCTCCTTAAAACACCACCCTCAAAGGTGAAGCACCCACTAGGTTGATCGTCCTCCAACTTCTTAATTAATTTAGCATAGCCACTAAGTAAGCACTGACTTTCTTTGATCTCTCTTAAGATCTCCGAGCTCACAAGGGAGACTCTTAAGACTTGTAGTCTCAAGTTGCTAAGGTGTGAAAGTATGTCAGTTGCTACATTCTTCCTCCTACTCTTACACTCAATCTCATAGTCAAGTCCCAATAATTTAGTAACCCATTTCTATTGGCTAGCAATGTTTAGTCCTTGTCTAAGTAGGTATTTCAAGTTGTAGTGATTGGTCCTAATCGTAAAATGCCTCCTAATTACGGTAGTGCCTCTACTTGTCAACCGCAAACATTAAGACCAGCAATTGTTTCCCATATGTGGAAAGTTTGAGTTGCCTTAGTGACAACACCTTGCTCAAATAAGTAATGGAGTGTTCCTCTTGCATTAGGACTGCCTCTATGCCTTCTCCACATGCGTTTGTTTCTAAGAAAAATGTCTTGGTGCAATTTGGTAGCTTAAGGACCAGTGCATTGGTGAGAGCTTGTTTGAGTGTCTTAAAGGCTATGGTTACATCTTAATCCCAATTAAATTGACCCTCCTTTAACCATTGTATTAGCAGCCTTGAAATAATTCTAAAACCTCGTATAAATTGTCGATAATAACCGGCTAGGCCTAGAAACCCCCTTAACTCTTTGAATGTTCTTATAATAGGCTAATGTGACACTATCTTCTTCTTCTTAAAGTCTATGGCTACCCCTTCACAGCTGATTATATGGCTTAAATACTCAATTTATGAGGCTCCAATGGTACACTTGCTCTCCTTTAGGAATATGCCTTCTTTCTTTAGGATTTCAAACACCTTCCGTAAGTGAATGAGGTGTTCTAGCACCTTGCTATAAATTAATATATCATCAAAAAATACCAAAAAACACTTCTGCAAGTGCTCCTTGAAGATGTGGTTCATAAGCCCTTGGAAGGTAGAAGGGTTGTTTGATAGTCCAAAGGGCATCACAATATATTCATAATGCCCTTCATGTGTTTTAAACGCTGTCTTGTATATGTCTTCTGGATGCATTCGGATTTAATGGAAACCGAATGCAAATCCAACTTCATAAACCAACTAACTCCAATCAACTTGTCAAGTAATTCCTCAACTATATGAATAGGGAATTAATCCTTAATGGTGTGATTGTTAAGTTACCTATAATCGATGTGTCATGACCTTAATGAAGTTTAATAAGATTGCTTAAAATTTTTATATCACGTGTGTACTCACGATATGAAAATCGCCTTACAAGTTAGAAATTGTAAGACTTTAAATAATTAAACACTAAAGTTTCCAATTTTAAATTAATTAAACTACTGGTAAACATAAATAAGTATGGATAACTAATATTCCATAATTCCTCAAAACCGCAAAGAATCGGTATCTCTTACCAACGTTAAGATTAGGTAGTAAAGTTATAAAATTTAGACTTATTAAAGTTACAAAATCTAAGTATAAGAATAATAGTTACATGTAAGGTTTCAAATCAACTTTACAATCTATCTTCTAAGATATCTTGACATTAGTACTCAATGCTTAGCTCTTAACCCATGCTTAGTTATCTATTAACCTGCAAAGAAAAAATGTTAAGGAGGAAGCTATACGAGCTTAGTGAGATATCCCTCAAACTATACTGATAAGCAAGTTATCAAACAATTAGTTAACAAACATATGAATGGATGGATAAGCAATATGCTAAACAATATATGTAGTTAACTAGTACTGTATACAACATTGGATTTAACACTATCCAAAGTAAGGGTTGGAGATACATCGATACCAATCATAATTGGGTTTTAATACCTAGGATTTTTAACCATAAATTTAAATTCCGTCTTTCATGAAAAACATTATCATTTCAAAGAAATCCAGTATTACACAAAATCTCAAGTTTAGCGGTAAGGTGGCCCTCGTAGTGCACGCTTACGCCCTAGAGTGGTGGCGACCCCCAGCTACCTATGGTTAGCGTCTCCGGCACTAAGTAAACCCATGAGCTAAGGGTGGGATCTTCTTATACCAATGCTCTTGCGTTGTACTAATCAAATCATATGGGAATTCATCTTTCAAGGCCTTTTATTACCAACTACATAAGGTGACGACCAAAACATTATATGCAATGTTCGTGCTTATGCTTTATCCACTTAATTTAAGTTAAATCATATGTGATTAAGGTAATTTATGAGGTGATTAACCAATATCAACAAACCATTCAATTATATAGTAATAAATCAAGTAGCCAGTTATTTAGCTATTATGTTTCGCAACATTTTACAACACACAACCAATATTCAAGCATATGCATAACCCAAACTCCCATGTATCAAGTTATTAATATTTACTTTAGGTTCACTAATTAGAAGGACAAAACAAATATAGAGTTATCGAGAGTACTCACTTGGTCATTGAGTCTATTAATAGTCGTAATAATTCACTCGATAAGTTGGTATTCATATCGAGATCACTTAATATTTAGGGAATATGAAAGGTAATGAATATCTAAGTGAAATAATTAAGTTATTCGCATGTTTAGTAACAACTACCTAAATTAGCTATTGATTCGAATGAAATTCTTAGTTTAAGTCTTTTTGTTAATTGCGTATAACTTTTTTGTTTTAATTCTGATTTTTATAAACTTATAGTTGATTTTTATCATTTTTTTATGTACTTTCTCATAATGGGGTTCATTTTGGGCATCATAACCCATATTTTTCGTCATGGTAATAAAATGTTAAGAATTTTATTATTTTGACTTAAATATTTTTAAATTATTATTTTAAACTTTTCTTTATGGATTTATGGCTTAATTAATTTCTAAATTTTATATTTTTGAAATTTTCTTATTTTTGAGTGTATTTTATAATAATTTACTTATTTCACTATTTTAATCTTAAATTCCTAATTATATCACTTTTGTTATAATTGTAATATTCTAATTAATTATTTATTATTTTTTTATTACTTTTATAATTTGCGGTTCCAATTAGATAATTAGGAATGCTGAAATGGTAGCTTCCTATTGACCTATGTGTCAATTTTCTAAATTCTTTTAATTTTTACATTTTCCCCTATTTGTAAAATTAATATATATATACTTATTTATTATTGTAATTTATTAATTATTGAAAACTAATTCTTACTTTTCCTTTAAGGGTCATGGTCCACTTAAGTATATGTATATATCTATATATATTATCTTATTTTAGAAAATTAGTATTTTGGTATACTTATACATGTATTATTTAGACAAGTACATGTACTTATATTTTACTATACGTATATTTAGACTTTTACATATATACATGTAATTATGTTTTCTTACTCTATTTATATATATGTATTTATACTGTCTCATAGTATAGCTTACATATATGTATGATGACATAAATATACTTAGTATCATCTATATGTACATGTACTATATATATATATATATATTGATATGCATCATACATATACATAGATACAAATAACATATGCATACATAGAATTTTATAGTTAAACATATACATGTATAAACATGTACACATGAAAGAGAACATTATACCTATACTTCAAATACATTTATATATAGTTTATTACAAAGATATCAAAATACATATAATTCCTATTATGTACTTGTAGACACCCAATTTTTGCTTCATTTATTTTTATTTTTATTTTTGTTATTTTATTTTTCTTTCTTTTCTCAATAGGCCCTAAAATTAGTAAAAAACACAAAAAAAAAGGAAATTAAAGAAAACCCAAAAAATTAAGAAATTTAGAAAAAAAAAATAAGAAATTAAATAAAAGTACTAAAAATAGGAAGTGTAGAAAGAAGCCCCCAAAAAATAAGAAGTTTAGAAAATAAAGTTTAAAAATTTAGAAAATTGAGAAAATTACAAAAAAATAAGAAAATTGAAAAAAATAAAAGATTTTAGAAAATAACAATTTTAATTGTATAAATTTTTTAATTTTAAATAAGTTTAGAAGTTGGGCCGTTGAATCTAGGCTTAGATTTAAATCTAGCACAGGTTGACCGAGTTCATATATACAATTTAATTATACATATGGACAAAGTACAGGCCAATGACTTAACCGATAAGCACATGAACATTGGCTTTAGGTTTGGTTAAAGGTCAAGGTTTGAATTTGGGTGGAAGCATGCAAAGTTTTTTCTTTTTTCTTTTTCATCACATTAAAGATTGCTACGTGTCAGGATCTCATTGCGCCACGTAACCTGACATGTAGCAGCGTCAGAGGTTGGACGACCTTGCTAACGTGGCACCTCATGGCATCTACATGGTATGCCATGTCAACTGCCACATGTTACGTGATGACATGTGGCAGGTCGAGAGTTGGTCGATGTGGCGCTACTTCAGCCCTTTCTTCTTCTTTTTTTTTTTCCTTTTCCCTTCTCTTTCCCCCTTCTTCCTTCGTTTTCTCTAGATTTCCCTCTTCCTTCCTTCTCAAGAATAACCCACCCCCTTCACTTTGGCTTCAATTTTTGCTTAAATTTCACATACAGGCACATAATTTCTTGCATCAATCTCGCACTCCACAGGGCCTATTTTGAATTGAACCAAAGAATAGGACCAGATTCATCCTTTTCGTTGGTCAAATTAAGTCCTTAAGATGGGAAAAAAGCTCAACTTTCAAAAATTTACAATTCACCATTAAAGAACTTTCTGAGCTTGTACAAACCGAATCCCCATCCTTGTTCAGGACATCTATAACCACTGACAACCAGTAGAATCAATCTATGAGCCCCCTTTCTCTTATTCGAATCACTTTCTCTCTTTACCCTCTCTTTCTCTCTTTGAATCTCTCTCCCTTTAGCTCACTACCACTAACCACCACCCTAGTTAGCTCCACTACTACATAAGCTACCCAACCTAGCCACCCTCGACTTTCGTTATAACCCCTAACAACACCACTAAACCACCAAGGTATAAACCTTAACCACCAAACCCATGCCACCCCCATCCCCCTTACTCAAACCACCACCTCTGAACACCATTGACCCAAACTAGCCACATAATTGAGCTCCTAGCAACCCCAAACCCCTAACTTAATCCACCAATCATGCCCAGCAACCCCTTACAGCGTCATTTGAACACTGCCATTACCGTTGCACTTCGCACCACCATCAAACGGTCACTTCAAGCCGTGGCACTGAACCTAGCCCTCCTATTCCTAATCCAAAACCCACAAATAATCCCTTTCCTGCTCGTTTTGGCTACTAGAATGGCTCAAATCACACTCTGCTGTTGCTGCTAACGTGGAGCTTAAAGAAGGACCAAACTCGACTCAGATCCACGCAACCTAACCCGACTTGAGTCTGACCCAAATCTAAGACCCGCTTCGATCTAAATCCAACCCATGTCCCCTTTCCTGGTCCAAGCCTTGTTTCGGTTTTATTTATTTATTGTTCTTCTTTTTCTATTTATTTATTTATTCACTTATTTGATTTATGGTAAATGTAATCAGCTAAAAAAATAAAAGAAAAAGAAAATGAAAGAAAGAAAAAGAAGAAAAGAAAAAAAAAAGAAATAGAAAAGATTAAATCTATTTTACTTTATTTTAATAAAAATAGATAAAATATAATAAGTAATAAATAAATAAGATAAAAAAGAAAAATAAAATAAAATAAATAGGATAGGGAATAAAGATTATTTTAATACTTAGAAAAATCATATTTTCCAAAATAAATAAAAAATAATTGGATTTTTTTTTTCCGAATTAAGGCATTTTAGAATTTTTCAAATAAAAGTTCTAAGTTATGACCCTTTTTAGAAACTTTTCTCAAATAAACCAAATTGAATTAAAGATGTAAATTTGGTATATTTTCAGAATTAAAATAAGACTAATCCACTAAAATTTTCATAAAAAAAACTACGTTCGTCTAATTTCGAATAGCGGATACGTAGGCACTTATAAGGCGATAATGAAAAAAAAAAACTAATTTCCATTTTTCTTTAGCTTAGATTATTTTGTTTATTCAATTATAGTAACCAATAACCAAATTCTATATTTCAAAATTAAAATATGATTTTTAAGTTTAATTCTAATTTTGGAAAGTCAATGGTACTCATGAGGGTATAAAATTCCCAACCTCCAGACTTAAAATCTCTAGTTTTCAAAAACCATTTTGTAAAATTGGTTTTAATTGTTAGACTAGTAGCTAAGTTATAATCAATCCACTCAATTGGTGATAACTTAACTATTTTTCTTGACTTCGGTGGAGTGGTGACTTCGAAATTATTTTCAACACAAAAAGAAATGGTTTTCTTTAAACCTTAGTTGAGAATCGGTATTAAACAGATAGGGTTTAGTATTGATCAGTTTAAAGAAAGCCTATTTTTTTAAAAGAACTAAGAGGGTGAAAAATTAGGCTTGACAGCTTGGCGACTCTATTGGGGACGTCAAGAGGGTTAATCATTTGACTTTTCAAAATTAAAATTAAAATTAAACTTTAAAAATCACCTTATTGCGATTTATGTACTCATTCGTTCTTTATTTGTATCATAACTGTACTAACATTTTTGCAGGTTTAGTTTTATTTATTTTATTATTTTAAGGAGGGGATTTATTTCTTGATAGATACGGTTGAACTCTAGTTGTCTTAGGACCTTAGGATAGGAAGTCATTGTGTAAGTTCCAGGCTTAGTGGGGCAACCATCATTCGGGGCCGATTAGGCTACCCCACTTAAACTTTGATGCGATCAAGGAACCACTTTATAAAAAATGCGTGAGGTCATAGAGTTTAAGGGCCTTTAGAACCTACCCTTTTTTGCATACATCCTTAAGGTTTTTAAGGCGGCGTTGTCATAAAAAAGAAAAACAAAAGACAAACCTGAAACTTATGTTTTTGTATTTTCCTAGAATTCACTCTTAGCATTTGTTTATTTGTTTGTACTATTATCTTACATATCACACGCTTTAAGATATGGGGGGTCATTTGTTGCATTAAAGATGCAAGGTAGATGTGGTCAAACCCAGGCCATCATAGGAATCAGGCCGTCTTAGAACCCTAGGAGAGGGCCATTATGTAGGCTTCGAATGCCATAGTGTAACCATCGTTTAGGGTTGATTAGGTCGCCTCACTTAAGCTTATTGTGACCAATGAAAGTGTTCCTTAACAAGTGAGGTTACAAAACTTAAGGACCTTTTAGAACCCACTTTAATTGCATATACTTCCCTCTAAAGCTTGAGTTAATACACTACCCTTAAGAAATTATAACCTTACTAATTATTTAAGAGTTTTAACGCAATCAGGTTTTTGAAAATAATAGTTGCAGCTCAAGAGAATAATGTGTTAACCTAAACGATCTCAACACTTGCATATTTCCATGTGCTTTCTTTTTCTTCATTGATGATTGATTGTTGTCCATGAAATATGTACACTTAAGAATGGTGAGTAACCAATAAGAAAATAATCAAAGATTGCCAATTATCTTAGGAATCCATGAGTAGCTGTTATAAGCTGAAGCTACCTACTAGAAGCAGAGGGCTAGGCATGCTGAGGCCTTTAACAGGGCTTTGTTGGCTCAAGTTGAAAAAGCGAGAGGATCATGAATTGAGCTTTAGAAATGTTGGACAAGATTAAAACCCAACTGTAAAAGTTAGATTAGAAACTTTAGATGAAGTTAAAGGGTTTTAAATAAATTTTAAGTTTTGTTATGAATAATTGTTAGGTTTCCTTTTGTCTTGTTCCTTGTACTCTAGTCTTTCCAAAATAAAATTTTTCTCTTTATTCTATCGTTCTTTGTTCTTTCCTTCTTTGCAGCTAGTCCTTCAATAGAGTTTATCTAATCATTTACTTTCTCACTCAAGGAAATGCAATTAAAAAGCCAAAAAAAAAAAAATCCACCATTTTTATTTGGTTTCTATAAGATAAAGCTTTCTCTCTCTCTCTCTCTAAAAAAATATAAAATAAATAAATAAATAAAAGAAAAGTTGCTAACTAGTAAAGGATTCTTCCAATCCAGGTTCATATGGCTGATGATAGACTCACCTCCTTAAAAAGGATGATGCAGCAAATGACCCAACAATGGTAAATTTTGTTCCCAATGATCACCACTCTCCAGAAATCTCAAGATTTAAACCTAGAAAGGAGACCCTCGAATTTGGAAGAAAAGGTAGCCACAATACAAAAAAGCATTACAGATCTAGAAATGACAATGGGCCCCATACTTAGAAGATTCCAACACCTGATGTTTAGTATTGATCAAATGTTAGTAAGCCTAAGTGATGGAGGCCCAACAAGAAAAAAGCCAAGGAGGAATGAGAAAAAACAAGCGTAAGGGATTTAGAGGAGACAATTCACTTAACTAAAGATATCAATTTCCCAAATCTTTTATCATTTGAAAGCAGCAAGGATTATAGCTTTTGAAGCCCCTAATCCAAATAACAAACCACACAACTTTGACCCAGAAGCACGATGCGACTATTATGAGTCAGAAGGGGCACTCCATTGAAAAATGCTGGAGATTGAAGAACAAGATTTAAGAATTGATTGAAGAAAAAGTCATTCAGCCAGAGCTATAATAGGTCGATCCTTCTTCAAGTCATGGGGATAGTCCAATTGAGTCACCTAAAGCTCCATTTCTTTTGAACTTACCAATGCCTTCTACTAGCTTACAGGTTGTTTCAAGTAGTTGGGCGCTTATTAAGATAGGGGCAGAAAGAAGAAAGTTATTTTTCAATAAAGTTTGTAACAGTGGGAATAATATAATCTTATTGCCTTTTTCAATTATTGCAGTTTTGTTTAAGCTAAATAAATTGGTAACTCACTTTTAAAAGGTTTAGAATGAAAAGAGATAAACTATTTTCCATACACTAACCTAAAACACTTTGAGAGGTTAAGCAACATAATGGTGAGGATACTTTGGGCTTATTCTTTAAAGAAGGTTCACTTTGAATGTGATACGTAGATTAAAATGAAGTTATGCATTCATTTCTCGAATCCTAAACACCATCATCTCTTGTTAACACCGTTGGACCTATTTGAAGAATTTTTTAAATATAAACCCTATCAAGAACCACCCTACAATAGGGCAATTTGAAGGTTAGGGTCATTGATAAGGAGAGAAGGATTGAAATTGGTTTGTACTTGCTTCAGTGACATTAAATTCAAAAGCAAATTTTATTTTTGATAAATTGTATTTTTTGAAATAAGGAAGAACCATATCCTTTTTAAACACCTTGAGCTTTTACTCATCGAGCCCATACAATAGAAATCCATGGATTTAGGACCATGAGTCGCTTAAAAGGTAAAAACTTGGCAATAGAGACTTAGGGCCAAAAGGAAAAGAAAGAATAATAAAAGAATAGCGGGGCAAAGTAATAACAAAATAGAAAAAGGAAAAGATGAGGAAAAGAGGTTGAAAAATTGGACTCAAGTGTAAGTCAAGAGTTAAGTGAAAGCCATATCATATCTTAGTAGGGGTAATTAAATCAAAAGTCAAAGCCTAAATAGCCCCAAAGATGCAAAGCTCTAAATCATAGTCCGAGCTTAAAAAGCCAAAATCTCTACACCTACTTTGAAGCCTCCCTCACACCTAGTTTTTCTACCTACAATACCACCCTTACACAAGTAAAAGCTCTTCCAATCTTTAAAGATAATTTATTTTTAATAAAAGTTTTTTTTGAAGCTAAAGCAAGTATATTTTTTATTATTCCTAAGGATCTTGAATTTTACACCTGGGATTAATATTTATTTCAAAATAGGCTTTTTTTGTTAGTTCTTTTTGAAACCCTTGGACCTAAAGCCTAAATTCATAATAATAAATCAAAAAAGACCTAATGGATTGATCAAGGCGTATCATATGCAAAATGGACTATAATTTTGGGATTGTAGTCAAGAGTGTAATCTGGATCGAGAGTTTGCAAAGAAGCCCCCTTCGACTAAAACAACCATGAGTTACCTTTTTAAAGATGTTTGAAATCACAAGGCCCCACCAAATGGCTCGACATCCAAATTAGGGGGAACATAAGAGGCTTTATGTGATTATTAAAGAAGAGTTCTTTACCTGTTAGCAAACTAAAAAAAAAAAAAGAGTAATAAAAAGAAAAGCAAAAAAAAAAAAAGAAAAGGAGAGAGAAAGTATTTCAAGTCCATGTCAGCCCAAGTGGCCAAGTTTTCAATCCATTGTAAAAAAAAAAAAAAAAAATAGTTAAGAGTAAGGGCTTTTCTCATTCTTCCCAAAATAAAGGAAATTATCCCCAGTGTCTTTTTTAACATAAATGGTTTTTACTCAAGGGATCATCCGTTTCCTCGAATTGGGTAGCCAGCTCTCAAAAGGACTATCCTTCCACCTACTCAACTCTCTTCAAGGTCTTTAGCAAACCCATAGGGCTCTTCTATTCCTCAATTTCCTTTAGCATGCTCATAGGGCCCTTCAGTTCACAAGTTCTTTTAATAAGCTCATAGGGTGCTTCTTTTTTCAAAGATCTTTTAGCGAGCTCATAGAATGCTTGATTTCTTTAGGCATGCCCATTAGACCCCTCTGTTCACATAGTTTCTCTCAAGCAAGCCCATATGGCACTTCTCCTCTATTCATAAAGTTTCTCTCAAGTAAGCCTACGGGACATTTCCCCTCTATTCACTAAGCTCGTAGAGCACTTCCCTTCACTAAGTTTCTCTTAGCAAGCTCATAAGGTAATTCCCTTCATCACATTCTTCTTAGCGTGTCCTTAGGGCACTCTCCTTCAAGTATTCTCATAGGGTACAACATTAAGACCAAGTTTAGGGTTGTTAGTCCCCAAGAAACACTCCTACCTAGGTTAATGAGCCTAATAAGGCATGGCTAAGTTTTAGATCGATCCCAAATTAGTGTTGCTAGTTTTCGAGAGATGCTATCACTTAGGTTAGTGAGTATAGTGAGGCACGGCTAGGTTTTAGATTGATCTTAATTTAGGGTTGCTAATTCTCAAGAGACGCTCTCACCTAAGTTAGTAAGCCTAGTAAGGCACAATCAGGTTTTAAATCAATCCCAGTTTAGGGTTGCTAGTCTATGAAAGACACTCCTACTTAGGTTAATGAGCTTAGTAAGGCACAACCAGGTTTTAGATTAATCCTAGTTTAAGGTTGCTAGTCCTCGAAAGATGCCTTCACTTAGGTTAGTGAGCCTAGTGAAGTAGCCAGGTTTTAGATCGATTCCAAATTAGAGTTGCTAGTCCCCAAGAAACATTTTCGTCTAGGTTAGTAAGCTTAGTGAGGCACAACCGGGTTTTAGATTGATCTTAGTTTAGGGTTGCTAGTCCCCGAGAGACACTCCTACTTAGGTTAGTGAGCCTAGTAAAGCATAGCCAGGTTTTAGATCAATTCCAACATAAGATTGCTTGTCTCTTAAAGATACTCCTATCTAGGTTAGTGAGCCTAGAGAGGTATGACCAGGTTTCATTTCTTTACCAAAATCCCCAATAAATCAAGTCTAGGATAGCTAAAGTCATCTTAAGGGCAAAAATATTGTCTCTTTGTTTTTGTAGCAAAATTTTGATCAAACTTCACTATTAAGAGGGGCGACTGTAGACACCTAATTTTTGTTCCCTTTATTTTTATGTTTATTATTTTATTTTTCTTTCTTTTCTCAATAAGACCTAAAATTAGGAAAAACAAAAAAAAAAGAAAATTAAAAAACCCCAAAAATTAAGAAATTTAGAAAAAATGAGAATTTTAGGAAAATACAAAAAATTCAAAAATAAGAAAAAGCACAAAAATAAGAAATTTTAAAAAAATTACCAAAAATAGTAAGTATAGAAAGAAACCCTAAAAAATAAGAAGTTTAGAAATAAAGTTTAAAAATTTAGAAAATTACAAAAAATAGGAAAATTGAAAAAAAAAATTTAGAAAATAATAATTTTAATTGTATAGATTTTTTAATTTTAAATAAGTTTAGAAGTTAGGCCGTTGAACTTAGGCTTAGATTTAAATTTAACCTAGGTTTACCGAATTTATATTTGCAATTTAATTACACATATGGACAAAGTATAGGCTAACAGCCTAACGAATAAGTACATAGACATTGGCATTGGGTTTAGTGAAAGGTTAGGGGTTCGAATCTTGGTAAGAGCATGAAAAGTTTTTTCTTTCTTTTTTTTATCACATCAAGGACTACTACATGTCAAGATCTCATTGCTCCACGTATCCTGACACGTGGTAGTATCAGGGGTTGGACGACCTTACTGACGTAGCATCTACGTGGCGTAGCATCTACGTCAGTTACCACGTATTACGTGATGACATGTGGCAAGTTGGGGTTAGTCGGGTTGGCTAACGTAGTACCACGTCAGCCCTTTTTTTTTCTCCCTTTCTTTCCTTTTCCCTTCGTTTCCCCTAATTTCCCTTCTCTTTCTGCCTTCTTCCCTTGTTTTCTCTAGATTTCCCTCCTCTTTCCTTCTTAAGAATAGCCTATCCCCTTCACTTTGGCTTCAATTTCAACTTAAATTTCACACATAGGCATATAATTTCTTACATCAATCTCGTACTCTATGCAGTCTATTTTGAATTGAACCAAAGAATAGGACCAGATTCATCCTTTTCGTTGGTCAAATCAAGTTACTAAGATTGGAAAATACCTTAACTTTTGGAAATTTACAATTCACCATTAAAGAACTTTCCGAGCTTATACTAATCGAATTCATTGTAAATTGGACCCTCCCATTCTTGTTTAAGACATCCACAACCACTTACAATAAGCAAAATCAATCTACTAGCTCCCTCTCTCTTATTCGAATCACTTTCTCTCTCTACCCTCTCTCTCTCTCTCTCTTTCTTCGAATCTCTCTCCCTTTAGCTTACCACCACTAGCCACTACCCTAGTTAGCTCTGCTACAGCATAAGTTACCCAACCCAGCCACCCTTGACCTTCACCATGGCCCTTTGCGATGCCACCAAACCACCAAGGTCTAAACCCTAACCACCAAACCCCCCACTTGAACCACCACCTCCAAATACCATCGACCTAGACTAGCCATACGACCGAGCTCCTAGCCATACCAAACCCCCAACTCAATCCACCAATCATGCCTAGCAACCTCCTACAGTACCACTCAAACACTACTACCACTGTTGCTCTTCGCACCACCCGAACACTGTTACCGCCGTTGCTCTTTGCACCACCATTGAACGGCCACTAGAATGGCTCAAATCACACTTTACCATTGTTGCTGAAGTGGAGCTTGCAGAAGGACTAAACTTGACTCAGATTCATGTGACCTGACCTAATAACCCACGATCCGACCAGAGTCTGAACCAAATCTAAGACCTGCTCTAATTCGAATTCGACCCGCATCCCCTTTCCTAATTTGAGCCTTGTTTTTGTTTTATTTATTTATTTTTTCTTCTTTTTCTATTTATTTATTTATTCACTTATTTGATTTATTGTAAATGTAATCAGCTAAAAAAAAAAGAAGAAAAAGAAAAATAAAGAAAGAAAAAGAAAAAAAGAAAAGAAGAAAGAAAAAAAGGAGTAAATCTATTTTACTTTATTTTTATTTTAATAAAAATAGATAAAATATAATTAATAATTAATAAATAAGATAAAAAATAAAAAATAAAATGAAATAAATAGGATAGGGAATAAAGATTATTTTTAACACTTAGAAAAATTAGATTTTCCAAAATAAATAAAAAATAATTGGATGTTCTTTTTCGAATTAAGGCATTTTAGAATTTTTCAAATAAATGTTCTAAGTTAGGACCCTTTTTAGAAACTTTTCTCACATAAATCAAATTGAATTAAAGCCGTAAATTTGGCATATTTTCATAATTAAAATAAGACCAATCCATTAAAGTTTTGATCAAAAGAACTACGTACATCTAATTTCGAATAGTAGGTACATAAATTTGGCATGTTTTTAGAATTAAAATAAGACCAATCCACTAAAGTTTTCATCAAAAGAACTACCTACATCTGATCCTGAATAGTGGGTGCATAAATTTGGCATATTTTCTAAATTAAAATAAGACTAATCCACTAAAGTTTTCATCAAAAGAACTACATACGTCTAATCCTGAATAGTGGATATGTAGGCATCTACAGGGTAACGATAAAAATATAAAAAAAGAAAAACTAATTTCCCTTTTTCTTTAGCTTAGATTATTTTGTTTATCCAATTATAGTAACTAATAACCAAGTTCTATATTTCAAAATTAAAAGGTAATTTTTAAGTTTAATTCTAATTTTAAAAATTCATTAGTACCCGTAAGAGTTTAAAATTCCTAACCTTCGAGCCTAAATTTTTGGTTTTCAAAAACCATTTTGTAAAATTGGTTTTAATCGTTAAATTAGTGGTTAAGTTATAACCAATCTACCATATTTGTTATAACTTAACTGTTTTTCTCGACTCAGGTTGAGTGGCAACTCTAAAATTATATTCAACAAAAAAAAATTTGTTTTCTTTAAACCCTAGTCGAGGATAGGTATTAAATGGGTAGGGTTTATTGCTAATCGGTTTAAAGAAAACCTATTTTTTTAAAAGAATCGGGAGGGTGAAAACCAGGCTCAATAATACTCCTAAAATACATAGCACTACTAAGTACATATACAAGTTAAAGAGTACATATAACCTCAAAATAAATAAATAAATACACCATAATATATATTACTTGATTATTATTTATCTTCTTGAAAAATAACCTCCCTATTCTTCTTTAGAAGTCTCCCATTCTTTCTAGTAATTGATGGAATGTTAACTCTAAAATAGACATGGTTGATGGTAGTTTAATTGGGAACTAAAAAAGAAAAAAAAAATTGAGGTTAAAGATGTAAACCCTATGCAATTAGCTTTTTAGGTCCTGAATTAGATTCGAGTACTCTAAATAACATCATATGTCAATAAGGTTACGTAAAATAAAAAATAATAAGTTTTATTAAATTGTGAAACTGAATATAGTATTGGTAATAAAAATTTTAGAAACTTGATCAAAACCTAAATCATATACAAAAATCATAAATCTTAGGTACGTGTAAATACCTAAAATTGAACTCGAACTTGACGAAAACCCTAAAATTATAACCTTAACCTTGTAAAATGAATAAATATAACTTAATAGTAATAAAACCTTCATCGATTATAATTATTAACTAATACGCATAATTACGTATAAATTTTAGTGAATACATTGAAATAGCTTGTAAATATTATAAATGTAATGAGTAACAATTAAATTAATATTTTTTTATAAAATTACAATATTATTTTATAAATACTAAATTTATAATTTTTGTGTTTGGAAAAAAAATTAAATATTTTTATTTTTATTTTATTTTATTTTCCTCCTTTTCCTCTCCTTTTTCTTTCCTTAATTTCCCATACATGCCATGTTGATTCTAGGATTTAGTACAGCAGCCCAGGTGCTATTTTTAATCTCTAAGTGTTAAATTAAGAGAAGAGAAACAAGAACAATGATGATTCTCATCCCATCATCATTAATACCTTATATTGCATTTGATTTTCTCTTCAATTGTTGACTTTATTAGTTCACATCTACTAGAGGCCAAAGGCAATTCATTTATTCTCTTTTCAAGTTAACAACACGAGAGAAAAAAAATTTTCACATCTCCAACATTTTCTTTTTTCCAACCATGAGCTTCCCCTGTTCTTTTCCCTTTTAATTTTCTAGAAATTACAAACAAGAAGGAGAAGAAGCTACATCCCATTCACTTCTCAAAGTATTAAAGATAAGTGGTATGTATTTTATATAATTATTTTGTACCAATTATCTTGTGTATTTTGTACATACTTGTATTCTATAATATGTATATGTAATATGAGTATTTTCTTGTGTATGTATGCTTATATATATCTATATACATGTAATTTGGATTTTACAAAATGTTTGTATAAGAAATTATGTATTGTACATGCATGTATGCGCTTATAATAATATGTATATATACTATGTATTTTCTTTATCTATATATATATACTTATGTATGCGTGAATATGTATATATATATATATACCTAGTATTTTTATTATTATATAGTATACATATGTATGCATGTATAATATGTATATATATAATTGGTATTTTTATTATATAATATACTCTACGTATATTTAGGTTTACATAATTTTTATTACATGTACATGAATACTATGCAACCAAAATATATATGTATATATAATTACGAAATACAAATACTAGTATAATATAGTGTAACTATATTAAATGATATATATATATATATATATGGTATGTATAAGAATATACCGTTGTGTATTTATATTGTATTTTTATTTTATAAATTCTATACATATATATAAATACTAAACGTGATGACTATGTACATGTAATTATGTATAATATTATTTATATTAAGTGTTTAGTATATATATATACGTAATATAACCGTATATGTATGTATATGTATAAAATATAATTACTTGCATATATATATATATATATATATACTCTTACGTATAGTACATAATATATTTAAGGTTAGGATATTTTAGTACATAAGTATATTATACATATAAACATACGTATATGAATAGTATCGTATATGTAGAAATACAAGTATATTTGAATAGTACATACATAATATATTATAATATTAANTTATAATTTTTGTGTTTGGAAAAAAAATTAAATATTTTTATTTTTATTTTATTTTATTTTCCTCCTTTTCCTCTCCTTTTTCTTTCCTTAATTTCCCATACATGCCATGTTGATTCTAGGATTTAGTACAGCAGCCCAGGTGCTATTTTTAATCTCTAAGTGTTAAATTAAGAGAAGAGAAACAAGAACAATGATGATTCTCATCCCATCATCATTAATACCTTATATTGCATTTGATTTTCTCTTCAATTGTTGACTTTATTAGTTCACATCTACTAGAGGCCAAAGGCAATTCATTTATTCTCTTTTCAAGTTAACAACACGAGAGAAAAAAAATTTTCACATCTCCAACATTTTCTTTTTTCCAACCATGAGCTTCCCCTGTTCTTTTCCCTTTTAATTTTCTAGAAATTACAAACAAGAAGGAGAAGAAGCTACATCCCATTCACTTCTCAAAGTATTAAAGATAAGTGGTATGTATTTTATATAATTATTTTGTACCAATTATCTTGTGTATTTTGTACATACTTGTATTCTATAATATGTATATGTAATATGAGTATTTTCTTGTGTATGTATGCTTATATATATCTATATACATGTAATTTGGATTTTACAAAATGTTTGTATAAGAAATTATGTATTGTACATGCATGTATGCGCTTATAATAATATGTATATATACTATGTATTTTCTTTATCTATATATATATACTTATGTATGCGTGAATATGTATATATATATATATACCTAGTATTTTTATTATTATATAGTATACATATGTATGCATGTATAATATGTATATATATAATTGGTATTTTTATTATATAATATACTCTACGTATATTTAGGTTTACATAATTTTTATTACATGTACATGAATACTATGCAACCAAAATATATATGTATATATAATTACGAAATACAAATACTAGTATAATATAGTGTAACTATATTAAATGATATATATATATATATATATGGTATGTATAAGAATATACCGTTGTGTATTTATATTGTATTTTTATTTTATAAATTCTATACATATATATAAATACTAAACGTGATGACTATGTACATGTAATTATGTATAATATTATTTATATTAAGTGTTTAGTATATATATATACGTAATATAACCGTATATGTATGTATATGTATAAAATATAATTACTTGCATATATATATATATATATATATACTCTTACGTATAGTACATAATATATTTAAGGTTAGGATATTTTAGTACATAAGTATATTATACATATAAACATACGTATATGAATAGTATCGTATATGTAGAAATACAAGTATATTTGAATAGTACATACATAATATATTATAATATTAATTTAATAAATAAAGTAATTTAGTAAATATGAGTATATATATATGTATCGTAACTTTGAAGAAATTATAATAAATAATTAATTTAGAAAATTTAGTAAAATATAGTAATAAATATTAATATATATATGACGTAAAATACAAAAAAATAAGAAAATGTACAATGGTGACATGTGACATTCCCTTATGTTGTTGCATCATCACTTAGCTTAAATGAATTAAATTTTGTAATTAAAATATTAATAAAATAATTACTTAATTAGAAAATTAATAAAGTAGAAAAATTGAATTAATAAGTCCAAAACCCAAAAATTAGCAAAAATAAGTAATTATAGTACAATAGACAAAAAAATAAGGAAATTACAAAATATACAATTTAAATAATTATTAAATCGTAATTATACTAAGAAAAGCTTAAAATAATATTTTATAATTATTTAAGTCAAAATAATGAATTTTGTAATATTTTTATATCATAATCAGAACTGCAGATTACAACGTCTAAAATGGATCTTGCTACAAGAAAGTATATCAAAAAACAATCAAAATGGATTATGAGTTTATAAAAATGCGAACTAAATTGAAAAAGTTATATACGATTAGCTAAAAAGTTCAAATTAATAATTTTATATAAACAAATAGCTAATTTAGGTAAATGGTACTAAGCATAATAATAGTTTAGTAATTTAATTCTAACACTTACTACTTTTCGTATTTCCTTAACGTCAAGTGATCACGAGATCGATACCGATCTACCGATTGATTACAATGATCCCTGACTTAGAGGATGGCTGAGTGAGTATTTCTAATGATTTTGTACATGCTTGTATATGTAAATAGTGAATATTAATTATTATAAAAAATTGAATGTTGTGTGGAGTTGAGTTATGCTTATATATGGTACTGTTTGTTAATAGTGAATTTACTTTAAAGTATGATAATGTATTATTTGCTACATAGTAAATTCAATAGGAAATAATCTGTTTGCGATTTTGTTGATCACTTAATAAGGGAACTTAACATTATCAGACTTGAATTAACTAAGTTGAAACATGTATAATCATATAATGCATAACTAATTTTGTCAATCACATCACATGGAGGCAATGAGAGGCCATACGGGAGTTATTTAGTTCTAGTTACAGTGTTTAGTATGGTACATACGTATGATATGATCTTATCTTGGCTTACGGGAACACTAGGCATTGGAGGCGCCAACCGTCTAGTTAAGAGTCGAGTCTAGAGGCCTCTATTTAGGAGTGAGTTAGGGTTACGAGAACTTACTCACAATCATACGTAAAATTGAGTTTTGACTAAAATTGAAAATGGATATACCATTATGTTTTTTAATACGAAACGTAGAGTTTTGTTATTATATAAGTTCTAGTATGATATTCGGACCTAATTAGTGCCATGTATAATCAAATTCTAGCTTCGGAGGGTATTAAATTTAAGTTGCATGCAATGCTTGGTCGCCTGTAGGCATTTGTATGGCATACTAACTATTTATGCATTCATTTGATTGAATTTATTTGTTGTATGACTTGTTTGTTGTATGCTTGAGAAGATATCTCACTAAGCTAGTTAGCTTATACTCCTGTAGTTTACTTGCGTAGAGTAACTTCTTTGTGGATCTAAGCTGTAAGATGCTCGAGGTTAGTGAATTATCGATGGGTTGTTGTGAATGTGAGATTAGTGATGAGAGTATACTTATACTATTGTAAATAGATCCTGAAACTTATTATGTAATATAATGCGTTACCAGTTTATAATTTAGTGTATTACAAACTTATTATTTGTAAATATCTATATATGTGTTATTTATAATTCAATAGTCTTGTTATCATGAATATGTATTACTTGCGTTTGCTTAACTCTAAGATGTTAGTTGTAGTAGTAACCTTGTATATCGCATAAAGTGTTATTGATTGAAAAGAAAAATCAATCTACAGTCCTTTGTATGATATACATCGCTTACCACAACTAGCCTCCTTAGATCATGATAGGAAAAAAAAAAAAAAATTCAGTAACTAAAAGCAAGAAGAAAAGAAGGCTTGATGATTTGTTAAAATTTGGTTAAATAAGCAAAGTGTAAAGTAGCTTTTTTGATTATGTTTCTTTTGGCCAATGGAAAGACAATTTGGAAAGAAAAAGTATGATTTGACTTCTTATCTTATCTCCATCCATTTAATCACATGGGCTACTAACTCTACCCGGAAGAAAAGGAAAAAGAAAAAAGAAAAAAGGGGAAAAGGAAAATATAAATTGAGAATTATGAAGTTAACTTTTCTAAATATAAAATTATATAATTAATAATAATTATGAAATAATATTCATAATTTTATAAATTTTTTTACTTAAATTGCTACTCGTTGCGTTTATAATATTTGAAAATTATCTTTATTTATTCATTAACAATTTTACGTGATTACGTATGTTAGCCAATAATCGTATTCTATTAAGGTTTTAATACTTTTAGGGTACATTTACACAATTTATAAGTCTAAGTTTATAGTTTTAAGGTTTTTGTCGAGTTCGAGTTCAAGTTCGATCTCTATTATTTACACATATATAAAGTTTAGAGTTTTTTGTATGTGATTAAAGTTTCGATAAAATTTTTAGGGTTTTTCATATTTGTTTTAAGTTTCGAATTTAAAATTTCAATCAATTTTAAATTTATCAAGTTTGTTGACTTAGAGTAATTACCTACAATATTTGAATCGACTTGATACTCAAAAACTAAATTTGCAAGGCTTACATGATGCACATACACTAAGTTTTATCTTTGTTCTCGACTAGTACAACTGGGCATATGAATGTGCAATGACTTGGCTTGATTATTCCATTTTCCAGCATCTCCTTTACCATCTTCTCTAAGACTTTCTTTTATGCTACTGAGTGTCTATATAATCATATGTTGACTGGCTTAGAGCCCTCCTTCAAACAAATTCAGTGGTCAAACTCTCTAGTAAGGGTGACCCCTTAAGGTCTTCTAAAAGTTTATAGAATTCTTCCATTAAATCCAGCAATTTAGACCTCAATTTCCTACAACCTTTCTCACCTTCATCAAGCCTTTCACCATATACTACCTAACATTGGATATCTGCCTCATTCCCAATAGCAAGTAACTTAGAAAATGTTAAGCATTCAATGGTCTGTAATTCTTCATTTGTAGTAGTTAATCTACAGTAATGTTCCCCCCATGCGAAGTCCATTGTGAGTTGCTCAAAGTTCCAACAAATTGTGCATAACTTGGTAAACCATGGTATACCAAGTATAAGGTCGCAACTTAAAAGTAGCAGTACATATATCTCAGCTACGAATTCCTCCCCTTACATGGTCCACTTGAAGGAGGCTATCTTAGATTGGTTGTAAAGTGAAGTTCCATCAATCAGGGTCACTTTAGTAGGGTGAATCGTAGTTAATGTGCTTCAAAACCCCTTTGCTAACCTATTGTTGATGAAATTTAGCGAACTACTAGTATCAATTAAGATGTTCAACCTTCTCCTTTTGTAAAAACCAATGACTCACACACATCCAATAGTTTTAGGGGACTTGCTCCTCACTAAGCACAATGTGATCTTAGACATTTTACTCTCAATCTCCTCTATCACCATAGGCCTACTATCTTTAGTTTCCATATTGCCATCCTCCTCTTCCATAATTAACTTGTTCAACCTTCTATTTTTACACTTATGACCTAGTACAAAAGGCTTGTTACACCAAAAGCAAATCTTCTTCCTCCTTTTCTCATTCAACTTAGTAGGGGTGAAGCGCTTAAGGGTTCTTTGGTTGTGGTAGGTAAGAGCTGGTGGGTGTTGAGGGTTTTAGCTAACATGTGTAGGTAAGGTTGTGTTAGGTTTGTGTGTAGTGGTTATCTTGTTTGGGCTGTTTTGGGTAAGAAATGGGGCATTTTTACCAATTTTCAAGGGGTAGCTATTCTTTTGTAAATTAGCTTCTTGTAGTTTTGCCAATGTGTAAGCATCTTGGGGTGTTTTGGGTCTAAACAACCGAACAAGGTATTGGATGTTAGGGTCTAGATTGCTCAGGAAAAAACTAACAAGAGTAGTCTCGGCTAATTGCACTTAGGTGGTTGAAAACTTAAATTCCTCCAATTATTCTTGTAATGTACCAATTTAGGTCTACCTTGTATAGCCATTCCTTAAGTCCACTTCCATCAAAAGTTGGAAACTTCACTCTTGGTGCACTTTTTTATAACAGAATTTGTATTGGGGTTTATATTGGTGTTAGGGGCATGTTCATTAATCCATATACTGGATTTATTATAGGTGTTTGTACATCACCTAGAGAGTTCGAAGCTAACGCCGCCGTCCTTTCTAACTAAACAGCGTGTAGTTATATTATGGCCATTTACTGTTGATCAAAGCATGACTGCAAGCAATGCAAGCTTTCGGATAGGAGCCTCAAGTTCTCCTCAAATACAACCTTAAGCCTTTCATCGAGACTAGTTTCCTTAGTAGAACTCATCTTCCTCCCTCACCAAGCTCTGATACCAGTTGTGGTGGGGAATACAAAATGTTATGTAATTTTCAAATCATTGTAATACTAGAACACAGATCACACAGACAAATTTACACAGAATTCACATTCGAACACTATTGAGAGGAGTAGAATAGTTTTTTCTTTTCGTTACACCCTTTTCTATACATGGTGTAATATATTTATATGCCCTTCCTAGGTTTGTAATAATAAATGGTGCATGTGCCAAGTGCCACATCACCCAATAGAGTTGCTGCCCATCTGCTAATGAATTCTATAAGATTCCTACAGATATGTCTTAACGGATATTTTCTAGATAACATAGTTGGTATAAGCTGGGCTATTCCTCTTTTATTCATTATATCATATTTAGCCTCAAGGTCCATAAGTTGACCCATCGGCCTGGTCTAGTTTTTCCCCACGTGTAGCATGCTCAAGTATCGGGTCTTCTTGAACTAAGTCTTCCAGATTTTTCACTTCACTCCTTGTCTTGTCCCCAACGTTTTCCTCCTCCTTTCCACGAAACCCTAATTTTGAAATATCCGCTACATGGTCCCAAAGGAATAAGGGAGCCAAACTTCACAGACAATCTAGTTTTCTTTCTTTCATCTCACCATTCAACTGTAATTAGTGGCAAGTATTATCAACCTGTCAATTACAACCAAATGGTATTGCAAATCAAACAGAAAGAATTATCAACATCCTGTCAACATTGCGTTTATGATTATTGCTCATTGGGCTCTGACATCATAAAATAATGTTACTCGTTCTACTGGAGTTACATGATGAATTCTTCTGTAAATACATATAGCTATTCAATCAAAGAGTTGAATTTTTTGTGTATTGTTTTAGGCATAGTGCCTACTTGCATGCGTCCAGCTGCAAACATCATCCATCTCCCTAGGGACTGTATTGTGCCCAATCCCGTACATTCAAAGGTCCTTGTCCTTTTGGGATTTAGGCAAAATTAGTTAATAACCTATCAGATACTCAATTGAAAGCCTGCGGAGCTCAAACAGCATGATGACGTCTCTCCGTACTTATAGGAGACTACATAATCAGCTGTTGTTCGTTCATAAAGTTTGCTAAATAATTTTCTGTATATTTCATATGAAACATCACTGTTCAAATGTTACATAGAACTAATTCTTCGTTCAGGTTCAGGCTCAAAGCAATGAAGACTAGAAGAGGACATGTTTACTACCTGGTACGCGACATGTCCCATGGCAAAGATAAATTGGATGCAGTTCTGCTTGCAGCCTCATTAGGTCCTTCTATCTTGTTCTTCAAGCTCTTGCTAGGAAATAATAACTGGTAAGGAACATGGATTGCGCTACCGCTAGATTGAGCACTCTCATTATACCAGAAAAGTTTCCGACGTCATTTTTTCAAAGTAGCAACTTATGCCAACAGTGTAATGCCTTTCAAACAATACTATCTCTGACAGAATTCTTGATCCGAGCGAGTAAAGGCAGAAGCTAAATGATGTCAAGACTCTATGGTATAGCACAACATAGTATGAAGGTTGAAAATTGTTTTTAAGCGTGGATATTCTTTTCTTAGAAGTTCACATACAAAACATTGATGATGTCCTAAACAAAAACTCAAGCTTCACATTAGATAAAAAAACAAGGAATATATCATGTAGATTAGTGTAGAAACAGAAAACAAACAGAGAATGGACAAAGTGTTGCCTCAGGCAAATGGTAAGAGCAGAATATCTGAAAATATACGTGAATAGGCATTTAGATGAATCACACTGAAAGAAAGCTCGAAGCACTCTTCCTTACGAGAAAGTTTGACTTGACTAATCAATGACATTGTTAATAATAATAATAATAATAAAATAAAAAACTATCCCAACTTTTATTAGAGGGTGAAATGAAAGCGTGTTGAAGTAGAATCATACAATTGGAGGGTTAGATTCAGAAAACTTGTTTCATAAAAAATACATATAATATATGCATTTCCCGTTTCCATTTCCGCCCCCGCCTAGGTTCGTCCTTGTCACCTAGTCCATGCATGCCTCCCCTCCCTCTTGCCCTTACCACATAGCGAGTTAATAGGTTCTAGCAAACTCAAACGTCCTTCTAACTGCTCCGACGACCTGAAAGTGGTCTCAACAATACCGAATCTAGGAACTTAGTAACTTCGTTTAAAACGTGTTCTACTATTATATTTCTAATCTCTGATCAGTTACATTCACATGTTAATATGCATTAATCCTGTTGGGATTTCTGATTTGTGAATGCAAGTATAGGAATATTTTGTCCGACTGTTTTCTTAAATTAATCTCACAGATTTTATAGATTTGGTCTTGCTTTTCAAAGAGGATGAGTTGTTGCGCATGTTGATGCAGCTCTTAGGTTTATATATTTAAAAATTGTTTAGAAAACACAAATAAATTACAATGACCTTTCTTCAAAGCCATCAACACTACGGAGATACCTTGAATTCTTAAAATACCATATGGTTTTACACCTTGATGTTGTAGGCTTATACAGCAACCCAAATCCGCCACCCGACTATTTCGACTAGCCATGAGGCCCATGACGAATTTAGAGCGAGTGGGTAACTAATTTATATGCTACCTGCGTATATGTTTTGCATGATATGTAAACCATCTTATAATAACTATATATGACTTTAGATATGTCCGTGTATATATATATATATATATATATTATAATTTTTCAATGGGATAATATTATTCATGTATATATACTATGCATATACGCAAATACTTTCAAAAGCATTCTATATTTGTATATATATTATATATGATACCTTTTTCTACGTAACCTTATATATTTATTATATTTTATTTGATCCGGATTCACGTGATAGATAGTTATGTGAACAATAATACCATGCAAATATAATTATGTTATATAGGTAAAATATGAAAATAGTTTTTGTTAAATAAGTTTCTAGTGTTTGGAAAATTTCCGATAAAATCTTCCTAAGTTGAGTGTTTAAATGCCTTCAAATGCTTTAAATTTTTATCATTATAAACCATTTTAGATTTTTTCGAAAATCATATTGCTTTTAGATTTTCGGTATATCAAATGGACTATTGTTAAAAAATTTGCCAATTATATTTAAAATCTATACGTATGCCGTTGTTCTTGTATCAGTATCACTAGACCCCTAAATGCTTGAAAAATTTATCATCACCCCTGGATGGTTTTTATGAATGTAGTTTTAATACATAAGAGAGTTGTCAATGTATACTTTATTTTTTTTTAAGGCAAGTTTAATGTAAATTTGACGGGTTAGAGGGGTGGTTAGGTATGCAACTGGGCCGAATGTAGTATAGGTTTTATGAAACTCGAATTTATTTTTATAAAGTTTGATATTTTTCAAAATTCTATAAAAATGATCCTATAGAATTTATAGAATTTTATTCCTTATTTCTAAAACCCACCCTTACAAAATTTTTTATCCTATAAGAGCGAGATTTTTAAGGTTTAATGACTTTGTAGGAAGGTTTTCATAAGGGTTCAAATCATCAAATGGGATGAAGAAAAGAGTAGAATAAAAAACAATTAGATAGAATTAGGGTTACACTTACTATACATAGAAATGAAATTTGAAAATCAAATGTTTATACAGTATAGACTTGTTTAGGACATGCATGGGTGTAGGAGTTTATTAATATATTAGCTTTTATTGAATTAGATTTTCATCAATTTTTTTTTTAATCTTAAAACTCGATACTAAATCCTATAGTCTATCGAATTTAATGGATCAGGTACTAAATAACGACCCGATTACATCCCTAAGAATGATGGGCCGCCAAAATTGTTCTAGTTTAATTACATGGATGCTAATCTCACATTGGGATGGATTGGGCTCAATTTCACTCCACTAAATTGTGATGTGGTACTTAGTTATTTTTCTTTCGTAAATGATTTCTTGTCCTTGGTTTGTAAAATATGTAAAGAATTTTCATTAGCATTTGATGACTGTTTTTGAACTTTACAACCTCCAAATTGTGAATTTTTTTTTATTATATGAGTTTAATTATTTCACACCTCAAGCCCAGCAGCGATGACAGCCATCCTAATGAGGATAGGTTGAAACATAGCCACGAACTGATTTAAAGCCCTTGTAGATGAGATCTAGAGTAGCCTTAAGTACTGAATGATCCTAGCTAATATTCTTAGGCAGTGGGAGTGGATTTTGCTTAGTAAGCTTCATATTAGTGTCAAGCTCTTAAAATGTGGTATCAAATATACTAGTTGCTCTTTTATTAGGAGGTGCCATGTTTCTACAATCACTCTTTCTTAGTAGAGTCATAAAAAATGTAGATGCAGGAGTTCGATTGAAGTAGTTATGTACGTGCTGCATGAGTAACATGCTACACGTGATTTCAAAGAAGTGAAGTGAGATTGTCATTTGAAAGGATGACAATGAGTTCTTAATTGCACATATTTTACATGGTGATTTTTGATGATTTTCCTTAATATTTGAGTTTATTTTTAGATAAAAATACTTAATTAAGTAAAATTTTATTTTCTAGGTCTTGAAACAATCTATGCGAGAAAATGAAAAGATAGAAACAAATTTAACTCAAATTAGAGTTAAAATAAGCAAGTTATAAAGTTTTAAAGATGAACTCAGCTAAATGACATGATTGTATCATTTTTAGGTAAAATTGGAGTTAATTTTCTACTGTTACAACCTAAGATATGACCAAAAGACATGACCATGTCGTCACTCGTATCATTTCTAGGTTTAAAAACAAAAAAGAAGACAAACATGAAGCATAGTAAAGGACACAACCAAAAGACACAGTTGTATCCCCGATCATGTCTTTTCCAAATGACCTATTTTTTTTTTTTTTAATTCTTCATATATTAAGCCTTGTTAGGGTTTAATAAAGAGAAGAACTTTTTAGCATAACTTTCAGGGAGTTTTGGAAGTCAAGAACAACTAAGAAAACAAAGAGAAGAGAAGATTTCAAGATTCAATTTTGTTTGGATTTTATGATGATTCTTTCTATTATTTTCAATACTTTGATTTTAGACTATTATTTTAGAACGTGTAGTGAGTAAAATCTTGATATCTAGGTTTTGTGGAACGTAGATCTATTCATATGACATTATTAGTATTGATTAATTTAATTCTTTATTATTCTCTTGATTCAATTATGTTTGCTTCCTGATTTGGATTGTTATTTCCATAGATAATAATCTAGAGTTTCATAGGGTTCAAATCATCGATGGGATGAAGGATGGAGTAGAATGAAAAACAGTTAGATAGAATTAAGGTTATACTTACTATACATAGAAATGAAATTTGAAAATCAAATGTTTGTATAGTGTAGACTTGTTTAGGACATGCATGGGGCGTAGGAGTTTATAAATATATTAGTTTTTATGGAATTGGGTTTTCAACAAATTTTTTTTCTTTTTAATCTAAAACTTGATACTAAACCTTATAGAGTCTTTATCGGATTAAATAGGTCGAATACCATGTAACGACTCAGTTATATCCTTAAGGATAATAGGCCACCAAAATTGTTGTAGTTTAATTACATGGACACTGATCTCACATTGTGATGGACTGAGCTCAATTTCACTCTACTAAATTGTGATATAGTAGTTAGTTTTTTATTTTTAAGAAAAAAAAAAACAATAATAATAACAAAAGAAGGGTGGTGGGTTTTCAACGGTTTGAAATACTCCAACGGTCTGCCTTCAGTACACATTTCCCGCCTTCCATTATTTTTGTCTGCTTACACGTACGTAGCTTTCAGGTCAAGATCGGTCACATAACTGCTGAAACGGTAAATCCACTTCACCTCATCCTTAATATAACTGTCTTAGTACAGAATGATGAGTGTTCTTGGTTTTCTTCCATTAGATGGTTCCCGTGTTGAAATCAATGTTTACAAGGGTTTTGATTCCTCGAAAACTATTTCAAGATTTTTTTATCTGGCTTTCGTATTACTTCACAGGAAGAGAGGCATGGAACGCGGTGGAGGAAAAGAGTATATATACTGCGGATGCAAGAAGGAAGGATGCGTGTCTCGGTAAGCTTGTGGTTGATGCATATTATAATATAAAAAGGAGTCTGGTCACATGATCCTTTGTTCTCTTGTACCAATCTTCTTAATTTTGATTTCTTGTTATTGGCAGTCGTTGTAAATGCATTAAGAAGGGACGCCATTGCACGGATTTGTGTTACTGTATTTGTTGCTGCAACAGGGAGAATTCTAAGGGTAGAGTTCAAAAGGTACAGCAGAAGCGGACGACCACCTATGGATCGACTAGTTCTCATCATGCATCTAAATCGAAAGCGGTTGAGGTTTCACTTTGATTGTCCTGTATTATTCTTTTGGTAAAATCCTCGTATTGGCATCGGATAAAATCTGATTTGTAAGATTTCTTTACAGAAGAACAAACGCGATTCAGGCCTTTCCCTCAGCCATTCCACAGCAAGACATAAGAAAGGATGCAATTGCAGCAAGTCTAAGTGCAAGGACAGTTCTTGTGATTGCTTTAAGGTATGCAACCTAATTTTAACAGAACTCAGAATCCATTAACCTGACAATACTACTAAAAGAAATAGTGTTAAATGGTGTGGTTTTTTAATAAATTAAGGTTGCTAGCCATGGATCAAAATCAAATATGACTTAATAAGATTTTTCCACTTCTAGGCCAAAATTGGATGTTCCAAGAAGTGTAAATGTGGAGGTTGTGAAAATTCCTTCGGAAAAAAACCAGGTAAGTGAGTGAAATGCTCCTCCTTTCGCCTGTCATCCGGTACCATACTCTTGTACTTTGATTTCTTGTATCTAAAGGGGTTTAATGAATTTGATTCTCAGGAAAAGCACAAAATCCGCAAGAACAGTCGGAGACGCCATCCCATCAGAAGGGCAAGTTTTCAAGCGTTGATCTGAATACAGTCCCAGTGCAATAAGGGAGCCAAACATGAGACTACCATCCAATTTTGTTCCATCAATTTCCTGTCAACAACACACCAATGAATATCATTGCACATCATCAAGCTTTGACATCATAGAATCTTGTTACTAGTTCTACTGGAATTACACCATCACATGATGGATTCTTTTCCTGTAGATGCATATAGCTATTCATTCAAAGAGTTGACAATTCTTCTGTCCATTCGTTCTTCAATAAGAAAGTGTTTTCTAGGCATAATGCCTAGCTGTATGCAACCTCATGGCCAACCCCAGAAATAAGTGGTAGAGATTTTAGTTACAATTTCTATTTTCTTACTCTTAACTTATTCTAGTTTTCCTTTTTTACAACTGTCATCATATCATAACTTCGAGGGTGGAGGGAATATCATATCCTGTCCATCCCAATAATATACTGATGTTTATATAAATGGGTTAAAATAGCCCATTTTGTAATTTTGTTATTGTTTTTATTACATTAATATCTTGTTAAAATATATGGCAGTTATCAAAGAGACATGTTACCGAAATATAAGGACACTTTCCATAGAGGTTTTCGATAAAACTTTAAAAGCAAGTTTGTATCGAGTTATAGGGTCGACGTATATACTAACAAAATTATTTTTTACTTTTTCAGTTGATTTACTGTTTTTAGCTTTAAAACTCGATATTTTCGCGTTTCAACATTTGCATTAGTGTTCATATACTATTTGGAAATCGTGATTTACATTTTCCATTTGATTCGATTAGTCATAATAGATCAGGCAAAGCATTGATGCAAAAATTTAAACTGAACTTATTAACACAAGTGTTTTTATTGCTTCAAATCGTGAAACAGAATTTGGCCAAATCTGCTCATTTTGATATTTTTCAGACATTTGACCAAAATTTATAACAACAGCTTCAATCTCAATAATCAAGATCATTATAATTTAATAATATCAATATTAATCTTCCAACTAAATAAATTAGGTTCAAATCCTTCTTCCTTTAAGTTATAATGCTTTTTAGCAAAAAAAGAAAGAAAGAAAAACAAAAAACAAAAATATAAAGTTAATAACATTTTCCATTCGATTTTGGTAATATATATTGTTTTAGTCATCGAGAAATGAACTATCATTCGGAAAATTTTCTATTGAGAGTCTAATAAAGATCATAATTATTGTTAATTAATCATTTTTTATTTACTTAAATATTTAAAATTTTACAGCCATCTTTATCACAATTATAAAATAGATAGAAACGAATAAACTATATAAAAATAGTTTTTCAAATATTAAATTTCAAAAAAATACAGATAAGATTATTGAAAAAAAAAAAAAAACAAATACAAGAAGTTGCAAAATAAAAAAGAAAGAAATGAGTCTTAATGAAATAATCAATGAATCAAATCAAATAAAAGGCCTATCTGATTTATATCACTCTGTCTTACTAAAAACAAAAAACTAAAATAAAATGATTACATTAAATAACCTAGCACTATATAGCATGGATCGTGATCATTAGAACCAAAAATGGTAGTATATCTGACACCATTTTACAATAGAATGGGTATAAAATGCAATAGGTTGGTAATGCTTGTGATGCACATGCTGCAAAGCAATTTATTTGCTAATATTTCAAAAGATGCGATGCTGCTTAGAGATGAATATCCACGATTCTATCTTTTAACCTCTTGCCTACACGTGAGAAGTAACATTGAGAAAAGGACTCACCACGGAAGATTCAAGACATCTTTCTTCTATATTTGATGGTAGCATCATAAATGCTTTTTTCTAACCTGTTAGAGAATCCACGTGACGATCCCAACAAACTCAACAAATTGTTCAAGCATCAATCTTTGTTTGTTCTATATGTTCTAATGTTTAAATTCCACGTACGTTATATGCTTTATGTTTCCTCTTTTTAAAAAAAAAAAATTCCAGTCAGCCTTTTCTTTTATTTTATTTTTTTAAATTTGCAATGGCCATGTCAACTTACACATGTAAGCAAATTCCATGTCAGCATCCAAAGTTCTTCCGTTAATTGTCAATCAACAATTTTTAAGACTATTAAGTTAACTCGGGAACATCATTTCATAAATGATTCATTTAATAAATGTTTATTATCTATTTTAACTTCTTAAGAATTAGATCGTTTGAATGAACTTATTCCTTAACATTTATATTCCTACTTGTAATTCTCTCTTCTTTATTTGAATGAGCAACAAAAAAGTACTAATATTTAAATATTTATTAAATATAATACTTTCACCTATTATAATTTTATTAGTATCCTACGACTTATAAAAATATGTAATTGAAGCCTTTCTTTGGTTTAGCAGACCGGAGGAAAAAAAGCATATTGGAAAATGCTCGTTACATTTGAGGCACTTGTGGTCTGTTATATTTTGGTTCTAACAATTCACCATTTGTTGGCTGTTCGGATTGCTATTGGAGTAGAGTTTTTTTATTTTTTTTTTCGATGGAAAATATCACATTTAGATGTATAAAATAATCCATTGTTAGACATATGTTATTCATACAATACAGCTAAAGAGATTTAATTTGTTGAAGCAATTGGGTCTTATTATGTTATTTTTCTAATCACTATCAATTTCATATGTTTGTATTTTTTCAATCTTGTTGGGACTTGTTCCATAGGAATTCTTGCTCTTTTGAAAAAAAAAAAAAAAATAGATACCTGGAGATCTTTAAGAACTGTACATATTGAAAAACGTTGACATTTTTATAATATTGACAATTTTCAAGGTATATGAGATTGGTATTTTAGAGATTAGGAATATCTTGTCAAAATCTTAATTATATATATATATATAAATAAAAGAGTAGCACTTTTGGAGATGCCAAATGCCACAGTAATCAGCGTCACGTTGGCAGTTGTATTGCAGAGAGCATAAGTTGAACTTTTACTCTTAGGAGGACTTACGTTCTATTAATGGAGACCTTCTACACTATCTCATTTCTCTTGTTTACATTCATAAAAAGGAAACAAAACTATATCCATACTGGTTAACATTTCTCTTAGATGCCTAGCTTGTACCATTTGGCTATTATATGGATGTATGGGCTCACGTGAGCTGCTGGCATGATTATCATTTTGTTATCATGGGCTGGCCATACTGGTTAACATTTGCAGATGGAAGAACATTAGATAATCCCTCAATATTGGCACTTCGACATCGATGGAGCTGGTTAAATGTAAAATTTGAGTTGCTAATACTTGGACTATTTTGCTTTTCACACGATAGCATCTCCAAGCCTTCAGTCAATATTAGCTTATTTTCGGAAATTCAAATTTATCAAACCCTTTTAAGAAGCTCAATACCAATCAAACATAAAAACTAGAAGGGGAAAAAGTTCGATATGCTAAACTACTTTTGTGCGAATGGGATTTTCGCAATTGTCACATTTGCATTCGGGCTGACATTTAACTCCAGCGTAGAAGTAGAAAAAAAGGATCCCATTAAACAGATTGCCATGGAAGAGAACTTTTCTTCCAATCTAGTTCTCAAATTGATGTGCTCATGCATTAATGTTTCCAGTTTAGCTAGAATTGAATACTAGTATAGCTGCCATCCTTAAGCAATTAGTTTAGGATTCATTTATAAGTTAAATCCAGCATTAAGGAGATTATTGAATTAGCTATAGTCATTCAACCTTTTTTGATTTTGGTATGTCAACTTGAACTAAGGGGAATCACAAATACACCCTAAAAACTCTTAATCTAGTATGGATAGATCTTTTAAAACTTTCAAAACAAGCTTTTACCTCTTCATAACTACTAAAATTAAGTAAAAATATTGTAAAACTTTGAAAAACATAGTGTAAAAGGCTCAACGTTTGTTTTGGGACTTTAGCACACTAATGTATATAAGTACACATTTTCAAATGTTATGAGAAGCCAAAAGCCAAGTTTCAATAGTATAGAAGTGCATCTATACTAAAACAATAGTCTTGAGGATATATTTACAATTGCTTTTAAATAGATGTTAATATTTGGTGAAAAAGATTATGTAGACTAGATCTATCACATTGTGTAAAATCCTAATTTTAAAATCATACCTAAAAGCATTCACATTATCCTTTCTTACACTTTGACTTGTTGCAATTGCATCTGAGCTTGAGCATACTATCTTGTACACCCATTTTGAGTGTCAAATTTAATTCCATAACTTATAAATTTTAGAAGTGATTGTGTGGTTTCACAATGAGTTTACCACATAAGTATTAATTTCAAGAGATATGTGTACTCTTGGATCGACCAATATCGTGGATTTCTTCTTGAAGTTAAGCAACTTTCGCATTCATAAGAATCTAGGCAAGGTACTTCCTTTCTAAAGTAATCGTAGTAACTACTGATGACAACGAGCAATCAAATAGTTAGAAGCAAAGAGCTACCTTTTTTGTTTTTTAAGAGAAGTACAGCAAAAGATAGTTTGGATATATAAAAGATTATGTATAAACCACTTATAAATTAGGGTTAACAATTTTATAGACAATCATTAATCAATATATATGGCATTTCTAAAAGAATTTAAGTTGGTAAAATCTAACTCGATTAATAAATGAGTCATGCCTATTCAACTATATAGTTAATCACTTGCAGGTTTAAGTCTGTTCCAACATTTATTTAGTGAAAACATTTATCATATTCCAATTTGTTATATTTACATTATTTGATTTTGTATAGTTTAATTCCATAAATACTTTTGTTCATCTGTATGTTCATTATTGAGTAAATAACTCCATTATTTACTAGTTTAAAATTTCTTAAGTGATAAAAATATCAACTAGCCAAACAAATATAAACACTTGCCCATTGTTGCGTTGGTGTTTTCGCAATTGCAACATTTCTTCTTCTTTTCTTTACTAGACTTCATGGCTCCTTTCCTGAATTCAATTCCACAAACTAATATCAAAGCCTCTTTAGGTTTGGTTCGTAGATTCCTATATGGAACAGCAAATATTGTCCAACTACTAGGAAATGAAGAGTAAAAAGTAGTTCCTTTTGGAGGCAAGCCGTTCAATATAGGAAACTATGAATCAAACCTAAATGAGGTTTTAAAGTTGCAAGGAAAAGATATTTGACACAAAACCTGTCATATTGAAAGAAATATTCTCATTATTCGTCTACTCATATTTCTTCAAGAAAATTATATCTACCACTATGTGAAATAGAAAATGACATGGATATATAACACATCATTCCTTTGGATTTATTTTCAGTTTTTGCATTTGCATATTAGTTTTTACAATCAATTTTTTTTTTTCTTTTGCATATGAAGAAACCTATGAAATGCAAAGTGAAAAGATGTACCATTAGTAACTCGATCTTTATCATAATTCTTCCAATACTCAAATCTTAACTATTAAAGTTCCATAGATTAGTGATGGGCATCATACTAGGATGTATGGTTTCATCACTCAATTGCATGGTGAATATACTTAGCAGTCCATCCTCTAATTATAAATTATATTTAACTAAATTAATTCTCTTAAATTACCATCTTTTATAAGTAATACATCGTAAAAAATAATTATATTGCTCATACTACAAGTATTTTAATTTTATCACATAAACTATTGATAATTAATACCAATTATACAACTTCATTTGTTTAATTTTTTTTTTTTTTACAAGTGATGTTACTAAATGAATGTAGGCTTAAATAATTGATTACTTAATAACTTATATTTAAAATATTTTTTTTTTTTAGCATTGTTAAGAAAATAATAACACAAAGTTATTATTCAAAAAAATAGTACAATACTTACTCTTTTTGCTTTACTTGTAATTTTCTATTGATTTATTTTTCATTTATTTTTATTAAAAATAGAACATAGAAAACTTTTATGTTAAAAAAAAATAAATAAATCCTTTTAACTTCTTATAAAGTGTATTGACTATTAATCACTCTTAATCATTTTAAAAAAAATAAAATTCATGTTATTAATTTGAGGAACTATTGCTTGTTAAGTTATTAATAAGATTGTTTAATATATATAAGATGCAATATAATTATGATAATAAATAAATATTTTCCTATCCATAATGTTAATTTTGACCTAATTAAGGTAATTCCAGCCCTCTCAATATAATCCTAGATGCATGCTTGGGTAAGTTATATATACGTAAGGATGCAACCAGGCAGGTCATTAAAAGGTTTCTCAACCCGCTGAACCCAATAAAAACCCTATAAGTATTACTCTATAGGGGTTTAGAGTCGAGTTTTGAGATTATAAGAAAACTCGATAAGAAACCTTACTCGGTAAAAAAGTATATATTAACAAAAATATTTATTTTTAACTTATACAACATGCATATCTTATATAACTTTTATATTGTACATCATATTTAATTTTTAATTTTTATTATTATACAAATCAATAAATATAATCTTAGTCCTATTTAACTTCTTCTCTTTTATTGTTTTCCTAATCCCATATAAACCCTATACAAAACTCACTCTTATGAGGTTAAAAAAAAATATAGGGTCGGGTTTGAAGAATAGGGAGTAATATCTTATAGAGTTTTTATAGAGTTTTGGAAAATACCAAATCCTATAGGGACAGGTTTGAGTTTCACAAAATCTGTCCCGAACATACCCCTATTACATCTTTAGATACACACCCCAACAATGAGAGTTGCAAAGTGGCGGTGTTCAAGTCTCATGATGACGGTCTTGCTATTTATTATTCTCATAATCTTTCTATTCTTATCATTAAACATTAATCTTTTGGTTTTTGTGTTAAGCTACTAACAGTTTAATGTTTCTTTATTAAATATTCATACTTTAGCCGGCTAAAATTAAGAACTCTTGACCAAAAGAATGACTACGTAATATCTATTTGTCAATGGACATCAAAGTACCAAGAAGGGAAACAAAAGGATAGATTGCATGATAAAATACACGCATCGTGAATGTATGCCCATTAATATATATATAGATATGTATATGTAAGGATACATGTGCGACAAAATATATTTTACCATGGAAGTTATATAAAGAAGAAGGCGACTAAGACTTACCATCATTCAAACAAGATCAGAAGACAGAATCTTGTTCTTGATTCTTGAAGTTATGGTTGAGAAAAAATTATAGAACGAGGAAAAGTATGTAATGAGGTTGGTAATGTAGTTTGTTCTCTACATATATACGTTTTCATAGTTAAGAATCAATAAAAATCTATATATTCTCATATTTTCTTTTGGAAAGGAAAAAAATAATAATAATCTTATCCATATCACTATATACTCTCAATATCTATAACTATTTCATTTATTTATTTAACTTTTTTTTTTAATCGGATGTAATAAGCCTTTTCTACCATAGGATTTGAATCCGTGTGCTTCAACTTTCTAAGTCAGGATCTCAATCATTAAAATATAACGTTATGGATAATTAAACCCAAAATCCATATCTATATCTGTAAATATCAACTTAAAATTTTCAAGTATATATCACTAGGCATAAAAATACGACAATAGCACTCCAAATAATTATCTAATCGGCTTAGACCATGGAAAAATAAAAATCTTAAAGTTATGTAGCAAATCTGGGTTTGAATGGATACTGCATGATTTATATACTTGAGATATGATTTAGAATCTAGTTATGTCCTCATGTAAATATGGCCCTTATCTATTATGTCCTTAAGTTTTTAAGGTTAAGAAAGAAGATACAAAAAAATCACAACATAAGAAAATATGTTTCCTTTACTAATACATATACTATTTAGTTTTATAATTTGAGGAGAAGAAAAAGAAACAGAATAACGCACTAGCCATATTGAATAAGTTTTATGAAACTATTGTAGCTATGTATCAAGGTTGGAATTCTATACATGAAATGATTTAAAAAAAAAAGAAAAGAAAAGATATATTGATCATATTTTGTATGATACTATTAAAATCTAACGCCACATTTGATATACGGGAATTTATTCGAAATGGAAAGTTTTGTAGCAAAAAGCGTAATTTGAGAGTACAAATGAGAATAGAGAAGTGAAAGAAATCATAGGGAAAGTTTTATCTTGTTAATGCTGAAATTTTCCCCTACATTGAGGAAAAATGAGAAGAAAAGGGAAGAAATCACTTGAAGTTGATGTTTCCAATGTCAATGACAACGGTATATGAATCGTTGTTATTATTAAAAAAAAAAAGAAGTTTAGTCTAGATAAATAGTTAACTTTTTTCCATTCTTTTTCTTGCATTTTTCATTAATCGAAAATGAAAAAGAAAAAAAAAGTTCGCAACATCAATTTTCTTCCCTTATTATGCCTTTCTTCAATTTTATTTCCTTTTATCTTCCTTTCATTTTCTATTTCTATTAATTTTACTGAGCAAAAGCTTAATAACATGTAATGAGAAAGGCAATTCAATCATTTGTTTCTTGCAACTAATATCAAAGTTTAGAGAGTGAAAAATCACACTTTGAAAGTTTAGAAAATCAATTGGCACCCAAGTCAAAGTTTAGCGAGGTTAGTTGCAATTTCCCTAGAATTAAATTAAGAGATTAAGAACTAGTTTATCCAACTTGAAATTCAAACAAGGAATGAAAATTTAGTAGTACATGTTTTTTTTTTTTTTAACTAAAGAAGTGAAATTCATCTATTAAAACACATGGAAACATAATTATACATTGTATTGAGAAAATACATCAAATGAAGTGGGAATCCAAAGACCCATTTCGAGAATGGACACATTTCCTAGTGAAGATGGATGACATAGACCTCGAAAAAAATTCTTGGGCATTCACAAAATGAAACTGAAAACTCTAACTGGGAAAAATACCTAATCAGGATGATAAAAGAATTTGAAAATAAAAAGGGTGAAAAGAACTTAGATATAAGAATATGATTCTACCGTAACCTTTATTCGTTGATGAAGGAACGATTGCAAATCTTTAGATCTGAATCAAGACACCTTCTCATTGTGGTAATAGCGCATAGAAAATAGTAGTTGTAGTGGTTGAATTGAGGTGGATGAGCAAAATATAATGATTGCTGCCCTTAGATTTTCTTAGAGAAAACCTTAGGGGAAGAGAGATAGAGAGAGGTGGAACATATATAGAAATTTATCTTTCTTTGAAACATTGTGTTAGATGTATAATCAATATAAAAACCTTATCACTACAATACCATTGAACTAGCTAATAATAATTTCAAAGGTTCGTAAATTTTCAACACATTAAATTAGGACAATATGAAACTTTGGTGGCTAGAATAAAAAATATTGCTATAACTGGAAATGTTCAATCACTTTTGTGGGTTATGCTTAAATTTCCTTTGTATTTTCTATTCAAATCACTAAAATGAATTTTTTTATGAAACCATAAGATTATTAGACAAGGGATATCAAAAAATCATATGTTGAGTAAGTCTGATAAAATATATTGGATGATAAGCTAATAAGTGAAATGTTTTTAAGACCTTACTAGTGTATGGTTAATACAAAAGGAATGACGAAAAAAATGAGATACTAAAAAAAGAAAGAAGGTTATATATATATGGATTTTTTTACAATTTTGTTCACTATTTTTATAGGATCAATATAAAATGGATATTAAATGAATAATGAGATGAAGAATTAATAATGGATGAGATCGTAGAACTTTCTATATATAAATATATATATGTATATATATATAGAGAGAGAGAGGGTGGGTAGGTGAGGGGAATAGACGATAAACACAAGTAGTATATAGTTTTAAGGTTTCACTATGGACTGGGTGTTTGTAGTATATAGAGGGTAGATTAAGGCTTACAATTATGTGATTAGAATCTATTATTATTATTACCACTTCAAATCTTTTCCTTTTAATCAAAGCAAAAATATAGAATCTAGAATTTGAATCATCTCCATTTACCCTTTCTTCAATGTCCCTCAATTTATAAATTAATGATTAAGATTATACATATTTTTGAAATATTATGTGATATTATTATAACGTCATTATATTATTTATAATCCCAACCATTGATTATAAATCTTGAGGAGGTAGGTTGAGAAAAATTGAGGAAAGTAAATAGAGATAATCCATTTTCAAGAGTCTACTCTTTAACAAATACTAACAAATCAAATAAATATTTCTATTGTTTAAACTCCAACAATTTTATGGTATATTTTTCTATTTTCCTAAATTTCCTATTTAATATATTGATATTTAATGTAATTTACTTTTTGTAATTTTACAATATATGCTGTTTATACATTTTATTAAGGCTATAAATGTCAATTACTATAATTTAACCTTTATAGTAAAAATGACTATTTCTATAAAACATATTGTATTTTTATCACCACCATTATAATAATTTCGTTATGATTATTACATCTATATTAGTAAAGGTAGAAGACCTTCGCATAACCATCTCTTTAAAAATTACCATTTAACCCTTCAATGAAAATTTCATAACAAAGAAAAAATATTAAAAACTACTTATTAAAAATAGAATATTATATAATAAGGTTGAAATTAGTATTTGACTAAAAAAAAAAACTAGCTCACAATTTGTAACTTCTCCTTTATAGTTTCTTATCTCCCTTCAATTTCCCATTCTTTCTCCTCTGCTTTCACTTTTGCAATGCACTTTTCCGATCTTTGTTTACAAGCTCTTTTTTTTTTTTTTTTTTGTTTGCCCTTTGAATTTTCTTTTTAGTTCATTTTTTCTTTCTTAGACAAGTGTAGATTATAAGACTTTCAGATAAGTAAGTTTTCAATTTGTTACTTTCATACTTTATTATTTAATGTTTTTCTTCTTTAAATCTCATTTTTGGTTGCTTTTTTTTTTTTCTAATAGAATCATTGAATTAATGTTTCTTTTTGTTACTTTTTTCACTCAATACTATACTTCTACTAAGTTTTTCTTTTTTAATTATTGATTACTTATTGGTATATGTTTCATTGTGCTAAAATTGAAAAATAGAGAATAGAAGGATCGCACAACTTTTTTTAATTGTATGTATTTTTTATACGACCCTTCCTTATATATGAGAAATTATTGCTAATTTTCTTAGTAGGTTTCTTTATGTTTTTTAATTCCTTTTGTCAAACAACCCATAAATCATGTAAATACTTTATATTTTAAGGGGAATAAGGAATGTGGTGTAATAATAAATTTAAGAAATTAACGTTTGATAATTTTAATCTTAAAAGAAATAATTATGATAATTTTTTTTATACTTTATCTAATTCCATAACTTATAGTTTTATATACATTAAGAATAAATATTGAGCTTTTAGCTTTATCATTATTTTGTACTTTTTTTATAATTGTATTTCAATTTACATTGCATCGTATCCTTCTCATTTTTAATAATATCACCATGCAAACAACCACAAATGTGAGTGCGTAGTCTACTAGTATTATATTTAAATAAATAAGTAATGGTTATTTGTTTTCATCACATTAACTCCTTATACCATAATAAGCACCACCTTAACAATATTTTCAACTTTGTTTTGATTAGTCAAGAATAGTAAAAATTAAAGTAGTGATAGATATGATGGCAACATTGATTAGATTCATTGTGTTGCATATGAACCGACGTATGAAAAATGAAAATGAATTGTGGATGATCTAATGGTTGCAACAAATGGGTTGGAATGAAGAAATCGATTATGGTTTTAAGTTTTTGCATATGAAACATCTACATGTATTTACTTCTCGCTGATTTCTCTATTTATATTTTTGTATGTTGTTGTCATTAGTTATTCAGACTTTAGTTATTTTTCTTTTGTAAATGATTTTTTGTCCTTGGTTTGTAAAATATATGAAGAATTTTCATTAGCATTTGATGAATGTTTTTGAACTTTATAGCCTCCAAATTGTGAATTTTTTTTTTTATTATATGAGTCTAATTATTTCACTTCTAATAATATCTAGAATACGTTATACTATGAATTATAATAGTGACAATGATAAAATATACATGGTACAAATTACTCATGTATGTTAGGAAATAGATGTCTATTTTATTTATTTATTTTCATAGTCATAGTGATTAACTCTTGCTTATAAGGACCATCAAAGTGGTACTTTTACTAGATATTGCAAATTTGCTATTTGCTTCTAATAGAACTCTTACAGTGGATCGGTTTTAATACAATTGTCATGTATCAATTTCTTTTAACCATTTCTATGTATTGTCAATTATAGATGTACTTTGTCTTAGAAAATAAAATACATGTTAATTTTATCAATGTCTTTCTAACTATAATTTCAGCAATAAATATGATGACAAAATGTTATTAATAATAAAATGTTGACATTGGTAATCTCATGTTAATATCTAATATTTGGAAAAAAGTGAAATTAATCATAATTATGAAAATTATTTCAACAATTTCATACCATAGCTTTTTGCTAGTAATTTTTATCTTCCAAAAATTAATTTATATTTAATTTGATAATATTCTTTTTATTTTATGCATATGAATCATGAATGGATGTTTACTAGTAGTATGTATTTATACTCGAATGGGGATTATAAAAAAAATGATAAAGCTATAATATGATAACTAAAATAATTTATGACAAACTATAATATATGTATATAGTATAATAACAAGTTATGACTTGGAATTGGTAGTAGTAATATTTGTCCTAAAGATCTAGAGACACTACTTATATAAGGTGAGAAGTGCAAGGTGTATGCAGACCACAAAAGTCTCAAGTACATTTTTACATAAAAAGAATTGAATCTACGACAAAGGAGTTAATTGGAATTGCTTAAGAATTATGATCTTTCGATTCACTATCACTTAGGAAAGGCAAGCACAATTAGGGATGCCTTAAGTAAGAAAAGTTCAACAATGTTGCTATGCTAATTATTGATAAGAGGGAGTTGATTGAAGAGATGTAAAGAATGAGGCTAGAAATCTTGGTCCAAGAGAGTAGATTGATGTTGGCAAATTTGGAAGTATAACCTACACTCCTAGAATGTATAAAGGAAGCTTAAAAAAAGGATGTGGAATTACAAAAGATTAAATATAATTTGGAAAAACATCCTAACTTCTAGATCGATGATAAGGGAATGTTGAAATTCAAGAAAAGGATGTGCACTCCAAAAGTCATGGAAGTTAAGGAAGTGTTTTTAGAAGAAGCCCATGAAGCTAATGTCATGCCCCGAAGCGGTAGAGTTGTAATAGTTCCGCCGTGCAAACCATTCTAAAATAGAAACTGACTTTACAGTCGCTATCTCATACCTGATTTATGCAAGGTAACCACAACAAACCCACTTTGAAGTAGACAGTTCATAAATTAAATAAGTTATTTACTTAAGAAAGTACGGAAATATGTATATACACTAGATTTCAAATATTACAATTAATATTTGTAGGGTTTTATTGTCCTATATTTTATAATTAATACATTAATTGAAAATGAAAGACTCTAAATAAAAGCTAAGACCTTAAAGATATAATTGTTTTTTAGATATTTTTCCTTACTCCCCAAGATCCAGCAGTTGCTAGTTTTAGGATAAATATAAGCTACTTCCATGTTAACACCTACAACAACAGCTATAGGAATGTGAGCAACCATAACTCAGTAAGTTAAGACGGAGACTCAAAACTATACCACAAACACAAACACAAACACATACACAAACAAGGTTATCAACCAAATTATTAGGTGCAAAGCATGTTCAAGTAAATGTCATCATACGATGTTGTCTGGTCCGTCGTAAGATTAGAGAAATTGTGTCCGCTTTAATCCAAGTTGATGAGTTACCATTAATATAGCAGCTCACGACCAAACTTAAACTTGTGCAATAGAGACACTACTCTTCCCGCAACTACCTTCAAACCATTGACTTCACCCTTACTGCAACATCCTCACTTGTCACTTAGTTCAACTAAGGATGAAGAAGAGACCAATTATACTATTCAGCGCTATCCCTTTCAAAGAGGTCGGTATTTGGTTAGAAAATCCTAGGTTTCTCCTAATGGATTACTATGCAGAATTGATTTATGGTTGCAAGTCATATATTTGTTAAGTCCAGTTTAGGGTGATCAATCATTTTATACAATACAAGCCAGAATAATAACAAAATCATAGCATCACTCATAATCAAGTACATGCACACAGTCAACTATCTAATAAGTACAACTGAATATAATCTCAAGCCTCCAAAATACAGCAACGTATTAATCCCAACTTGTCTCGACTCTTCGCTTGCTTACTCGAGGTAAGACTTGTTCGGTCTATTGCTAATGATCCCTATAATACCAACGTTGTCTTAGTTTTCATATAATTATTATAGGTTTGTTTTATCCTATAACATTTATTATTATCTTTGGTTTCAGGTTTAATATGTCAATTATCTAAATTCTCAAATTTTTTACAATTATTCTACATTTGGGGTTAGGTTATGGTTCAGTTTTCGCATGAATTTCTAAATTAGGTTCTAGTTCAGTTTCTAAATATAATTTTATACACGAGTCCTAGAAACTCGTTTCAACCCATAATGTGAAATTAATCATATTATTTTCATGTATACTAAATACCATAATTACCCTAGTCAATATTTTATTCCACCTGTTATATTTAAATCTTTATTAGTATACTGAATTTACTCTTTATGTGATAAATTTTTACATTTTTTATATAATTACCTAAATTTAAGTTTTCTATCAGATTTATTATATATTTCTATTATTTTTATAATATTAATTTTTATTCTAATATCTTCTATTTATTGTATTTCCAATAATTGCATATTATGTATTATTGCATATTATGTACATAATACACATCTAATATTTCTATCACTCTAATTATCATCTCCCAACATCAATTAACATTTCAAAATGTCTAAATTCATCCCAAATCAAATTTTATACCTAATTACCTTAATTTACAAAATTAACTTAAAATATACTATTATTCCCTATTACTTATTTACTACGTAATTACCCTAATCATTACATCTAACACCCTAAATACTATAAGTATCATACTTCATCAGATTTTAATGTCCTAAAACATATAATTATGTACTAAATAAGTAATTATATATTTAATTACCTAATTAACCCATTTTATGCTTCATTTTAAGGCTTAAAAGTTATCTAAAATTTTATAAATTTCATTTTTGAAAAAGGGCTTCATGGTACTATTCTATATCACCTAAGTAGTCTACACAAAAATTTTGAGTCCAAAACTACACTCCTAAGCCTATTTATTTCTAATTTTAAACATGCTCGATGTTGTTCAATTTCTTAAAGACCATATATCATAGGATATATTTTCATCAAAGTAATATTTTTCCTAAAAAATAAATACAAAAATATTTCAAAATAATAAGTTTCATAATTTTCCAACAAATTTTGATATTTTTAACAATTTAAGAAAAAATCAAGTAGAAATCAAAACTCACTAGAATTGGTAGCTTCGACCATCTTCGGTGGCCATGGGTGTATTGGCCCATCTGGGCGCTGCCACCACTATGTGGTGGTGATGGCTATCTATTCCCAACTGCTCGTCGGATCTAAGTTCTCCTTAAAATCCTCAACTATATAGTTTTTTTTTTTTTGTAATTTTTTGTAAAACCCTAATTTCTTCTTAATTTTGCCTCTCTAATTTTTTACAATTCTAGACATACAAAGTGAGCTTCTGAAAAATTTAGAGTATTTATAGAGGTATTGGGGAATTATTATGTATTAATTTAATTAGACAAGAGCCTTATCTTCTTCCAATTTGTCTTTTTTGTCGTTCTAATTTAATTGGCTAAATTTTTCCCTTCCTTTCACTAATAGCCACAACCTAAATCTGGATCATTTCTTATTTTTTTCTGATTTTTCTTTATTTTTCCTTAATTAATTATGAATTTTCTCTAATTATTTAGCATTATTTTAGTACATTTCGCATATTTTAAATAATTACGCATATTTCTACCTACATATAAATTCATATATAGTACAAATAAATATTCCTAAATATTATTTAGGTCATTCTATGATTTTTAGTATATATATAATTTATGTTTAGCGATTCATTAATTATCAAAATACATTTTACGCATTTCCGATAAATAACGAGTAATATACTTAAAATTTAGAAATTTTATATTCTTTTATTTTATTACTTATTTTCCTAAATTCAAACTTACAGGATCATTTTTACTAATATTTCTAGCTTTGCTTTATAATTTAAGCTCGATAAGATCCGGGATCCTCTAGCCAATCGGATCCTCTAGCCGATTGGATCCTTTAGCCGATCCGAACCCTGAATAGCTGGTCGTGGGGCTTATAGCTAAGTATTCTTTGCATCTTGAAAATAATAAGATGTGTAAGGATTTGAAGCAAAAGTTCTGGTGGATGGGAATAAAGGGAGATGTAGTACGATATATCTCGAAGTGCGTGACTTATCAAAAGGTTAAAGTAAAGCGCCAAAAGCCAAATGGTTTGTAACAGCCTTTGTCGATAACTAAATGGAAATGGGAGTAAGTAACGATGGATTTATAAGTGGTTTACCTAAAACAAGGAAGCAACATGATGTGATATGGATTATAGTAAATAAACTTACCAAGTCTATACATTTGCTGGCTATCAAGTAAACTACAACCATATCTTAATTGGCTAAAGTATATATTAAAGAAATAGGTCATTTGCATGAGGTACTGGTATCGATCATTTCTGATTGTGATTCTTGATTCATATCATGATTTTGGTAGTCTTTACAAGCAGAAACTAGGATAATCATTTATCATTGGTAGAATTTGCTTACAACAATAGTTATCATAGTACTATTCAGATGGCACCATACGAAGCGTTGTACGGATACAAATGTAGATTTCTAATTTATTGGGATGAAGTGGGTAATAAACAAATGATTTGACCAGCCATTGTACATGATCTTAAGGAAAAAGTATAGGTGATACAGGAACGAATAGAATAGTACAAAGTGGATAGAAAAGTTATGTAGATGTTAGAAGGAAGTTGTTAGAATTTTAAGTAGGCGATTGGGTGTTTGTAAAAGCATCTCCAATAGAGGGTATCGGGCATTTTGGTATTAAAGGAAAGTTAATTCACGATATGTAGGACCTTGTTAGATTAAGAGAAGAATTGGAATGTAGTTTATGAGTTGGAATTGCCGAAAGAAATGGTCAGTATTCATAATGCTTTTTATGTTTTGACTTTAAGAAAGTTTATAGGGAATCCCATGACAATATTAGATGTATCACCTTTGGAGCTAAAGGAAAACTTGACATATGTGGAACGTCTAGTAAAGATTTTAGATATCAAAATATAGAGATTAAGGGATCAAGATAATGAGTATGTTAAAGTGTTGTAGAGTCAACACACTGTAAATGAAGCAATGTGAGAGTCTATAGATTGCATATGGGCTCAATACCCTGAACTATTTACTGAAGTTTAATATGTTGATTCTAATAAGTTATCTGTAGTTAGTTAGAATTCTTGGTATGTGAACTAACTTATTATAAAAGTAAGTTTTAAGAATGAAACTTTTTGTGAGGGTAGAATGTGAGATCCTAGTCAATTAAGTATCTAGTCACCAAAATAACCAATCCAAGATAGGACGTTTAAGGTGATCGGAATGATTTAGGCCTTTAGATAATTTTGTCTAAATTAAGCTAAATCATAATATAAGGTCATAAAAGTTAGACATAGATTGCTAGTAAGATCAATTTCTCAAAATAGTATATATATAATATTTAATTTCAATAAAGTATATTTTTACTAGGTATGTTTGTTAATTACCGCGAGCTCAACGTTTAAGTCTCAAAACGTAACAAGCCGTTAGCGATAAATTATTTAAGTTATACAAATAATATTTAGGGGTCAAATGACATATAGTGTGATTATATAGGCATGAGTATATACATTATACACCTGATACATAAATATATTATAAAATATATCAAATAATTACTAAAATTTGTATTTAATTGCTTAAAAGTTATAGAAAATTTATAAAAATACCTGGACATCAAGGATTTAGATGCGGCATATCTCATATGCAGTAGGAACAATTGGAATTGTGAATTGATAAAGGCGAATGACATAAATCAAGTAGAATGACACCAAATAATCAATTAATTGACACTTGTAATTCATCTTCCCCACTGCATCGACTTGAGCATTGCACAAAAGGATTCAAACTTCATTCTTACTCATTTTTTGTCACTCAAACATTAGGAATTTTCTCTAGAAGGCAAACAAACAAATTTTACAAAACGTAAGGAAAATTCGGAGTAAAAATAGGGGTTCAAGGGTTCTCATAGTTATGCATAACCTAACATGGCTTCGCTTGGAACTTAAACAAGTGGTGGCAAGGGGAGTTAGGTTGACACACCCTGTTGGCTAGAGTACCGTTGTAAGCCCCACAACCAATCACTCAAGGTTTCGATCGGTTGAAAAATCCGATCAAGCCTAAATTATAAACTATTAAGAGAAATATTAGTAAAAATGACTCCGTAAACTTGAATTTAAGAAAATAAGTAATAAAATAGGAGACTGTAAAATTTTCAAATTTTAAGCATAATAATTGCTAATTACCGAAAAGGCAAAAAGTGTAATCTAATAACTAATAAATTAGTAGAGATAGATTATATGTATACTAAAAATTTTAGAATGACCAAAATAATAATTAGGAATGTTCACATGTACCCTACATGTATTTACGTGTAGATGAAAATACGCAAAATTACCTAAATTGGCCAAAAACTTAGTAAATAATTAAAGAAAATTATAAATTAATTGTGGAAAAATTAGAAGAGTGTAGAATGATGCAAATCTAGTCGTGGCAAGTTAGAATCTGAAAAAGAAAAATTAACTAATTAGAATTAGACAACATAAAAACCAAAAATCAAGGAAATTAGGCAAAGTCATGTCTAATTAATACATAATAATTACCAAAATCATCTATAAATAGGGGAAAAATTTACAGAACTCATTTGGCCAGTGAGGAATCTAAGAAAAATCAAGAGACTCAAAAATTTGAGAGAAAATTTAGAAAACAAAAAAAGAAAAGAAAACTATGTAGATTGGGCAAGTGAGCCAAACCCACACCTCACCACGACCTGGGACCGAGCCACCACCACCACCCCACTCTAGACCCACCGTCTAGGCCGGCCGACGAGCTTGGACCGAGCTTGGACGGCCAGAAAGCATCAAACCGGGTGAGTCCCACAATTTTCCAGATTTTGTATAATTTAGTAAAATTAATTATTTTGCCCAGAAAATTATGAAACTTATTATTCTGAGGTTTAATTGTATATAAATTTAGGGAAAAATAGCGATTTAGTTTAATCACGTCTGAAAATATAGAGTTCTTAACAAATTGAACAAAATCGAGTATGATTAGAACTAGAAATAAATAGGCTTAGGAGTGTAGTTTGAAGCTCAATTTTTTTTTTTTTTATAGGATGCTCATGTTATATAGAACAGTGCTATGAAGTCATTTTTTTTAAATTAATTTTTGAAATTTTTAAGTTAATTTTTAGCCCTAAAATGATGGAAAAATTAGGTAATTTTGGCTTAATTAGGTGATTAAGATACTAATTACTGATTTAGATAGCAATTAGATGTTTAGGGATGCTAATCTCTGATGTGGAAACCTAATCCTAGCCTTTGGAGTATTAAGTATGATTAATCTAGGAAATTAGATAGTTAATATAAGAAATTAGTAATATGTGAAATTGAAAATTAATAAATCTAAAAAAAATTAGGGTCATTTAGATAATATTATAATAGAAATCAGAAAAAAAAATAATAAATCTGAAATAACATTTAATTTTAGGTAATTGTATAAAAATGTAAGATTTTCTCACATCGGGGATAAATCCGATACCCCAATTAGGAATAGTGTATATCGAATAGTTTAGAATACTAAATTAAGACCCAATAGGATATTTGAATACTTGAGCTTAATATGATTAATTTCATATTAGGATTCGAGCATATTTAGGACTTAGAAATCGAATTAGAACCTAATTTAAAAATTAATGTGGAAACCGAGCCCGAACCTAACCCTAAACCTAGAATAATTGTAAAAGACTTAAGACCTAGATAATTAGGTATATTAAACCCTAAATAAAACATAATAATAAGTGTTATAGGAGAAAATGAACCTATAATCATTATATGAAAACTGAAACCACGTTTGTGTTATAGGGATGATCGGCAATGGCCTGAGCAAGTCGGACCTCGAGTGAGTGAGCGAGGAGTCGAGGTAAGTTAGGATTAATATGATGCTGTATTTTGAAGGCTTAAGATTATGCTTGGTTGTGCTTGTTAGATAGTTGAATGTGTGTATGTGCTTGATTATGGGTGATGCTATGATTCTGTTTGTTGTTCTGGCATATATTGTATGGTTTGTATGAAATGATTGATCACCCTAAATTAGACTTAATCAAATATACGACCAGTAATCATAATCGGACATGCATGATAACCCGTTAGGGGAACTTAGGACTCTCCGGCCAAATACCGACCTCTTCGGAAAGGATATCGCAGGATTGCATAATGGTCCCTTTTTCATCCTTAGCCGAGCTAAGTAACAGGAGAGGAGGTCACAGCGAGAGTGAAGTTAGTGGTTCGAAGGTAATCGCAGGAGGAGCGAAGTCTCCATTGCACAAGCCTGGGTTTGGTCACGAGCTGTTACATTAATGACAACTCCTCAACTCGGATTAGAGCGAGCAAAATTTCTCTAATCTCACGACGGGCTGGACAACGTCGTGTGATGGTATTTGCTTGCACATGCATTGCACCTAATAAGTGATTGAAAACCTTGTTATATGTATGGTATAGTTTTAAGTCCTCCATCTTAACTTATTGAGCTGTAGTTGTTCACATCCCTATAGACATCGTACGGGTGCTAGCTAAAAAGCAGCAAATAACTACTCTGAAGCTAGCAACTGTTGAATCCTAGGGAGTGAGGAAAAATATTGGAGAATAAACACATATTTTTAAGGTCTAAGTTTTTATTTTAGAATTATTTTTCATTTCCGAATGATGTAATAACTAGGAAATATACTATAGAGAAATATTGTAAACTTTAACTGCAATAACTGAATTATAACATATATATATAATTCCTTACTTTTATAGGTAAATAATTTATTTAAATTACAAACTATTTACCTCAAAGCGAGTTAGTCGTAGACGCCTTGTGTAAATCAGGTCTAAGATAGCGGTTATAAGGTCAACTTCTATCTTAGGATGGTTTATATGGTGGGGTTGTTACGACTCTGCCGCTTCAGAGCGTGACAACCGTTTGCCGATAAGTGTCTGATTTCCCATCCGATTTTGATGTATTTTCTAAAAATACCAAATTACCTCAAAAAATTATGAAATTTGGTTTTCTTATGTTATTTTATATTTGATTTGATTTGGTAATTTTATTTTCTTGAAATAATATCAATTTAGGGGACTTCCTTTTGAACATTCCTTGTTATTACTAATTTTGATTAAATTTTCAAAAATATTAAATGATGTTGTTTCAAGTTGAAAAAATTTATGTATCACTCTGTAATATATACTAAATTGCAGTGATAAGAATTTTTGAAAAATATTATGTTTACTATTTATAATAATTTATCTGGTACTTATTAGCAGTTTTGCTAATTATAGGAAATAAAGGGATTCAAATGTGTTTTGTGCATAAAATCAATTTCGCCTAATTTCTTATGATTAGTAAGATTAAGATATGTACAATATTCTAAGTTCAAAGTTAAGTATGATTATTCCCCTATTTTTAGTCGTTTATTGAAGAAATAGAGCTTAAATACGTATTATTAAGTATATAATATAATATGTGATTTTAGTATTTTTTTTCAGACCAAAATATAATCAGCATAATTTTTTGAATATAATGTGTATTTCATGAATTTTGTAAAGTACAAATACTAAGAACTATATATTTTTCGATTATTTATACATATTTTGCTTTATATGTTGATTAGGGATAAAATTGGTAAATTGGCGATGTAATGTATAAGGATTTGAGAAGTAATGAAGTTGAGGAAAGTTGTTTAGAGTGTTGCTTGCAATATTAAATTGATCTTATAATTGTAACTTGAAAGAAAAGTGAGTGAATCAAGAAAATTTTAGGATATTAGTTGAAGGTAGGGAATAACTCAAAGGTCCTGGGAATAAATTTTGCACTATAATGATGCTTAGAGAATAAGTTAGAGGTAATTTATGAGTTAAATGTAAAAATAAGGGATTCAGAAGCTTGGTTAGAGGATATTTTTCTTAAAAACTCTAAGAATAAAAGAGTCAGATGGTAGCTCAGATGATAATTTAGTAAGGAGCATATAATTGGAGAAACTCAGAGGCTGTGTTAAAGGATAAAATTGATATTATGAATGGCCACTATATAGCTCAGATGGTAAATTAGAGAATTTTCAACTAGAGAAAGTTACTATAGAATTGCTTAAAACCTAACTCAGAAGATTTGGCAATTTTAGATAACTTATGAAAATCATTTGTTAATCAAGAAATTATGATTTGTAAAAGAGGATAGTATAATAAGAAGCTATTTTGGAAGCTAACTTAAGATCAAACTCAAATATTGAATCAGCACTAACTTACAATGAACTAATTACTAACAAGCGAGTATTTAACTAATATATGTGTACATACACTCATGACCAGTAATTGACTATGAAAGTACTTCCTCTTACTATGTGAAGTTGTAAAGGAAGAAGTTCTTATTAACAAGTAAATTGGGATTATACCACTAGCTAAGTAAGTGGAATCGCGTGTATGGGGTATAGATTTACATTTGATTGTCTTTATACATGATTGCGGTGTTTGTTAGAATGATGCTTGAAATTGTTGTGTAAAGTACTTGACTTACACTTAACTAGCAAAGTATGAATGTTCTAGTTCGTGATGGAGTAATTGTTTGAATATTACTTAAATTCACGATGGTGGTACTTGGTGATGCTGTATTTTGTATAATGTTGGTAATGTTTTATGTGATGAACTCTAGAATTGGTTGTGAGTAAAACATATGAAGATTTATGATATAATGAGTATTTAAATCATAAGCTATTTCAAAAGCAAATTAAAAACATAAAGTAGAGATAGAAAGAATATAATAAGCCTTATTAGTATACTTGATGTTGATTGAGAATTGGTTAATCCATTAACGGCATGGCACAAAAAAGACCTATGGCTTAGTTTTCTTAAAACTTATAGTTTTGCTAAGATAAGTGTTATGCCTCGAAGTCGCAAGATCGCAACAGTTCCGTCGTGTAAACCATTCTATGATAGTAACTAACCTCACAGTACCTACCATAGACATGATCTACACAAGACGTTAACGACTTCTCGCTTTGAAGTAAACAGTCCAATTAAATATTTAACTACGATTATGGTAAATATTACAAATTTCTAATAAACATATATAATTATATATAAAGTCCACAGAACTTCCCAGGAAATTCTACATAATTACAACAGTTCACTAAATTACATAATAACTATCAGTCTTTCATCCTTAACTATAAAGGACACTCTAGCTACACATCACTACCAAGTAAAATAATCCTCACACCCCTGGCTTAAAAAAAACTAACCTATGGGAAATTGTAAGGCAGCATAATACTTAAAGTGTTCAGAAATCAAGACCTACAAAAGGATCTATAAGGATATGAACAACTACAGCTCAGTAAGTTGAATTGGAGACGCATGAATGTATACAAGCACAAATAAGATTATCAAGCAATTATTTTCATGCAATGCAACAATCAAGTGTCATCGTACAACGTAGTCCGGTCTATTGTGAAATCGGATAAATTTCACCCGCTCTAATCCGGATTGAAGAGTTTTCATGTTATATAGCAGTTTATAACTAAACCCAGGCTTGTGCAATAGAGACCTCGCTCCTCCCACGACTACCTTCAAACCATTGACTTCACTCTCGCCGCGACCTCCTCTCCTGTCACTTAGTTTGACTAAGGATGAAAAAGGGACCATTATGTAATCCTGCGCTATCCCTTTCAAAGGAGTCGGTATTTGGTTGGAGAATCCTAATGACCCCCTAACGGGTTGTAATGCATGACATTTTAGGTTATTAAAGTCGAATGAGATTAAATTTCGTTTAGGGTTTTCAAACAATTCACACCAATTCAATCATAACACAAAGTCAATCATACCACAATTTTAGCACAAATTCAAATACATCAAACACATACGTAAACTACTTACAATCATAACCATATATAATCCTAAGTCTCCAAGTACCATACAAATAGTACTCTATTACAATAAGTAATAACCCAACTTACTTGGAATTTCTCAATCGCCTGATCACTTAGTCGCAAGCCGATTCATCTCCAAGTGTCCTTTAATACAAATAGGTCTTTTTAGTACTTATACTTTAAGGATTCATATTCTAAATTATAATTTAACTCATTTTTTCCATGTATACTTATTATGTACTAATGATTCTTTATACTCTATTTCGGGGTTCGGATCATAAATTAGATTTTAGTTTTGATTTCTAAGTCTTAAATATGCTCGAATCCTAATTGAAATTAATTATATTAAGCTCGAGTATTTTAGTATCCTCTTAATTTAGTATTCTAAACTATTCAGTACACGCTAATCCTAATTGGGGCGTCGGATTTATTCCTGATGTGAGGAAATATTACATTTTTTATACAATTAAATTTTTGTTTCAGATTTAGTATATTCTGATTTTTATTGTAATATTATCTAAATAACCCTAATTTTTTAGATTTATTAAATTATCAATTTCACATATTTCTAATTTTCTACAATTATTACCTAATTTCCTAAATTAATTACATTTAATACTCCAAAGGCTAAGATTAGGTTTCCACATCAGACATTAACATCTCTAAACATCTAATTATTATCTAAATCAGTAATTAGTGTCTTAATAACCTAATTTTCCCAAAATTATCCAATTTTTCCATCATTTTAGGGCTAAAAATTAACTTAAAAATTTCAAAAATTAATTTAAAAAGAAAATGGTTTCATAGCACTATTCTATATCACATAAGCATTCTACAGAAAAAAAAATTGAGCTCCAAACTACACTTCTAAGCCTATTTATTTCTGGTTCTAATCATGCTCAATTTTGCTCAATTTGTTAAGAACCCTATATTTTCAGACGTGATTAAAATAAATTGCTATTTTCCCCTAAATCTACATACAATAAAACCTCAGAATAACAAGTTTCATAATTTTCTAGGCAAAATAACTAATTTTACAAAATTATACAAAATCGGGACAAATAAGGGATTCACCCGGTTTGATGCTTTTTAGTCGTCTAACTCTAGTCCAAGTATGTCGGCCGGCCTAGACGGTGGGTTTGGAGTGGGGTAGTGGTGGTGGTGGCTCACTAGCCCTAACTACACAGTTTCCTTTTCTTTCTTTCTTTTTTTTATTTTCTCTTGAATTTTCGAAGCTTTCTATTTTTCTTTGATTCCTAACTGTCCAAAGGAGTTTTGTGAATTTTTCCCCTATTTATAGAGCTTGGTGGAAATTAATATGCATTAAATTAGATAAGATATTGTCTAAATCCTTAATTTTTGGCTTTTGTGTTGCTTGATTCTAATTAGCTAATTTTTATTCTTCAGATCCTAACTTGTCACGACCAAATTTTCATCATTCCCTATGCCTCTGATTTTTTTCCAGATTTTTCCACAATTAATTAATAATTTTCTTTAATTATTTACTAAGTTTTTCACCAATTTAAGTAATTTCGCATATTTTTATCTACACGTAAATACATGTGGGGGTACATGTGAACATTCCTAATTATTATTTAGGTTATTGTATAATTTTTAGTATACATAATCTATCTCTAGTGATTTATTAGTTATTAGATTACATTTTTCGCCTTTTTAGTAATTAACAATTATTATACTTAAAATTTAAAAATTTTATAATCTCCTATTTTATTACTTATTTTCTTAAATTCAAGTTTACAGGGTGGTTTTTACTAATTTTTCTATCAATAGTTTATAATTTGGGTTTGATCGGATCTTTTAACCGATCATCCTAAACCTTATGTTTTAAGTTCAATCCTACGGTCACTTGGCTTAACTTTAGGGCTTACAATAAGTTTACAAAGTTGGGTTTTATGCATAGAGTTTTGCATTGACCAACACTTCAACCATGCTCCATGGTTTTGCTAGGCTGAAATAATTTGCTAAGTTCCAAATATATTCTCCGAATGCTTAGATTTATAGTCAACTAAATCAGATGAAGTGCTAAGTTAGCTAGGATATCAGTAATGATGCGTGCCATATGCATTAGCATGGCATTCAATTTGCATTAACTTATTTGCTACTTGGATATTAATTGAATATGAAACTTAAGTGTTTGTGTTTATGTGCTTGGGTGTATTGTACTTGTTTTGCACACATACTCAGCTCAACAGTAGTTGAAGGGATAAGTTTTCTCTTATTCTAAGGTTAGGATGCAACTTTTTAGGGCATCACCAACAATAGGGATAGACTTTTGGAGAGTGTTAGATAGAATCAGCTATTTTGGAAATGAAAGTGTCAATGAACAAGTACAACGAAGACTCAGAAGTTTAACTATATGTTAGTGTTTAAGTTTTTGAAGTTTGTAAATAATATAAATATTTATAACAAAAAGCCTCTTTTAAGCGCCAAGTATATAATAAATTGTTATTCTATTAGAATTGAGCTTATTTATAATAAGTTTACTTATGTGATAAGATATCTTGTGCTATATCGAGATGTGACAAAAAGTTACACCCATTTGAACGTAACAGAAAAAAATGATCTAATTTATCATAAATCAAGGCTACATCGCATTTATCAAATGCGATAATGTTCTAATACAAATATGTCGCATTTCATCAATGTGGCATAATGCCTGTATTACTCCAATTTTTTCAAATTAAACAAAGCCTATATCACATTTTTGAAATGTGATAATCTGCTAATATTGCTATCGCATTTCTAAAATGTGATATAGGCTTGGTAGTACTTTGCAATTATCGTATTTTTTAAATGCGAGATTCATATTGTTATGGATATCGTATTTTAAAAATATGATATAAGATTAGTATTTTTATAATTTTTTTTATACAATTCGTAGTTTTATAATTTTTTTAAAATATTGGTAGACACTTATTTCACCCCTTACAATAGGCGTATATAATATCAAATATAAGTTTTTTATGTTTCTAGATATGGTCATATCAAAATATACATATATAAATAATATCCACCCAACATAATAATCATGTAATATTTCAAGTTGTTGAAAAACTCACTACAAGTTTTGAACATCGTGTAGGTCTTTTTATACAAAAGAATTTGAAAATACTGGTAGGATTTTAAGATAGTAATATTAATAATTACTTGGATCATATAAAGATTAATAACATGAAAATATTGTGACCTCATAATTTATCAGCATTGCTTGCATCATCATAAAGTTCTAATATCTAAAATATCATATCATTAGTTTTTGAAGTCTCTCAATATAATACGAGTATCATCAATAATAATATATAAATATAAAAGGTGTATTTTCCTAAAAATGCTGTTAGAAAATTTCAAACTCGATATACACAAGCATACAATGTACACACAAACACATATAGACACATACACATTGCTTGATTTTCTCCTAAAATTTAATTGCTACAGTTAATGTGTTGCTTTTTTTTTTTTAATGAGGACAATTATTATGCTTCTCTATAATATCTAGAAAATAATCAAGGAGATAAGAGAGAGATTCAGGAGAGTTGTTATGATCCTGTCTCTTATTTTGATGCAACCGATCTATTCTTTTATCATATTATTTGCATTGTTTTAAATCTTGATCATTAAATTCATTTCTAATTCAACGATTTAAATTTAAAAAAATGTAAATTAAGGATAGGACTAAATATATCTTGTAGAAACAAATATAGCATCATCAAAAAATGGACTTTTTTACGATTCCATTTTTATTTTTTATAGAACTAATATTGCCTTTTATCTCACCCTTGATTTATTCATTTAAATTTGAATCGTTGAATAAATTATTAATTTAACAATTTGGATTTAAAAAAATTGTCAATGATTGATATAATAAAGAGTGAGACCGATTCTGTTAAGATAAAGAAGGGGAGTTTAGAATCTACTTAAAGGGCCATGTATGTGCCCAAGAGTAGGATATGAGTGGTGAAATGATTGGAATGGTATTTAGCAACGAATTGTTTGGGAATAGTATTAGAGGTATTTTTGGTAAAGAAATTACTATCGGTCGAAGCTAGCTAGATGAGTGAGTGATATTAGGGATTAGTCAAGCTCCTAAACAGATAATGTGGGACCCAGTGTCAAAGATTCCCATGTTTCTAGGGAGCTCCAAGATGCCTAACCATAAGTGTATCTAACAGATAGATTCTAGTGATTTTAGGGTACACAATGTCTCTCTCCATATATATCATATATATTACCTAAGATTAAAACATCATAAACTGCAAAAGCAAAACTTCCATAGAGGCGAAGCCAACAAAAGGTTTTCATAAAAATTTTCATAGGATCGAGAGTACAACAACAGCTAAGTTATAATTTCACATTCGATTTTTTGATTCAGTCTAAATCATGGTAAGACTTATTCGTTCTCTTCCTTTTACGACTTTTCTTTTTCTATTTTTTTATAGCCAAATATATTTTATTATGTAGTATAGAAGTCGTTACACGTATATAGACATTTTCATCATGAACCGGTTTCGTAGTAGTGCAGTTGAATTGTCTACCGACTACAATTAATCAATAGAAGTCTTACCACAACAGTGTTTTTAATTTAGCTTGGTAAATTTCGAATCTTTGATAAAAAATATTGATCGGTAAGAAACAAAACAAGAAAACGAAACAATAGTTAATGTGATGAAAAAAAAAAAAAAGAAAGAATGAAAGAAAGAATAGTTAATGTCTAATCAATGTACTTTTGTTGATCTTGTTATTGTGTTGGTGGAATAAGCTTTTCTCTTTTCTCCATACTACGGTTTAGTTGCATGTTTTGAACTCTAATTATGTAGTCAACGATTTTTTTGAAACATTTCAGTGCTTTTTTTTCCCTTAATTAATAGTGTTATATAATAATACACATTATATCTATAAGTTTAGGTTTTTGATCAATTGATTGTAATGCTATCCATAATATGGTATGAATGTGGAAGATCTTGAGTTCAAACTTTTGCATTATCAAATCAAACTTCATTTAATTAAGTTATCTACTTATTAGGCATAAGTCAAAGGTTAAGCTTTTAGATTGGTAGGTTATTATGCTTTTTGTGACAAACAGTATTGTGTTTTGATTTTTAGTGCAATAAAAAAAATTAATTCTTCTTTTTTTTTGGCCTACTATAGTTTTTTTTTCTCCCAATTTATAAATTTATTTAAGAGATAAACCATATAATTACAAGTATGTAGTAGTAGTAAAAAATCACATTATAAATTAGTTAAATGTTTAATGGAAGCTACATTTTAGAATAATTTTGTCTAAAAGTATAAAGTTAATTTACAAATCATCAATGCAGGAACCTACAATAATTCCAGGGGTAACTTGGAACAGGCTTCTAGAGGATGAACTTTTGCGGAACAACGTGGAATTGACCAATGAAACTAGGTATCCTACTCCTAGTATGATGCCCCCTTCTAGCCTAACAAACTTCAATAGTCGTGTTGCAACTAATCCTGGAAGGATTCCGAACATAATGGATCAACAACTTGCTAATGGTATGTATATCCTTATCTTTGGCAGTTTGTAGGAAAATATTGCTTTTTTACCTTTTTTTTTTTTCAGAAAACAGAATTTATTTATCGAAGAAAGTTACACCATATCTAGTGTACTTGAGTGAGGAAGAGTCATTCGCAAATAATGCAGTTCTTTTCTTTGTAATATGATAGGTTATATGTCAAATTATATAAATCAGCCTGATCAAGTCAATACTGTGTCCTCACTACGATTGGAAGAGCAAGGAGTAGTTCCATCTGAAGGGGAGCCATTTGGTGTAGGAAACTATGAATTCGGCCTAGATCTGGTTGAATCCGAAAGGAAGAGGTTCGTTCATCTTCACGCGCTCAACTGTGATATAAACTGTTTTGAAACCATGGGCGAATAGTTTGACGTTAGTATTTGGAATTAAATTATGCACTTTAGGGAAAGAGCCATGGAGCCGGGTGAGGAGAAAGAGAAGAAAAGTTGCAAATGCAAAAGGACAGAATGCTTAAACGGGTAATGGTTTGTGCGTCTTGCTAGTTGATCCCCTTTATCAATATGAATCTTTTATACATCCAAAGTATCTTCTTCTCTAAAAAGTTGAAAAAAAAAAAAAAAAGGTACAGTCATGTCATTGGCTCTCTATATCTAAATTCTTAATTGTTTCTTGTCAACTGACAGTTATTGTAAATGTTTCAAAGAAAAAGCACATTGCTCAGATTCATGTGGGTGTGATAGTTGCTCCAATAGGCCTCAATTTCAAAGTAAAATTGATGAGAAAAAATTGTTGCTGGTTCCAAAAGTCCACAAGTCCACTCAGATTAATCAGGTAAATCTTGTCAAACCAGATAATTCTTCTTTATAAAATTGTTATGGCAAGGAAATTTAATTGGACAATAAAATGGGTATGCAGGAAATTGGGGTGGTGAGGCCAAGAAAAACATGCAAGTGCAAAAAGCCTAAGTGTCAAAAAGATTATTGTGAATGCTTTAAGGTACGCTCTTGAAGTTAGAGGTTTATATAGTTTGATAGATCTATTTCACTTGACTTTTTCACCTAATAAATTTGAACAATTATTTAAGAGTAAGTTGTAAATAAATTAATGGGTAGATGGATCCCAAACAAATTGCCTCCAAAATTGGAAGCATTAATGCTTAAGCACTTAAATAGAGGCATAACATGGAAAAATAGTTTCTTTTCCATGGATTTAATCTATATAATGTGGTCATTCTTTTCACTTCTAGGCAAGATCAAGATGTTTGCATGGATGTCAATGTCAGAATTGTGAAAATCTCTTTAGCACAAAAGCAAGTTAGTATATTGAACTCTTTTGCCCGCACAATATTTATCTTGGATTGTATTGCACTTTAACGGGTTTAATGAATTTGAATTTCAGATGGTGAGCAAAATTCGGCCATAGGCTTCGAGATGCCATCCTATGAAATGCATAATAATAATAATTCAAGTATTAACATAAATTTTACATCTAACCAACTTTATCAACATCGTGGTGCCAATCATCAAGCCCTGTCCAATGTTCTTCCAATTAATCCATGTGTAAATGCTCACCAATATCACCAACCCTAGATAGTACAAAATGATGGCCATGCCAACATCAGCTTGCATGAGCCTATATCTCTACATAACAACCAAATGGTACAAATTGAGTAGCATCCATACAGGTTTCTTATGCTTGTATATTGTCCAAAGACATTGGAAATATCTATTAATTCTCCTTTCAACAATATACCAATGCCCCAAGTCCAATAAACAAATATGCCGGAGAGGTTTGGTATCAATCATGTTAACAATATACCAATTGATGTTACACATCAATCTGTGCAAACAAGGACATGCAACTCCAGGATTGAATTTATATGGAATTAGAGAAGAAGTTGCATTGTTGCTATCGCATATAACTAGTTTTGATTCTTACTTTGATTGCATGAAGTTCAATTTCAAAACTTGGAGTAGCTTCAAGATTTACTTCTAATTAAATTTTACATTTTTTTAGGGATGGTTTTTGTGTATTCTTTTTCTTTTTCTTTAATTGATGTAAATATCATACAATTTTATCTTATTAAACTTCTATTAGGAGTATATGCTATAAATTTGATAGAATTTTATTTAGTTAGATTTATTATGAATATTGTTAAGATTTGTTCTTATCTCATCTCTATAGTTCCTCATAGTTATTAGGTCAAGATCTTTTTATATCTTTTAAATGTTTATTGGTGGATTACTCAATATCTTTTTACCCTTCTATTGGTATCTAATTTATGCCACAAAAATAGTAAAACATAAGGTTTTTTTTATTTCAAATTAAATAAATTTCTCCAAAAAAAGAGTTTAGATGGAGAACGATGATGATACAAGTGTATGGTGACTTGAAGTCGATTCCCAAAGATAAAGATAACCGGTATTATATACTAAAATACATAAAATATATATATCTATATTATTAAAGCTATTTGAGGCTTAAGTAACCGCTATCTTTAATGTTACATATTTACACTTTATTTTCTATTATTTAACAAAAAAAAAAACTAACAACAAGATAAACTATTAAAATTATAAATAATGAGTAAATATATCCATTTATTCTCTTTCTCTCTCCTTATTTATGCATCTTTTCTTTCTCCCACTTTCCTACTCTCTCCTATTAACTACACCTCTCCTCTCTCTCTCTCTCTCTCTCTCTCTCTACTATTACCATAGCAGTTTATTATATTTATAAACTTTAATAAATAACTAGAGATTGCGGGAACAAAATATACAGTAATTTTGCAATTTAGTCCCCCATTATTGGCTTTTTTAGTTTGGACTCTAACCTAGTTATGAATTATGGTTTTTGTCAAACTAATATGGAGAGTCCCCAAACAATATGAAAAATTAAAAATAATGCCTATGGGAAATAAATTCCATTCTAAAACATTTTATATACTTATTTTTATAGATATAAATACCTATAACTAACAATTTAATGTCTTATAGTTTTAATCATTAGATATTCACATACATTATCAACATTCTTCTATGTTTTTAGTCCATTTGTATTTTTTGCATATGTAATGTAGATGTATCGTCTGCTAGTATTATTAAAGTAAATTAGCCCTTAAATAATTGTTCCCTTAAACATTACCATTTAGCTCTTCAATTAAAATTTTATTACAAAAAAAAAAACAACATAAAAAGTAACTTATTAAAACTATAATTGTTTTATACTAAAGGTAGAATTGGCATATCAACCCACTCTCTCCCATTAATCTCTCCTAATCTCAAAACCCACTTTCTTCACTATCTCCCAATACAATGTGGTGCTTATCCCCTAATCTCTTTCTTTGACGGTTTCTCTCTTTCTATTTTTTCTCTTTCCCTACTATGTATGTACACATTGCATGACCAAAATTTAGATTATGATAAAATATAACCATGATGATGATTGATGTCACTCGTATGGATGGATTTCTATCCCTCATGATTTGCTCATAAGTAAGAAATTAAAGGATTTAAAATAAATGCAAATAGGAAAAAAAGAATAAATCTATATTTATATTATTTAACAAAAATTATGATTTTTCACTTAATAAATAATTGTAAAATTTAAAGATATAAATTTAATTTTATTTAATCTATATATACATCACCAGTATATTGTCCGCTAGTGTAATAGTACGGATTGAAAAAGTATATAAATGTAAATTCAAAAGCTTACCTATCGTTGTATATGTACCAATTAACCATGGATTGTTAATAAAACTGGTGTACCATTCAAGTCTAATTAACCTAGTGAGGGTTGCTTAAAATTAATGTGGCCTTGTGGGAATAAGGCCATTTTGTCAAGATTTTCTATGCTCTTAGTCTTGCTGGGTCCTATGTCATATTCTGTAGTTCGTTGTTTTGATGATGATGTTACTAAGTTTATAGATGTAGTATTGTTGATACAATTTCATGTAACCAAGCTGATAGAAGGAAATTTGAGTTTGATTGACTAATGGATGGATAGACCCTATAAATTATTTATTTTTTACAATATTTGTTGTTGGGTTGTGATGTATAAGAAATCAAATCATATGTTGTACTCCATTTATATCATATGCAACACATGTACCTTGAAATGAAAGACGTAAACACCTAGCTTCTTTTAATGCACTTATCTCAATTCCTTATTGTCTATACTTTTGTGGAAAAAAAAAAAGTGATTGTAGGTAAAGGAGTTTGAATATGATAAATACATGTGTGCTGTGTGTGGGTCACACTAAACGTAATCTAGGGGAATGATCTGAATGGTACATATAGGAGTAGAGAGAAGTGATTAGGAACAATCTCAATCGATTATAACAATTAGTGTGACAGGCGAGGAGTATAGAAGTATTAAACTCCACAATTTTTAACATGACAACATTTGTACAAGATAGGAAGGGATTAAGTATTTATAGAAGTTGGGTTTCAATTTCATTAGTCAGATCACGACGATAATCAATGGTCAAAATCAATCCAATTCACAAATGGACCCTAAATGAACTTCTCCTTTGAATATAGGCCTAATAAAAGTCTTATTTAATAAGTGAGGCAAATTGAGAAGGTGTTGGTATCAAGCAAGTCAATCCATCGAGTTCTACTCGAAACCCACCATACCTAATCTTTTATGATTATCTTAATATATATAAGCTTAACTGTTTAGGTCTTATCACTTTCTCTTAAAGAGTCAAAACCTTTTGATTATCGAGTTCAAAGTTTATGATTAGATTTAGCCCTTTAAAATTCACCCACTAACCAGAATCTTTTGAATGAGGTTGAAGAGGTTTTGGACATCTAATAAGCCTTCAAATGGCTAAAGCATTGGTGAGCACTTGCATGCAATAGAACAATTTGAGTATGATTACATAATTCATGACTTCTACTGTTGGTGCTGTAAGATTACAAGAGTCACGTTGTGCTATGTAGAGATATTATGGGGGAAAAATCTCGGTAGTACGATATGGTTTTTATTTTTTTTAAAGTCAAAGGTGTACACATACAAAATGAAATTATAGGCAACAGCCTTGTCATTGTTGGAGTACTCCTTCTAAAGAGAAATTCACTCCAATAGATTAAATCTTCAATACCTTTGTCAAATTTCTTCCATAACTAAATATCACCAGCAATATCTCATTATTTTCCTTTACCAAATAATTAACAACAATATCCCGACTAATTAGATCTCAACCTCAAACTGCAACACTTATCTTCTTAACTCATACCAAAAATTTAATCTAGTAGCCATCATTCAAATCTATAAAAGAATCTTAGATTTAAATCTATAAAATCTATCTTGATGTCTCTTAATATGGGCAATATATTTGCATACATGTTGCTAATTTTCCCCTTAATTCAAAGTCCAATACACTCGACTCTAGTCATCCAATGACAATAATGAACATGAATAACAAATTATCCTGTAAGGCCTTAAGATCAAGTCATTCAAGAAACACGACACTCCCGAATAGAGAGAAGCATCCAACGTTACACTTCTTTCACTTAAGAGCAAGAACTGGAGATAAACATGGACTGGTTGAAGATATAACGATTAACAACTGCTAGGCTAAAGAGGAATGAATTCGTCCTGCTAAAGAAATAGTGGAAAAATCATATACGAACATTTACAAAAAGAAAAATCAAGTCGGGTTGCTGAGTCGTAGCGGCCTTCATTGAACATGTATGCTGCTCTCTCGTCTTCCTTGACATGTATTTCTTTTTCTCTCAGTTTGTTTTCAATTCTTTTCTTTTTTAAATAGATATGCTGCGGTTGAAATAAGAATGGTGCATAACCATGCAGTTTGATGACAACAACTCCCAGTAATCTTCTTGTGATATACACATCCTGTTCTTCTCTTAGTTTTCTCCTTATGGCTTCAATCTACACATTTATTTATTTTTTTTCATGTTGGTCTTTTATAGGTGAAACAATTCTAGTGTGTCTAGAATACACCATGACTCCTGTTCGTTTACAAAGAATCCCATGCATCTTATTTGTAGATGTGCATATATTTTTCTTCTTTTTAATTAAAGCAATAACAGGGTATCGAGTCATCTTAAGCAATTGCTTGGCATATTGATTCCTCTAGTTCACTTTTAAAATATATTCTAAATCTTCCATGTTGATCTCTTGTAGGCTTGCAAGACATAGCGAGCAATAACAATTCCTGAAGAAGAAAAAAGACCACAAGTAAGACCAGCAGCTTTAGATGATGTCATTATTTTAGATATGGAAATCATCACTCTTATACACACACACACATATATATATATATATATATATTACCTCTTCTTGAGACTTACTCCAATCCACTTTTCTATCACTCTTCAACAGGTTAGCGGGATTCATTTTGTCAAAATAGTTTAATTCCACAAGTTTTTTAATCCTTTGATAGCACAAGTAGCTAAGCAATTAGAGAATAAGGTCAATGAATTCTTTTAACTAAGCTCATATCCCTAGCGAGTTGATCATCCTTTCCTATGTAACTATGGTAGCATTGTTGGTTTATTACACATCATTCTTCTTTCACAGCATACATGGTCTTGGTTAAGTAAAGTGTAAGCTCTCGTAACCAGCGATTCGAGGTTCGATTCGTAGAATTTAAGGCTATCGAGCAAATCATCCGATTTAGTCCAAATTTTATGACGAAGCTAAGAATATTAGTAAAAATAATCCCATAAGTTTAGATTTAGGAAAATAAATAATTAAATAATATAATATTGAATTATATGTATATTATCTATTATTTATCAGAAACGCATAAAACGAGTTCCGATAATTAACGAATTAATAAAAATAAATTATATGCATACTAAAAATTATGAAATAATATAAATAATGTTTATGAATATTTATTTATATCATGTGTGAATTTACATGTTGGTAGAAATACATGCAATTACTTAAAATGCTCAAAATATACTAAATTAATACTACATAATTAAAGAAAATTCATAAATAATTAAGAAAAAATCAAGAAAAATAAAAAAAAATGTGAAAATGTCTAGAATTGGGGTGTGGTAAGTAGAAAATTAAAGAAGAAATCAACCGATAAAATTTAGCCAAATAAAAAGCAAATTAGAAGAAGATATGGCTTATGTCAAGTCAATTTAATGTGTAAAAAATCTCCTAGAGCTTTATAAATACCCAAAATTTTTCAAAAGCTCATTTGGTCTATTTGGAGTGCAAAAAAATTAGAAAGAACTGAAATATTGAGGGTTACGATTTATGTATAAAAATTTCAAAAAATTTGTGCAATTAGGGCTTTAGAAGGAAACCCACAATCAATAGTCACATAAAAACAAACAGCTACCACCACACCACTCTACCCCTACCACACCACTCTACCCCCACCACCCAAGGTTACTAACATACTTGTAGCCACCATTGGTGGCTGGAAGCTAATTGGTCAAGTAAGTCAAATTTAAATCCGATTTTGTTTAATTTTGTAAAAATGTTAAATATTATTAGAAAATTATGAAATTTATTATTCTAAGATATTTTAGTATGTAGATTTAAGGAAAATTTCTATTTTGATGAATTAATACATGAAAATATACCATCCTTAAGAAATCTCACAAACTTGAGCTTTGTTCAGCTTAGAAATAATCTTAGGAGTATAGTTTTGAGCTCAAAATTTTTGTGTAAGCTAATTAGAGTATTTAAAATAGTGCTATATAGCCCTTTTTCAAAAGTGAATTTTCGAAATTTTTAGATAATTTTTATGCTTTAAAATGATCCATAAAATGGGTAATTTTAAGCTAATTAAGTAATTAAATAAAATAATTACTGATTTAGTACATAATTATAAATTTTAGGATGTTAAAATCTAATAAAGTATGATATTTTTAGCATTTAGGATGTTAGATGTAATTATTAGAGTATTATGTAATGAATATGTAATAATTAAAAATGGTAGATTTTAAGTTAATTTTGTAATTTAGAGCAATTAGGTATAAATTCTGATTTAGGATGAATTTAGATATTTTGAGGTGTTATTTGATGTTGAGGAATGATATTTGAGGTGATGGGAATGTTAGATGTGTACTTATGGATATATTAGGGAATAATGTGTAGTATGTAGGTATAAGAAATTAATAAGTAAGAAAATATTATATTAAAATTGATATTGTAATAATAATAGGAATATATAATAAATTTGGTAGTAAACTTAAATTAGGATAATTATATGAAAAATATAAGATTTTCTCATACCGGGAGTAAATTTGGTAGTTAAATTAGGATAAAGATGTACCACACGGATTAGAATATTTGTTAGAGATCTAAAATGATATTTAGAATATTTAAAAATAATGTGATTAATTTCACATTATGGGTCAGAATGATTTCCTAAGGTTTACATATAAAATCCCTAATTGAAAACTAAGTTAAAAACCTTATTTAGAAACTGACTTCAAAAACTAAATCAGAATTCAACTTAAATTAGGAATAATTGTAAAAAACTTAAAAACCTAGATAATTAGGTATATTAAACCCTAAACTAAAGATAACATAAAAGTACTATAGAATAAAGTTTATATAAAATAGCTATATATGTATTGAAACAACATTTGCATTATAGGTTTAGTGGCGACAACCTGTATAAGTTGCACCATGAGTGAGCAAGCGAGGAGTTTAGATAAGTTGAGATTAATACGATTCTGTATTTTAGAGGCTTAAAATTATGCTTGATTGTGCTTATTAGATAGTAGACTATGCACATGTATTTGTTTTTGAGTTGATGTTATGTTTCTAATTCGTTGCTTTGGATTGTATTTATATGAATTGTTGCAATGATTAAACACCTTAAACCAGATCTAATTAAATATATGACTTGAAATTCTAAATCGGACATGCATAGCAACCCAATAGGAGAAACCTAAGGTTCTTTGACCAAATACCAACCCCTTCGAAAGGGATAGCGCTGGATAGCATAATTGATCTTTTCTTTATCTTTAGTCAAACTAAGTAACAAGTAAGGAGGTCACGGTAAGGGTGAAGTCAATGGTTCAAAGGTAGTTACAGGAGGAGCGATGTCTCCATTACATAAGTTTGGATTTAGTTGTAAGCTGTTACATTAATGGAAACTCCTTAACTTGGATTAAAGCAGGTGTAATTTCTTTACTATCATGATGGGCTGAACAACGTCATGTGATGACATTTGCTTGTACATGCAAAGCATCTAACTAATTTGGTTGATAACCGTGTTTGTAATTGCTGTATAGTTTTGAGTCTCCGTCCCAACTTACTGAGTTGTGATTGCTCACATCTCTATAGACTTTATTATAGGTGTTAGCTAAGAAGTGGCTTATATCTATCCTAAAGTTAGCAACTATTGGATCTTTAGGAAGTGAAGATAATAACTCGAGGAGCAATTACATTTTCAAGTTTAGATTTTACTTTTGAAGTTTTTCGTATTAATTACGAATTACTCAAGTAGATTATGTTAAGTTACTAAATCTTGTAAACATACTCAGATTATTTTAATGTAAGTATGTATTTTTCTTAAATTTATAAGTAAACAATTTATTTAATTTATGAACTGTTTACTTCAAAACGAGTTAGTCATGAACGCTTTGTATAAATCAGGTCTAAGATGACGGTTATATAGTCTGTTTCTATTTTAGAATGGTTTACACAACAAGACTATTATGACTCTACTGCTTCGAGGCATGACATTAAATTTCTATCCTTTTCCATTCTCGTCTTTTGATTTACAATGGTCCTCTTTTTTTTTTATTATAATACTTAAATGTCATTGATTAATAATGCCACTACGAGTTTTGCCTTTTCTTATGCATAACCAATAATGTGGAGAGCTTGATAACTTAAACTGAAGTAACAAGACTATGGTCGGTCCTTTAGTTTGTCGTTTTTCTAAAATATATCATTATCATATCTCCACTTGGTTTCTTTGTACCAAAGTATCTTGACTTAAAGAATATATTGATTTTTATACTTTACTAGGAAGAGATGAACACCAATCCAAGTTGAAGTATGAAAGTAGTGAAGTCGAACGACTTGTTGGTGAATCAAAATAAACATTTGCCACTAGTCCTAAGTTCCTTAAGACAAGTGGTTGGACAAGTCAATCTCTAAAGGTACGTCATAGGATAAAGCCAAGTGCCGAGAAGCCTACATAACACCTTACATTGATGGTGGTCTCTAGTTTATTGAGCTTTAGCCTCATGGTGATTCTAGAGATACCATTAAGGGAGATTTAGTATTGTGCTTCAAAAACAAAAGGAGAAAGCTACCTCTCTCTAATATCCAATTCGCATTTATGAAGAAGCCACCCTCCCTATGGGATGACTGGGTAACATTCGTTGTAGAGACGTTAGAGTACATGACTCTACTAAAGAAGGCTAAAGTTCTTTGTGCTATTGTCACTTCTACTCAATTGTGGTTCTTACAAACGAATAGAATGGAAGTATGGGAAGATTTAGTGTTGTGCTTTCAAATGAGAGGAGAGAGTTACCCAATTTGCATTCTTGAAGAAGCTACCCTCTAAATGGGATGACTGGGTAGCCTACATTGTAGAGAAGTCAGGATATGTGACTCTTTTGAAGAAGACTAGAGTCCTTCATTCTATTACTACTTCCACTCAATTGTAGTTCTTACATATGAGTGGAATGGAAGTATGGTAGGCCATTATTTTTTAGCGAAGTATCCAAAGTTTCTAGAGATATCATCTACAGATCTTCAAAATTCAACACTGCTACAAGCATGGTAGGACTTCTCCCATTATTTAGATGTCTTGCTTCAATTGTTATTTTCTTTTCTTCTTCTTTTTTTCCTTAAATATCATGTATGTCTTGTCTTGCTCACCACTTCTATTATTCTTATAGGAACAGTATCATAATTAGTTGCCTTTAATCAACCTCAAATTCTACTTCAAGAATTATCATAGGCTAACAAGCTCCTTTTGTAAAGAACGTCCTTCTACGAATAAGCTTTGAGTGCAACAAGCCCTAACATCCTTTAAGCGCATCAACCCTTAAGTGAGTAAACCTTAAGAACATTAAGCTTTACATGAAGAAGCCTTAAGCAAGAAAGCCTAAAGCACAACAGGCCCTAGTAGACCTCAAGCACAATAAGCATCTCGCTTAGTAGGCCTTGAATGAAGCGATTCCCGGTAAGCCTCAAGCACAACAAGACTCATACATGACAAGCCCCAATAGGCTTTATGCGTAGGAAGCTTGTTCTACAGTAAGCCTTAGTGAGATTGAAGGATCAACATCATTATGTCAATATTTTAATTTAGAATGAAGAGGAAAGAGCTACCTTTCCCTCATCCCCTATTTGCCTTCCTTATGAAGGTATAACTTGGATGAGTATGCAAGTGGATCATATCACTAAAGAGCTATAGCATATGGTTTTCTCTTAAAGAAGATTAAGATCCTTGCTACCATCACAACTTTCACTTAATTATGGTTCCCGCATAAGTAAGATGGAAGCAAGGTAAGTTAGGATCTATAATTACATCTCTGCTTTAATTAAATAGCAGTTCTTACATGAGCACTAGATATGAATGCATTGCTTGGGCTTAAGGCATAGAGGCTAAGATGTTAAGGCATCGCTTAGATGTAAGGCATAGAAGCCAACATGCAAGGCATTGCCTAAGCTTCAATTGTAAGAGCCGAGATGCCAACATGTCGCTTAGGCTTGAGACATGATAGCCAAGATGTCAGGGTATCGCTTTAGCTTTAGGCATAGGAACCAAGATGTCAAGGCATTGCCTAGGCTTAAGGCATAAAAGTCAAGATGCCAATGCATCACTTAGGCTTGAGGCATGCAAGCAAAGATGTTAAGGCATTGCTTAGGCTTAAGGGGTAGAAGCCAAGACACCAGGGTATCAACTAGGCTTGAGGTGTGAAAGCTGAGATGCTAAGGAGTCACTTAGGATGCTACGGCATTTTTTGGGCTTGATGCTTGAAAGCCGAGATGCTAGGGTTTCGCTTAGGCTTTAGGCATAAAAGCTAAGATGCTAAGGCACTACTTGGGCTTAAGGTGTAGGAACTAAGATGCAAAGGCGTTGCTTGAGCTTAAGGCATGGAAATCAAGATGCTAAGATATCGCCTGGGCTTTTGGCATCAGAGCTAAGATTCTAAGGCATAGCCTGGGCTTTAAGAGAGTAAGATATAGAACAGAAAGATAAGTAAGATAATAAAAGTTTTATTATTGAGTAGCAAAATTCATTCTTTATTTACAAAAGCAATGTAATAGCTTGAACCCCCCTTCTATTTTTTTTTTTTTTTCATGCATAACAAATCACAAATCACTTCCAAAACACTCGTGTGCTAATACATCAGTATAATGGCTTGGAAGTAAGTTGTTACGAATGTCATTATCTTTGATTACAAGCTCCTTATTTTGAATTCTTTCATAGAATATCTTTCTTAAGCTTCGGCAATCCCTAATGGGATGATTTATCATTCTATGAAACCGACAACATTTAGGATTTCTTCTTTCACTCTTCGTAGGTTACCTCTCAACTCTTTGCAACATGATAGCTTCATCTTGTAGCCAACAGTCAAGGATGGCATGTACCTTACTCATTGGGCATGGAAACGAGTAGTAACGCCTAGTTGTGCAACAACCATAAGATTCGGCAAAGTCATACCTTATTACGCAGCAGCGGTGGAAGCCATCCTAATGAGAATGGGTTGAAACATAGCCATGAACTGATTTAAAGCCCTCATGGATGGGATCTAGAGTAGCCTTAGGTACTGAATGGTCATAGCTAATATTCTCAAGCAATAGGAGTGAATTCTACTCAGTATGCTCTACAATAGTGTCAAGCTCTTAAAATGCAGTTTCAAACGTACTAGTTCCTTTCTTCTTAAGAGGTGCTATGTCTCTACAGTCACTCTTTCCTAGCAAAGTCGCAAAGAATGTAAATGTAGGGGTCTGATTGGAGTAGTCACGTGTGTACTTCATAGGTAACGCACTACACATGACTTCAAAAAAGTAAAGCAAGATTATCACCTAAAAGGAGGATGATGATGATGAGTTTCTAATTACACATATTTTATATGATGATTTTTGATGATTTTCCTTAATATTTAAGTTTACTTTTGGATAATAATACTTAATTAAGTGAAATTTTGTTTTTTAGGTTTTGAAAAGATCTATGCGAGAAAATGAGAAGATAAAACCAAATTTAACTCAAATTAGAGCTAAAATGAACAAATTATGAAGTTTTGAAGATCGACACAGCTGAACGACATGACTATATTGTTTCTTGACAAAATAGGAGCTGATTTTCTACTGTTACAACCTAAGACACGACCAAAAGACATGACCATATCATCGATTATGTCGTTTCTAGGTTTAAAAAAAAAAAAAAGACAAACATGAAGCACAGTAAAGGACACAACTAAAAGATACAGCTGTGTCCCTAATCCTGTCTCTTCCAACTGACCTATTTTTTTATTAATTCTTCATGTATAAAGCCTTGTTAGGGTTTTATAAAAGAGAAGAACTTTTTGGCATTAGTTTGAGGGAGTTTTGGAAGTTAAGAACAACTAAGAAATCGAAGAAAAGGGAAGATTTCAAGATTTAATTTTATTTGAATTTCATGATGATTCTTTCTATTATTTTCAATACTTTGATTTTAGATTATTATTTTAGAATGTGTAGTGAGTAGAATCTTAATATCTAGGTTTTGTAAAACCTAGATTTATTCATATGACATTATTAGTATTGATTAATTTAATTCTTTATTATTTTCTTAATTCAATTATGTTTGCTTCCTAATTTAGATTGTTATTTCCATAGATAGTAATCTAGAGTTTCATAGGGGTTCAAATCATCGATGGGATGAAGGATGGAGTAGAATGAAAAACAGTTAGATAGAATTAAGGTTACACTTACTATACATAGAAATGAAATTTGAAAATCTTTGTATAAAGTAGACTTGTTTAGGACATGCATGGGGTTTAGGAGTTTAAAAATATATTAGTTTTTATCGGATTGGGTTTTCAACAAATTTTTTTCTTTTCAATCTAAAAACTTGATACTAAACCTTATAGAGTCTTTATCAGATTGAATAGGTTGAATACCATATAACGACTCGATTATATCCTTAAGGATAATGGGCCACCAAAACTATTGTAGTTTAATTACATGGACACTAATCTCACATTGTGATGGACTGGGCTCAATTTTACTCTACTAAATTGTGATATGGTAGTTAGTTTTTTTTTTTTTTTTTTTTTTAGAAAAAACAATAATAATAACAAAAGAAGGGTGGTGGGTTTTCAACGGTTTGAAATACTCCAACGGTCTGCCTTCAGTACACATTTCCCGCCTTCCATTATTTTTGTCTGCTTACACGTACGTAGCTTTCAGGTCAAGATCCGTCACATAACTGCTGAAACGGTAAATCCACTTCACCTCTTCCTTAATATAACTGTCTTAGTACAGAATGATGTGTTCTTGGTTTTCTTCCATTAGATGGTTCCCGTGTTGAAATCAATGTTTACAAGGGTTTTGATTCCTCGAAAACTATTTCAAGATTTTTTTATCTGTCTTTCGTATTACTTCACAGGAAGAGAGGCATGGAACGCGGTAGAGGAAAAGAGTATATATACTGCGGATGCAAGAAGGAAGGATGCGTGTCTCGGTAAGCTTGTGGTTGATGCATATTATAATATAAAAAGGAGTCTGGTCACATGATCCTTTGTTCTCTTGTACCAATCTTCTTAATTTTGATTTCTTGTTATTGGCAGTCGTTGTAAATGCATTAAGAAGGGACGCCATTGCACGGATTTGTGTTACTGTATTTGTTGCTGCAACAGGGAGAATTCTAAGGGTAGAGTTCAAAAGGTACAGCGGAGGCGGACGACCACCTATGGATCGACTAGTTCTCATCGTGCATCTGAATCGAAAGCGGTTGAAGTTTCACTTTGATTGTCCTGTATTATTCTTTTGGTAAAATCCTCGTATTGGCATTGGATAAAATCTGATTTGTAAGATTTCTTTACAGAAGAACAAACGCGATTCAGGCCTTTCCCTCAGCCATTCCACAGCAAGGCATAAGAAAGGATGCAATTGCAGCAAGTCTAAGTGCAAGGACAGTTCTTGTGATTGCTTTAAGGTATGCAACCTAATTTTAACAGAACTCAGAATCCATTAACCTGACAATACTACTAAAAGAAATAGTGTTAAATGGTGTGGTTTTTTAATAAATTAAGGATGCTAGCCATGGATCAAAATCAAATATGACTTAATAAGATTTTTCCACTTCTAGGCCAAAATTGGATGTTCCAAGAAGTGTAAATGTGGAGGTTGTGAAAATTCCTTCGGAAAAAAACCAGGTAAGTGAGTGAAATGCTCCTCCTTTCGACTGTCATCCGGTACCATACTCTTGTACTTTGATTTCTTGTATCTAAAGGGGTTTAATGAATTTGATTCTCAGGAAAAGCACAAAATCCGCAAGAACAGTCGGAGACGCCATCCCATCAGAAGGGCAAGTTTTCAAGCGTTGATCTGAATACAGTCCCAGTGCAATAAGGGAGCCAAACATGAGACTACCATCCAATTTTGTTCCATCAATTTCCTGTCAACAACACACCAATGAATATCATTGCACATCATCAAGCTTTGACATCATAGAATCTTGTTACTAGTTCTACTGGAATTACACCATCACTTGATGGATTCTTTTTCTGTAGATGCATATAGCTATTCATTCAAAGAGTTGACAATTCTTCTGTCCATTTGTTCTTCAATAAGAAAGTGTTTTCTAGGCATAATGCCTAGCTGTATGCAACCTCATGGCCAACCCCGGAAATAAGTGGTAGAGATTTTAGTTACAATTTCTATTTTCTTACTCTTAACTTATTCTAGTTTTCCTTTTTTTCAACTGTTATCATATCATAACTTCGAGGTTGGAGGGAATATCATATCCTGTCCATCCCAATAACATACTGATGTTTATATAAATGGGTTAAAATAGCCCATTTTGTAATCTTGTTATTGTTTTTATTACATTACTATCGTGCTAAAATAAATGTCAGGTATCAAAGAGACAGGTTTACTGACATATAAGGACACTTTCCATAGAGGTTTTCGATAAAACTTTATACACAAGTTTGAATTTAGTTATACATGTATATACTAAAAAAAAGTACTTTTTACTTTTTCAGTTGATTTACTGTTTTCAGCTTTAAAACTCGATATTTTCGCGTTTCAACATTTGCATTAGTGTTCATATACTATTTGGAAATCGTGATTTACATTTTTCCACTTGATTATTATTTTTAGCTATACTTTTTGTTTTTAATTCGATGAGTCATAATAGATCAGGCAAAGTATTGTTGCAGAAATCTAAACTGAACTTACTAACACTTGTACAAGTGTTTTTATTGCTTCAAAGCGTGAAATAGAATTTGGCCAAATCCACACTTTTTGATATTTTCCAGACATTTGACCAAAATTTATAAGAACAACTTCATTCCCAATAATCGAGATCATTGTAGTTTAATAATATCAATATCAATCTCTCAACTAGATAAATCAGGTTCGAATCCTTTTTTCTTCAAATTGTAATGCTTTTTAGCAAAATAAATAAATAAAATCTAAACTCAATAACATTTTTCATTTGATTTTGGTAATATATATTGTTTTAGTCATCAAGATATGAACTATCATTGGGAAAATTTTTAATCGCAAGTCTAATAGAGGTCGTAATTATTGTTAATTAAGCTTTTTTATTTACTTAAATATTTAGGATTTTACAACCATTATTATCATAATTATAAGACAGATAGAAACAAATAAGGTACACAAAAAATAATTTTTCAAATATTAGATCTCAAATAAATACAGATAAGATTATGGAAAAAAAAAACAAATATGATAAGATGCAAAAAAAAAAAAAGAAAAAGAAATGAGCCTCAGTAAAATAATCAATGAATCTAATCAAATAAAAAGGCTATCAGATTTACAAGATACATTTGTATCACTATGTCTTATTAAAAAAAAAAAAAAAACAACTAAAATAAAATGATTACAGTAAGCAACCTAGCACTATATAGCATGGATCGTGATCATTACAACAAAAAATGGTAGTATATCTGACATCACTTTACAATAGAATGAGTATAAAATGCAATAGGTTCGTAATGCTTGTGATGCACGAGCTGCAAAGCAATTTTTTTGCCAATATTTCAAAAGAAGCGATGCTGCTTAGAGCTGAATATATGTGATCCTATCTTTTAACCTCTTGCCTAAGTAACATAGAGAAAAGGACTCACCAACGGTAGATTCAAGACATCTTTCTTCTATATTTGATGGTAGCATCATAAATGCTATTTTCTAACTTCTTGGAGAATCCGCGTCACGATCCCAGCAAACTCAGCAAATTGTTCAAGCTTCAATCTTTGTTCTGTATGTTCTAATTCAATTCCACGTACCTTATATGCTTTATGTTTTCTTTTCTTTTCTTTTCTTTTTATTTTTTTAATTTCAGGTCAGCCTTTTTTTTAAATTTCCAATGGCAATGTCACCTTACATGTGTAAATAAATTCCATGTCAGCATCTAACGTTTTTCTATTAATTGCCATGTCATCAATTTTTAACACTATTAAATTAACTCTGTAACGACATCTTTCAAATGATTTACTTAATAAATGTTTATTCTCTATTTTAACTTCTTTTTAACTTTATATTTTCACTTATGAGTTTCTTTAGTATCCTACCACTTACAAAGATAGGTAGTTGATTTCTCATGATTAGTCTAGCAGACCAGAGGAAAAAAAGCATATTGGAAGATGCTTGTTACATTCGAGGTACTTGTGGTCTGTTATATGTTGGTTTTAACAATTCACAATTTGTTGGCTGTTCGGATTGCTATTGGAGTAGAGTTTGTGATGACCAAAAATGTATGCTAGATTCTTTTTTTTTTTTTTTTTTTCCGATGGAAGATATCACATTTAGATGTATAAAACAATCGATTGTTAGACATATGTTAGTCATACAATATAGCTAAAGAGATTTGATTTGTTCAAGCAATTGGGTCTTAGTATGTTATTTTTCTAATCACTATCAATTTCGTATGTTTGTATTTTTTCAATCTTGTTGGGACTTGTTCCATAGGAATTCTTGCTCTTTTTTTTTTTTTTTTTCAAATAGATGCCTGGAGATCTTTAAGAACTGTACATATTGAAAAACGTTGATGTTTTTATAATATTGACAATTTTCAAGGTATATAAGGTTGGTATTTTAGAGATTAGGAATATCTTGTCAAAATCTTAATTTTATAAATATAAAAGAAAGAGTAGCTCTTTTGGAGATGCCAAATGCCACAGTAATCAGCATCACGTTGGTAGTTGTATTTCAGAGAGCACAGGTTGAGCTTTTATTCTTAGGACTTACGTTCTATTAATGGAGACTTTCTACACTATCTCATTTCTTGTGTTTACATTCATAAAAAGGAAACAAAACTATATCCAGAAACCATCTCTCAAAAATGAAAACGAAAACAGATATATGTATCAGAAGTCAATGTTTGTGTTATTTTAAAGACTGAAATAGAACTAGGCTGCAATTAGAGCCGGAATGATGCGATGCGGAGTGGTGATGAAGGTTTTTTGATCCCGTCAACATTCTTTGTTGGGGTTGCAATCAATGCCCTATTAGCACAGCTTGATATGTTATACCAATTGGTGTGCTATTGATAGTATGATTAATAAATCTCTCTGGTGTTTGCATGTCGACAATGCAAATTCTCTAATCCCATCAGCATTCTTTGCCGAGGCTGCGAGTAATGTCCTGTTTGCACAGCTTGTGTGATATGAATCGGTGTGTTATTGACACGATGGTTGATCGGTTCGTAAATCTTGTAGACCTGAGGCATATGTTCGTTATTGAGATTAGAATTGGTAGATTGTTCCAATTTATCAAGATCATATACATGGGGTCTAGGTACACGCAATATATGTGCTCATGCATTAATGTTTCCAGTTTAGCTAGAATTGAATACTAGTATAGCTGCCATCCTTAAGCAATTAGTTTAGGATTCATTTATAAGTTAAATCCGGCATTAAGGAGATTATTGAATTAGCTATAGTCATTCAACCTTTTTTTATTTTGGTATGTCAACTTGAACTATGGGGAATCACAAATACACCCTAAAAACTCTTAATCTAGTATTGATAGATCTTTTAAAACTTTCAAAACAAGCTTTCACCTCTTCATAACTTCTAAAATTATGTAAAAATATTGTAAAACTTTGAAAAACATAGTGTAGAAGGCTCAACGGATGTTTTGGGACTTTAGCACACTAATGGATATAAGTTACATTTTCAAATGTTATGAGAAGCCAAAAGCCAAGTTTCAAAAGTATAAAAGTATATCTATACTAAAAGAATAGTCTTAAGGATATATTTACAACTGCTTTTAAATAGATGTTAATATTTGGTGAAAATGATTATGTAGACTAGATCTATCACATTGTGTAAAATCCTAAATTTAAAATCATACTTGAAAGCATTCACAGTATCCTTTCTTGCACTTTGACTTGTTGCAATTGCATATGAGCTTGAGCATATTATCCTGTACACTTATTTTTAGTGTCAAATTTAATTCCATGACATATAAATTTTACAAGTGATTGTGTGGTTTCACAATGGGTTTACCACATAAGTATTAATTTCAAGAGATATGTGCACTCTTGGATCAACCGATATCATGAATTTCTTCTTGAAGTTAAGCAACATTCACATTCACAAGAATCTAGGCAAGGTACTTCCTTTCTAAAGAAATCGTAGTAACTAATGATGACAATGAGCAATCAAACAGTTAGAAGCAAAGAGCTACCTTTTTTTTTTAAGAGAAGTACAACAAAAGATAGTTTGGATATACAAAAGATTATGTATAAATCACATATATTCAAGCTAACAATTTTATAGACAATCATTAATCAATATATATTGCATTTATAAACGAATTTAAGTTGGTAAAATTTGATTCGATTAATAAATGAGTCATGCCTATTGAAATATATAGTTAATCACTTGCAGGTTCAAGTCTATTTCAAGATTTATTTTGTGAAAACATTTATCATATTCCAATTTGTTATATTTACATTATTTATTTTGTATACTTTAATTTCATAAATACTTTTGTTCATCTATATGTTCATTATTGTGTAAATAACTCTATCATTTATTAGTTTAAATTTTTTTAAGTGATAAAAATATCAACTAGCCAAACAAACATAAACCCTTACCCATTGTTGCATTGGTGTTTTCGCAATTGTAACATTTCTTCTTCTTTTCTTTACTAGACTTCAAGACTCCTTTCTTGAATTCAATTCCACATATTAATGTCAAAGCCTCTTAACAGCAAATACTGTCCCACTACTAGGAAATGAAGAGTAAAAAGTAGTCCTTTTGAAGGCAAGCCGTTCAATATAGGAAACTATGAATCAAACCTAAAGAGGTTTTAAAGTTGGAAGGAAAATATATTTGACACATAACTTGTCCTATTGAAAGAAAAATTCTCATTACTCGTCTACTCATATTTCTTCAAGAAAATTATATTTACCACTATGTGAAATAGAAAATGACATGGATATATAACATATCATTCCTTTAGATTTACTTTCAGTTTTTGCATTTGGATATTTGTTTTTATAATCGACTTTTTTTTTTAATTTTTTCTTTTACATATGAAGAAACATATAAAGTGCAAAGTGAAAAGATGTACCATTAGTAACTTGATCTTTATCATGAATTCTTCTGGTACTCAAATCTTTACTATTAAAGTTTCACAGGTTAATGATGGGCATCATACTAGGATGTATGGTTTCATCACTCAATTGCATGGTGAATGTACTTGGCAATCCATCCTCTAATTACAAATCATATTTAACTAAATTAATTCTCTTAAATTACTATCTTTTATAAGTTATACATCGTAAAAATTAATTATATTATTCATACTACAAGTATTCCGATTTTATCACATAAACTATTGATAATTAATACCAATTATACAACTTCATTTATTTAATTTTTTATTTTTTTTTTACAATTAATGTTACCAAATGAATGTAGGCTTGAATAATTGATTACTTAGTAACTTATATTTAAAATGATATTCCTTTTATTTTAGCATTGCTAATAAAATAATCACACAAAGTTATTGTACAAAGAAATAGTACAATACTTACTCTTTTTGCTTTACTTGTAATTTTTTGTTGATTTATTTTTCATTTATTTTTATTAAAAACAAAACATAGAAAACATTTATGTAAGAAAAAGAATAAATCCTTTTAACTTCTTATAAAGTGTATTAACTATTGATCACTCTTAATCATTTTTTTTTAATTCATCTTATTAATTTGAGGAAATATTTCTTATCAAGTTATTAATAAGATCATTTTACATATATAATATGCAATATAATTATGATAATAAATAGATATTTTCCTATCCATAATGTTAATTTTGACTTAATTAAGGTAATTTCAACCCTCTCATTATGATCATGGATGCATGCCTGGGTAAGTTAGATACATGTAGGGATGCAACAAGGTAGGTTATTAAAGGGTTTCTCGACTTGCTGAACTCGATAAAAACTTCATAGGTATTATCCTATAAGGTTTAGAGTCGGGTCTTGGGATTATAAGAAAACCTGATAAGAAACTTTACCTAGTAAAAAAGTAAATAATAATAAAAATATAAATATTTATTCTTAACGTATACAACATATATATTTTATATAAATTTTATATTATACAATACATTTAATTTTTAATTTTTATTATTATGCAAGTTAATAAATATAATCTTAATTCTATTTCATTTCTTTTCTTTTATTCTCTCTTTAATCTCATATAAACTTTATAAAAACTCACTCTTATAGAGTCAAGAACTCTATAGGATCAGGTTTGGAAAATAAGAGAAAAAATCTTATAGGTTTTTGGAAAATACTAAACCCTATAAAAGTAAATTCAAGTTTTACAAAACTTGTCCCGAACACACCCTTATTACATCATTAGATACACGGAGAGTTGCAAAGTGGTGGTGTTCAAGTCTCATGATGTTGGTTTTGCTATTTATTATTCTCATAATCTTTCTATTCTTATCATCAAACATTAATCTTTTGGTTTTTGTGTTAGGCTACTAACGGTTTAATGTTTGTTTATTAAATATTCATACTTTAGCCGACTAAAATTAAAAACTCTTGACCAAAAGAATGACTACGTAATATCTATTTGTCAATGGACATCAAAGTACCAAGAAGGAAAACGAAAGGATAGATTGTACATGCATCGTGAATATATGTCCATTAATATATATATATATATATATGAAATATCCTAGTTAGTTCAGCATTTTATACCCTAGTTAATTCAACATTTTACATCCAAATTAGTTCGGCATTTTATTTAAATCGTAAACTCTTTAGGCTAATATTACTAAAAATTGAAGTTAAGGTTCCGATTTAATTATTTTTAAGATCCTTATTTTACGTATATATTTTAAGCATCGTAAATTTTATATTTTATGTATGGGATACAATAATTTATATTAATACTTAACATTGTAATTTTATATAAAAATTTATTTTACTATATGATATTTATATATTTTTAATAGAATTAAATATATTTTCTTTTTCTATATTTAAATACCATCGTAACTTCTAAAAAGTTCTAAAACTACCTAAAAGCCCTGTCCTAAACCTTATTATTTTTTTTTTCTCTCCAACCGCAATTGTCCTTCTTTCTTTCGACTCTCACCGTCTCTTTCTCACATTTCATCATTACCTGACGATCTCTCTCTTAACGCCATTTTTTTTTTCCTCTCACTCGGCCCACCTTCCTGAATCCACCTTCCTGAATTCCAATTCCCCTGTAATCATTACCCAACACCCCTGTTATCTACTCCTGTCACCTTGCTTAACACTCCGGACCCACTCGCCCTTGCCCCTTGTCATCCTCTCTCTCGCTTATCAGGCCCCCCAATGTCCCCAATCTCCCCTCCTTTTCCCTTACCCAAACATCCCATCGTAAACCCTTGGTCCCACCTTCATTCCCTCAAGCCAGCTTAAATCCAGAAGTTCCTATCCATTCTGCAACGCGAGTTTCTTCCCGAGGATTTTTTATTCCAACCCAAAGTTTCAGCAGTGTTCAAAGCTCCTTCGATTAGATACGGTTGGACTAATTTAATGCTATGTCTCGCATTCTTTTTTTTTAGTAGATAAATATTATTAATTAATTACCTAAATATATTATTTTACGAGTTATAATTTTTATATTATTGTTTATGATAGAGTCTTGTTTATTATTGTCTGATATTTTCATCTCAATTGATTTAGCGAGCCTTTTCGAGTCATATTTGATACCGTACTTTTAGTATATTATTTTATTATTATTTCCATTTTTAAGGTTAGTTTAGGTAATTATTAGTATTCTATTTCTACGTTTAAATTATTAATTATCATATTATATAATGTCGTTTTATATAAAAATCATTGTTAAAGTTATCTTATCATATTTCAAATAATTAATTATAGTTATATATCTTTGGGCTGAATTCTGTTTCTATTGTATTTGACTTAGGTTACTATCTTCTATTTAATTATAGATTTCGTTAATCATCGTATTTTATATAATAGTCTCAAATATCTATCTGATGTATTATAATACTATATTAATGTTAGTATGTATTATTTTTTATATCAACGTTATTTCAATCTAAGTATTTTCTTTATCTTAGTATTATGAGTGTATAGTATATTTTATTGTGTTCGGTATATTGATTATAGATATTTATGTTGGGGCTAAGTTTATGTGTATTTATATAGTATATCATATTATGCTTGGTATGTTTGTTTTACATGTCACTTATCATTATGTATTTTCTTACAAGTGGTTACGAAGTATACTATTTTCCAGTTAAGTACTTATTTACTATATCGATTTGATAATTTATAGTATTTGGTACTTTAGTTTTTGTGTCCATTATATACTTTCTTTTATATTTATTATGTACTTTATGACTTCTATAAAAAGTGATCTTATATATATAATTATACCACCTTTTTAGTTTAATCATATTATGATATTATTAGTTTGACTTAATGATTTCTTTTGGGACCTTAATTGAATAGATTATAAGCTCTTAGATAATTCCTAGTAGGTCTTAGCTTTAGAATAATTAAGGGATAACATGCTACTTGTTTTCTTTTAGATTTGTGGTGTTTGGTATCCCTTATCGAGGTTTGAGTTTTGTTTAAGTTTGAGATCAGAGTTTTATATTCGATCTTGGAGCGATTTTAGGTATATGGTGTTGGTTGTGTGCTTATGATTGCTAGGTTAGAAATGATCTAATTGGACTAACATATATTCGGCATATTTGTATGTGAACGATCTGTCTGGCATGTGTATGTGTTTGTACACTTGTATTAGGTCTCGGCTCATTCTTTTCTTTTTCAAGTACTGGATCTGAGGACTTTCTTATTTATGAGGAGACGTTTGTTGACAACATCCAAGAAGAGGATGGAGTTAAGTATTTATATTTCTATGATAACTAAATAGAGTGATATCTATGTTATTGGTAGTTTATGTTTTGTTAAAGATTTTGTATTTTGAGGAGATGGACTCCTTTTGATATCTAAGGACTTTAGTTATTTGACTTATATTATGTTTTGATTATAAGTCAGGACGTTTCCGAACTCTTGGATTTTTCGGGTTCATATGAGATTATGAGTTAATGCAGTTTCCCACTCTCTTATGTATTTTATATATTTTGTGGTATGTTACTTTATATTTTGATTATAGACTTAGAAAGCCTTACATATTCCGAACTAGTTGGAATATGTGATGGGTTAGAGCGTCCATTTAGGTTCTTAGGGCATTACACTAGATATGTATGGATACATGTATGACAAAATATATTTTACCATGGATGTTATATAAAGAAGAAGGTGACTAAGACTTACCATCATTTAAACAAGATCAAAAGACCGAATCTTGTTCTTGATTCTTGAAGTTATGGTTGAGAAAAAATTATAAAATGAGGAAAAGTATGTAATGAGGTTGGTAATGTAGTTTGTTTTATACATATATATGTTTTCATAGTTAAGAATAAATAAAAATCTATATATTCTTATATTTGCTTTTGGAAAGGAAAAAAATGATAATAATCTTATCCGTATCACTACATACTCTCAGTATCTATAACTATTTCATTTATATATTTACTTTATTTTTAATCGGATGTAATAAGCCTTTTCTACCATAGGATTTGAATATGTGTGCTTCAACTTTCTAAGTCAAGATCTCAATCATTAAAATATAACCTTATGGATGATTAATCCCAAAATCCATATCTATATTTATAAATATCAACTTAAAATTTTCAAGTATATATCACTAGGCATAAAAATAAGAAAATATCACTCCAAATAATTATCTAATTGACTTAAACCATCGAAAAATAAAAATTTTATAGTTATGTAGCAAATCTGGGTTTGAATGGATACTGCATGATTTATATACTTAAGATATAATTTAAAATCCAGTTGTGTCCTCATCTAAATATGGCCCTTCTCTATTATGCCCTTAAGTTTTAAGGTTAAGAAAGAAGATACAAAAAAATCACAACATAAGAAAATATTTTTCCTTTACTAATACATATATTACTTAGTTTTATGATTAGAGGAAAAGAAAAAGAAACAGAATAACACACTAGCCACATCGAATAAGTTTTATAAAATTATCGTATATGTGTATCGAGGTTGGAATTCTATACATGAATTGATATAAAAAAAAAGATATATTGATCATATTTTGTATGATACTATTAAAAACTAATGCTATGTTTGATATATTGGAATTGATTCGAAATGGAAAGTTTTATAGCAAAAAGCGTAATTTGAGAGTATAAATGAGAATAAAGAAGTAAAAGAAATTATAAAGAAAGTTTTATCTTGTTAATGCTAAAATTTTCCCCTACATTGAGGAGAAATGAGAAGAAAAAGGAAGAAATCACTTGAAGTTGATGTTTTCCATGTCAATGACAAAGGTATATGAATCATTGTTATTATTAAAAAGAAAAAAATAGTCTAGATAAATGGCTAACTTATTTCCATTCTTTTTCCTACATTTTTCATTAACCGAAAATGAAAAGGAAAAAAGAAAAAAGTTCACGGCATCACTTTTCTTCCCTTATTCTCCCTTTCTTCAATTTTATTTCCTTTTATCTTCCTTTCATTTTCTATTTCTATTAATTTTATTGAGCAAAAGCTTAGTAACGTGTAATGAGAAAGGCAATTCAATCATTTGTTTCTTGCAACTAATATCAAAGTTTAAAGGGTAAAAAATCACGCTTTGAAAGTTTAGAGGATCAATTTGCACTCAAGTCAAAGTTTAGCGAGGTTAGTTGCAATTTCCCTAAAATTAAATGAAGAGATTAAGAACCAATTGATCCAACTTGAAATTCAAACAAGGAATGAAAATTTAATATTACATGTTTTTTTTTTTTAACTAAAGAAGTGAAATTCATCTATTAAAACACACGGAAACATAATTATACATTGTGTTGAGAAAATACACTAAATGAAGTGGGAATCCAAAGACCCATTCCAAAAATGGATGCATTTCCTAGATGAAGATGGGTGACATAGACTTAGAAAAAAATTCTTGTGCAATGGTAAAATGAAATTGAAAACTCTAGTTGGGAAAAATACCTAATTAAGATGATAAAAGAAATGGAAAATAAAAATGGTGAAAAGAACTTAGATATAAGAATGTGATTCTACCATGACCTTTATTCGTTGATAAAGGAACAACTGCAAATCTTTAGATTTGAATCAAGATACCTTCTCATTGTAATAATAGCGCATAGAAAATAGCAGTTGAAGTAGTTGAATTGAGGTGGATGGGCAAAATATAATGGTCATCGCCCTTAGATTTTCTTAGAGAAAAACGTTAAGGGAAAAGAGATAGAGAGAGGTGGAAAATATATATAAATATATCTTCCCAACATATATATAAATATATCTTCCTTTGAAACATTGTGTTAGATGTATAATCAATATAAAAACCTATAACTACAATACCATCGAACTAGCCAATAATAATATCAAAGGTTTGTAGATTTTCAACACATTGAATTAGGACAATATGAAACTTTGGTGGCTAGAATAAAAAATATTCCTATAACTAGAAATGTTAAACGACTTTTGTGGGTTATGCTTAATTTTTTTTTGTATTTTCTATTCATATCACCAAAATAAAATTTTTATGAAACCCTAAGATTATTATACAAAGGATATAAAAAAAAAACTATATGTTGAGTAACTCTAATAAAATATATTGGATGATAAGTCAAGAAGTGAAATGTTTTTAAGACCTTATTAATGCATGGTTAATACAAAAGGAATGATGAAAAAAATGAGATAGTAAAAGAAGAAAGAGGATTATATATATATATGGATTTTTGTACGATCCCCGTTTACAGGATCAATATAAAATGGATATTAAACGAATGGTGAGATAAAGAGTTAGACTAATCCTGTCAAAATAATGAACGGGACCATAGAGGTTTTCATATATATATATATAGAGAGAGAGAGAGAGATGGTAAGGGTAAAGGATTGGGGGTAGGTAGGGGAATAGATGATAAGCACAAGTAATATATAGTTTTAAGGTTTCATTATGGGCGGAATGTTTGTAGTATATAGAGGGTAGATTAGAACTTTAAGACAATTAAGTGATTAGAATCTATTATTATTATTATTGCCACTTCAAATCTTTTTCTCTTAATCAAAGCAAAAATATAGAATCTAGAATTTGAATCATCTTCATTTACCCTTTCCTCAATTTCCCTCAATTTATAAATTAATGATTAAGATTATCTATATTTTTAAAATATCATATAATGTCATAATGTCATTATATCATTTATAATCTCAACCGTTAATTACACATCTTGAGGAGTTAAGTTGAGAAAAATTGAGGAAAGTAAATTGAGATGATCCATTTTTAAGAATCTGCTCTTTAACAAATACTAACAAATCAAATAAATATTTCTATTATTTAAACTCCAACAATTTTGTGTTGTATTTTCTATTTTCCTAAATTTCCTATTTAATATATTGATATTTAATGTAATTTACTTTTTATAATTTTACAATATATGTTGTTTATACATTTTATTAAGGCTATAAATGTTAATCACTATAATTTAAAATTTACAGTAAAAATGACTATTTCTATATAACATGTTTTATTTTTATCACCATCATTATAATAATTTTGTTATCATTATTATATCTATATTATTAAAGGCAGAAGACCTTTGCATTACCATCATTTTAAAAATTACCATTTAACCCTTCGATAAAAATTTCATAATAAAGAAAAAAACATTAAAAACTACCCATTAAAAATAGAATATTTTATAATAAGGCTGAAATTGGTATTTGACTAAAAAAAAAAAAAACCAACTCGAAGTTTGTAACTTCTCCCTTACAGTTTCCTTTCCCCCTTCAATTTCCCATTCTTTCTCCTCTACTTTCACTTTTGCAATGCACTTTTCCAATCTTTGCTTGCAAGCTTTTTTTTTTTTCTTGGTTTGCCCTTTGAATTTTTTTTATTTCTTAGTGCATTTTTTCTTTCTTAAATAAGTGTGGATTATTAGACTTTCAAATAAGCAAGTTTTCAATTTGTTACTTTCATACTTTATTGTTTAATGTTTTTCTTCTTTACATCTCATTTTTGGTAGCTTTTTTTTCTAATAGAATAATTGAATTAATGTTTCTTTTTGTTACTTTTTTCGCTCAATACTATACTTTTGCAAAGTTTTTTTTTTTTAATTATCAATTACTTATTGGTACATATTGCATTGTGCTGAAATTGAAAAACAGAGAAAAAAAGGATCACATAACCTATCATGACTTGAGGCGGCTAGTCGTAGTAGGCCTTGTATATTGTACAAAGGATTATAAATTGATTTCCCTTTTCAATTGACAACCCTTTATGCGATATATAAAGCTGCTACTATAACTAACAACTTAGAGTTAGGCAACCATAAATAATATCATTACATGTTTATGAAACAAAACTATCGAATTATAAATAACACATATATAGATATTTATAGATAATAAGTCTGTAATATATTAGATTATAAACTGGTAATACATTATAACACATAATAAGGCTTAGGATCTAATTACAATAACCCATTGATGATTTACTAACCTCGAGCATCCTGTAGCCTGAATCCTTGAACAAGTCTCCCTGCGCAAGTAAACTATAGGTTGCTAAGCTAACTAGCTTAATGAGATCTTTCCTCAAACATACAACAAACAAGTTATACAACAATTAATTTCACACAAATGAATACATGAACAATCAGTATGCCATACAAATAAATATAAGCGACCAAATACTGCATGCAACTTAAATTTAACACCCTCCTAAGTTAAGGTTAGAGTATATACAGCACCAATCAAATCTAGGTATCATACTAGAACTTATATAACAATGAAACTCCACGTTTCATTTTCAAAAACACAATGGTATATCTATTTTCAGTTTTATTCAAAACTCAGTTTTAAGTATAATTGTAAGTAGGTTCTTATAACCCTCATTCACCCCTAAACGGAGGCCTCTAAACTCAACCCTTAACTAGGTGATTGGCGCTTCCAACGCTTAGTGTTCCCGCAAGTTAAAGTAAAGTTATATAGTACGTGTGCATCGTACTAAACACTATAATTATAACTAAGCAACCCTTGTATGAACTCTTGTTACCTCCATGTGATGTGATAGTCGAAATTAGTTATGCAGTATATGATTATGCATATTTCGATTTAATTAATTTAAGTCTGATAATATTAAGTCTCTTTATTAAGTGATTAATAAAGTCACAGACAAATCAATTCCTATCAAATTTGCTATGCAGCAAACAGTATATTATCATATTTTAAAGTAAATTCATTATTGATAAGCAATATTATACATAAGTATAACCTAGTCCCACACAACATTCAATTATTAATAATAATTAATATTCACTATCTACATATATAAGCATATACAAAATCATTAGGAATACTCACTCGGCCATTTTCTAAGTTAAGGATCGTAGTAATCAGCCAATAGGTTAGTATCGATCTCGTGATCACCTAACATTAAAGGAATACAAAAAAAAGTAAGTGTTGGAATTAAATAGTTAAACTATTATTATATTTAGTACTTTTTACTTAAATTAGCTATTTGTTTATAAAGAATTATCGATTCAAGCTTTTTAGTTAATCGCGTATAACTTTTTCAATTTAGTTCGAATTTTTATGAACTTATAGTCCATTTTAATTGTTTTCGGACGTACTTTTTTATAGTAGGGTCTGTTTTAGACGTTGTAACCCGCAATTTCGATTATGATGTAAAATATTATGAAATCCATTATTTTGACTTAAATAATTATAAAATATTATTTTAAGCTTTTCTTGGTATAATTACAATTTAATAAATATTTAAATCTTATATTTTATAATTTTCTTATTTTTAGGTGTATTTTACTATAATTACCTATTTTTGCTAATTTTGAGGTTTAAGACTTATTAATTCAATTTTCTCCACTTTATTAATTTTCTAATTAATTAATTTATTTATTATTATTTTTAATTACAAAATTAATTAATTAAGCTAAGTGATGATGTGGCAACATAAGGGAATATCACATGTCACTTTTGTACTTTTTCCACATTTTCTTCTTTTTGTATTTTATGTCATGTGTATATATTAATATTTATTACTATATTTTACTAAATTTTTTTAAATTAATTATTTCTTATAATTTCTTCAAAGTTACGGTATATATATATATATATAT